>JAZAYU010000090.1:0-475000 GCA_038501625.1 Corbicula japonica | reverse complement strand
GTCCGTTCCATCGGATTTTAAAATTATCAGAAATGATCGCGCAACATTCGGGTTGCTACATTGAAGTTCAAGGTCACAGCATGACCTTGATGCCTAATCGTGTGCGGTCCCTAACTTTGTTATTTATAGTTGGATTTTAAAATTATTTCACATAAATGTCGTCACATCGAGACGACGTGTCAAGCGCAAAAATACGGTCGCTGTTTTGAAGGTCAAGGCCACAGCGTGACATCGAAACAAAATCGTGTCCATAACCGGTCTATAGCTTTTATTAAGAGTTGGATTTTAATTTTTTTCTACTGAAGTGATCATCATATTGAGAAGACGTGTTGCGCGCAAACCATAGAGTGTCTTACTTGAAGATCATTGCCACAATTTGACCTTGAACAAAATTATGTACGACCATTGTTTTTTAATGCATTTTAAAATAACATTTGACAGAAGTGACGTCATTTAGACGACGTGTTGCGTTCACCATTTGGGTCGCTTCCTTATAGGTAAAGGTCACAGCATTATCTTGAATCAAAATCGTGTCCGTCCCACGCCTAAAAATGTTATTTTAGTTGGATTTTAAAATTATTTCAGAGGAAGGATCGCCATATCAACACAACAAGTCGCGTGCAAATTTGGGTAGCAACTTTGAAGGTCAAGGTCAAAGCATGCCCTTGATGTAAAATCTTGTCCGGTCCATAATTTTGTTATTGATATTTGAATTTTAAAACTATTTCACAGATTGATCGTCATATCGGGATAAAGTGTCCGGTGATTTGTTTTAATACGCACCTGAACTTCTCCCTGAATTTGTTCACTGATGAACGTTTTCATGATTTCTTATATTATTTTAGGTGTGTGCCCAAGGTATCGGAAAAAGAAAGAGAGATGACCTAGTGAGCTGCTCAAGGTAATAAAGTACGTGTGTAAGTCGATGACTATGAAAATTACTCTACATTTCGACAGTTAGTTTTTAGTTATAATGATCAAAACGTTAGTCATCTTTACATGGGGTTGAAATGATATAATCACATGGTAGCACAACAGTGCCCCTCATAATGTGGAGCTTGCATGGTGGGTTGCTAGATATTGGTGAACACCTTTTTCTTGGATATCTCCTTTAGTAGGGTTCTAATGAGCAACATCATCTAGATTTGACTGTCTCCGTTTAACAGTTATACTTTCTATTGTATCCTTTGAAAAAATCCAACTCAGGTATCCACACTAACTATTGATTCACAATTACTGATTGGTTGAAATGGCCGACTCACATTTGTGGGCCGACTTGATTTGCTAAGACGGCTTACGAACCAGCGTTAACCGGTCAGTGATTTTCTCGTACCGGTGTGAAATATGAATCAAGCGTTCCTGCTCAACTTAAATGGCGTCAATAGCTACGGCAGTGGTTGTTACACGCTCGCCGCTCAAACGTAACCGGTGTATCCGGCGTGCGCTGGTAAGTGATCCCGGCTTTATCTCGGAACAAATAGTGATTTGCCGGTGCCCATTTTGGAATCGGCGTACGCCGGCTTAAGCAATCCTGGCATATCAAGTTGGCCTACAAAAACCGTCGCAAAAACAAAATGCGGGTACGCTCCCAGGTAGAGGCACTGTCATTTGAAATTCACAGTAGCGCAATTTGTGCAGTGTGGCGGCCGTAAAACGTCTCCCCGTACATATAGTCAGTACTGTTATCAATAAAAATAACCCGTTACCGATGTCATGCAGTGATTGTTACGTATATCAGGACTATCTGATCAACCTTTTTGGGGGTTGTCCCGGCTAGCTCAGTTGGTTGCGTCGCAGGAATTGCAGGGCTAGGCGCTGTCGCCATGACGGTGCTGGTTCGCTCCCAGCTAGAGGCACCGTCATTTATTATGCACACGATTTTGCTTGTAATGATAACACCATTATAAACACAGTTTTGCAAATTACCATTGTTTTCGTCTTGGGGCTATTTCAAGTTTAGTTAATGCAATGGATGTCACGGTTAACTTTTACGCGTTGCCAAATTGTGCACACGAGCGTCTGCAAAAATCTTTGTCGATGCAAAAATTAAACAATTGATCAAAGGTTAGATTATGTCAATCTTAAGTTCAAATGCCATTCATTGTAATTTAATTAGCATTTTCACTCGTTCTACTGAACTATTTCTATCATGGGAAACAGAAATTCGAAAGTAAACTTGAAAATTATTCATCGGAACTGTATTACTATGTATCTATACAGTGAATATAAAAAGAATAGGTTCGGCATACAGCGCGATCTAAAGCTATCCTGTTCTATGTCGCCGAAGCATTGATGTGCGCATATAAAGTTGTCATTTCAGTTTTTTTCCTGAAATATGCACTATTTGGTACGAATAAAAAGAAAATAGCAAAATTTGTACCGGAAAACCTCTAAAAATAGAAAAATATTCTAAAAATAGATTTTGAAAAATGTAATCAAACTTTTACATACCAGTCCATAGCAATTTTAGCGTAACTAACTAAAAGCTAAGCTAATTATTGCACTAATTGGATGACGTTAATTAAACCATGTCGATACTTTTGACGCAATGTATAAAACCCAGATCATGAATGTCATGTCTTGGACCGTGATTTGTGTTTTATACATTACGATTATTTACGGTACATGACGTCATTTTGATCAGAAGGTCGAAAATCTCATGAAACGGCTCAATGTTGCTGCACTAAAGCATTAAAATCATACTGACACTCATACATTTAAATTATAAAAAAAATCTTGAAAAATAAAGCAGTCATGAAGGCGACACTTTTAGACCCAATCTACTTTCTGTTTTTATATAGTTTCCGTTTAAGGATATTTACAGTAAATTGGATATGATGTAGTCTTATACATGTTTGTCAAATTTAAAAGAAGTTTTTAAATACAGAGTAAAGAACAATGTGAATATATCTCGTTTAAGGAATGTTACATGGACGAGCTAATTACCGAACAGTTGACCGTTGTGTATGAGGGCGGTTGTAGAGCTAAGGACGTAAGTTTTAAAAGGCCTGGGTTTTTCAGAATGGAGATAGTTTTTGAGTTTTCCGTTTGCTCTTGCATTACATGTAGTTGCTTACACTTCTACAATTGTATCAGTGGCTGATTTCTGCGAGTTCGTGATTGGCGATTTGAAAATCCATCAACGCGACTAACCATCAACATGACGGTGGAAAAATGACGCACTCTACAAGTATAAATACAGACTGTAAAGTTTTCTCAAATCACAGCTATCTGGGCTGAAGGTTATAAAGCTGAGATTGGAAACCAGTCTCAAATCTCAAGCATCTGATTGGCTGAAATGGCGACTGGTCGCCATTTCAGCCAATCAGATGCTTGAGATTTGAGACTGGTTTCCATGCTCAGTTTTATAAGCAAGGGCACTGGTAGGTTGAAATAAATACCAGTCTCAGGGACAACCAACAGTTCTTTAATTGTTTCATGTAAGAATATTTGCAACGAAATATGACTACCTGTACTTGCGATTTGTCTTTCCGTTAATATCCTGATTTTTATGTTTAAATATGAACCAGTCTTAAAGTTTGAATTGAACTGTCACATAGAAATAGCAATAACATGTTGTCCGTATTTACTACATGGATAGGAGTTTACAATTTAGCTTTATCTCGGAACAAATAGTGATTTGCCGGTGCCCATTTTGGAATCGGCGTACGCCGGCTTAAGCAATCCTGGCATATCAAGTTGGCCTACAAAAACCGTCGCAAAAACAAAATGCGGGTACGCTCCCAGGTAGAGGCACTGTCATTTGAAATTCACAGTAGCGCAATTTGTGCAGTGTGGCGGCCGTAAAACGTCTCCCCGTACATATAGTCAGTACTGTTATCAATAAAAATAACCCGTTACCGATGTCATGCAGTGATTGTTACGTATATCAGGACTATCTGATCAACCTTTTTGGGGGTTGTCCCGGCTAGCTCAGTTGGTTGCGTCGCAGGAATTGCAGGGCTAGGCGCTGTCGCCATGACGGTGCTGGTTCGCTCCCAGCTAGAGGCACCGTCATTTATTATGCACACGATTTTGCTTGTAATGATAACACCATTATAAACACAGTTTTGCAAATTACCATTGTTTTCGTCTTGGGGCTATTTCAAGTTTAGTTAATGCAATGGATGTCACGGTTAACTTTTACGCGTTGCCAAATTGTGCACACGAGCGTCTGCAAAAATCTTTGTCGATGCAAAAATTAAACAATTGATCAAAGGTTAGATTATGTCAATCTTAAGTTCAAATGCCATTCATTGTAATTTAATTAGCATTTTCACTCGTTCTACTGAACTATTTCTATCATGGGAAACAGAAATTCGAAAGTAAACTTGAAAATTATTCATCGGAACTGTATTACTATGTATCTATACAGTGAATATAAAAAGAATAGGTTCGGCATACAGCGCGATCTAAAGCTATCCTGTTCTATGTCGCCGAAGCATTGATGTGCGCATATAAAGTTGTCATTTCAGTTTTTTTCCTGAAATATGCACTATTTGGTACGAATAAAAAGAAAATAGCAAAATTTGTACCGGAAAACCTCTAAAAATAGAAAAATATTCTAAAAATAGATTTTGAAAAATGTAATCAAACTTTTACATACCAGTCCATAGCAATTTTAGCGTAACTAACTAAAAGCTAAGCTAATTATTGCACTAATTGGATGACGTTAATTAAACCATGTCGATACTTTTGACGCAATGTATAAAACCCAGATCATGAATGTCATGTCTTGGACCGTGATTTGTGTTTTATACATTACGATTATTTACGGTACATGACGTCATTTTGATCAGAAGGTCGAAAATCTCATGAAACGGCTCAATGTTGCTGCACTAAAGCATTAAAATCATACTGACACTCATACATTTAAATTATAAAAAAAATCTTGAAATTGTTGTTTATTTTACTTTACAGAATGATCCTTTATTTTATAGACTGTGTTAAAGCCAGGTCTATAACACTATAACAAGCATGGTTGATTCAGTCAGTGGCGTAGCTACTATTAGGCCATGTAGGCTCGGGCTTACAAGTTGGACAAGCAAATGACATTTTCAAAAGTCTCAAAAATACAATTAAAAAGAACGGGGTGGTATGGTAGCGGGTTCAATCCGTTTTTGTCGAATCAAATATGTCTTTGGCTTTGATTTGCTTTCTTGGAAAATGAATACTTTCTTTGCCAGATGTAAATGCAGGCCTACGTTCCACTTCTCTGTGTTGCCACGCTTTATTTGCATTTTGCTATATAAAATCTCCTCTTGTTTACTGCTTTTTGGTGGGCTTCACACCCCATACCCCCTTACCAGGAGGCAACCGCCACTAGGAACCCCTTGTATGTGCCTACAACTTGAAAAAAGCTGGCTACGCCCCTGTCAGTGGTAGAATTGTCACCTGCCGCGCAGATGGTGTCACGGTAGTTTTAATGTACTACTATTGAGATTTCTAGGAAGTTTAAAATATATGTTTAAATGTTTATATTTTAGTTGCTGCAATTTCGCCAATGATTGCAACAAACGATTGTGTAATATAAGAGACCGTGAGTACTTCAAATATACATACTATTCTAACGGTCATCGGTATTTGTGGATAGCCCTTAAAGTAACAGGCCATGGAATTTTAAAGGAAAATTATTACCTTCATATCGTCAAATGTTAAATGCAAAAGCTCGGAGTGAAACGATGTTATCACACTGTGCGTCAAATTTATTGGGTCGACGTTACTTCAGAGCGAATACACTCAGATAAGAATAAAGTGCGTCACGTGATAAATAAAAAAAACCCACCATAATCAAGATTTAATACACAATCAACATACACAATTTGTCACATAATTTTATCGCCGAGTGCAAACATTCTTAACTAGTTCGATTCCATATACAAAGTTTTTAGATTTTAAAGTAAAAAATTTATAATGTATGTAGCAATGCAAGGACGTTGTGCAAATAAACTATATTAATTCTTTTTCTTGTTGATTAACTGTGATATGTCGAATAAGAACATCAATCCACTTTGTGGGTGATCATGACGAACCTATAGTTTTATCTGTATATTTAACAGCAACCGTCGGTTGGTCTCAGTGCTATTCATGTGACCATAGGACATCCGAACAAGGAGAGATAAAAAATCCTTACAAATGTGTCACGCTAGACATCTGTCAGCCAAATGAGGTACGTACAAGTTAATAATTTTGTTTCATGTAACATAAGGTACCGAACCTGTAACCTTGGAGATGTATCAGCTTCATGGCAAGCATTCATGATAAACGTGCCACGTTGAACATATATTTCACATAAGATTCCATGTATAATCGCCTTCTTAATGTCTAGTATGGTGCATTGGTGCATAAGGTACCAAATCATATCACGTAGGACGTCTAAGCTACACACCAAATAATTGTGCTTGTAATGTACACTAGGTTCCAGCTATGTACGTTTGTCAACATATGAGGTATTTATCTTACCAATGTGCCAACAATTTACACGAGATACACAACTATACCAAGAAACGGATGCCTGTTGCCTATGAAGTATTTATCAAAAAAGGTGCCAACAAGATACATGAGATAGACAAACATACCAAGAAAAGGACCCCTGTAACCTATGAAGTATTTATCAAATAAATTGTGCCAACAAGGTAACATACATGAGATAGACAAACATACCAAGAAAAGGACCCCTGTAACCTATGAAGAATTTATCAAATAAATGGTGCCAACAAGGTAACATACATGAGATAGACAAACTCGCCAAGCAAAGGACACCTGTAACCTATGAAGTAGTTATCTTTAAATTGTTGACAACAAGGTACATGTACATAAGATAGACAAACATACCAAGAAGGACGCCTGTAGCCTATGAAATATTTATTTTAAAAAGGTGCCAATAAGGTACACGAGATAGACAAACTTAAAAAAAATACGTCTGTAGCCAATTAAGTATAAAGTATTTATAAAAACTGGGTGCCAACAAGGTAAACGAGATACACAAATATACCAAGAGGGACGCATGTAGCCTATGAAGTATTTGTAAAAAAAATTGCCAACAATGTACACGAGATACATAAGCATACCAAGAAAAGATCGCCAGTAGCCTATGAAGTACGAGAATTAATCAAAAAGGGTGCCAACGATGTACAAGAGATACACAAACATACAGTACTGCGAACGTTTAAGGTTACAAAATTTGCGTCTATCGTGTGTCCTTCTATCGTATATAATGAATCCGTCTAACGTGTATCGTGCGTCCATGTAATGTGCATAGTGCGTCCGTATATCGTTTATAAAAAAAATGAAATATGCATATCAGGAATGGCCACATCCAGCATACACAGCCTCCCCACACAGACAAAAAGTAGAGAGGAAAAGAGAGCCTGGTATTACAATAATCAGTTTTAAAATGGATGCCACAAACAAATAACGAAAGTGAGAACCAGAGGGGTTACCGCCTTGGAACGGTCAGTGGCAAAACAAATTACCACTGGGGGTTTGAACCAGGTTCAAGGGTGCACCAACCTCACACTTGCCCCAACAGGTTCTCGTATCGCAAAACAAGTACAAATTGTCTTGGTGAAATAACTCCAACCCACCCATCAGCTCAACAATTTTGCATGCAAAAGCATACAAACATATAAACATAAGAATTTAATAGCATTGCAAAGCCAAAGGTCGGGTACTCAATGATCTTACCGAGACCAGAGCACCTGGAGTAAAATCAGCAAGAACACGATGACAGGGATAAAAGAAACCCTCGATCTTCTAGGTTCTTTTAAGAAAAGATTTCCCTATAAACCTTCATAAACTCTTAAACCCCTGCCAAGAGGTGAGCATAATGATCAACTGTAGATGAGTTAATCACCAGGCCTGCAGAGCGCTGTAAAATATCATGTTGGTAATCTTTCTTTTTAAATTTACAGATGGTTTTTACGAATAACCGGGAGAAATTTACATCGCCTTTTATCTTCTTAAGTTTATAAATTAAATCTCCATAAACAACTGGCTGTGAAATTCCTTGTTGCAATAGTGATTTTAAACTGCACCGGTATTTATAATGATAGTGTCTCTAGCTGGGCGCGAACCCGCACAGTCACGGCGACAGCGCCTAGCCATACAATTCCTGCGACGTAACCAACTGAGCTAACCGGGACAACGCCAAAAAACGTTGATCGGATAGCCCTGATATACGTAACAATCACTGCCTGACATCGGTAACGGGTTAATTTACTGATAACAGTACTGACTAAATGTACGGGGAGACTTTTTACGGCCGCCACACTGCACAAATAGCGCTACTGTGAATTTCAAATGAAAGTGTCTCTAGCTTGGCGCGAACCCGCACCGTCACGGCGACAGCGCCTAGCCATACAATTCCTGCGACGTAGCCAACTGAGCTAACTGGGACAACGCAAAAAAACGTTGATCGGATAGCCCTGATATACGTAACAATCACTGCCTGACATCGGTAACGGGTTAATTTACTGATAACAGTACTGACTAAATATACGGGGAGACTTTTTACGGCCGCCACACTGCACAAATAGCGCTACTGTGAATTTCAAATGATAGTGTCTCTAGCTGGGCGCGAACCCGCACCGTCACGGCGACAGCGCCTAGCCATACAATTCCTGCGACGTAACCAACTGAGCTAACCGGGACAACGCCAAAAAAACGTTGATCGGATAGCCCTGATATACGTAACAATCACTGCCTGACATTGGTAACGGGTTAATTTACTGATAACAGTACTGACTAAATGTACGGGGAGACTTTTTACGGCCGCCACACTGCACAAATAGCGCTACTGTGAATTTCAAATGATAGTGTCTCTAGCTGGGCGCGAACCCGCACCGTCACGGCGACAGCGCCTAGCCATACAATTCCTGCGACGTAACCAACTGAGCTAATGAATTAGATCTGGATATCGGCGAAAAAACTTGCAAAAGGATTTCCTTAATTTGTGATACCGATAACCTTGTTTTAAAAGTTTTTTCTGTAATGCAAAGATTGCGTTCATTGAAATCATTCACATCGTTGAAAGCTCTTGAAAAGCGAACAAGCTGTGAGATATAAACCCCGTAAGAAGTTGCACGAGGAACATCGCCGTCTAGAAACGGAAAATTTACTATATTAAAATTAAATCATCTCTTTTATCATAAATTTTAGTAGTGACGTAACCATTTTCAATTGATAGATTTAGATCAAGGAAGTTTGCTTGCTTTCTGTAGTGTTCGCTTTATTAAGCTGTAGTTCTTTGGGATAAATCTTATTAACCAGTGATGGAAAATGGTTATTATCTATATTTAGTAAATCATCACGGTACATCGATGTGTTGTAAATAGCTGTAATAATATCATCTTGATGTTCGGTCGAAAGAGATAACATAAAATCTCTTTCATAACAGTATAAAAACAGATCAGCAACAAGGGGTGCACAATAAGTACCCATTGGAATGCCTATTACTTGTTTATAACTAGAGGTACCAAATCTCAAATAAATATTATATAATAAAAATGTGAGCGCCTGGAAGAGGCCTTGACAGGATCATGAAGTATAATTATCATAAGAACCATCTGTAAAAAATGTCCTATGTTCATTACAAGCAGTAAATGTTTTATTTTCTCTAGCAAAAGTTTTTTTCAATGAGACTGGTTAGCTTGTCGATTATTAAATTATGAGGGAGAGAAGTATACAAGGTAGAAAAATCATATGTAGACAAACAGAACGCCTGAACATTATTTGATTTAAGTTTCTTCAAAACGTCATTTGAATTTTTTATAGACCAAAATAAATTTTTGCCAGTAGTTTCAAAAACTGTTTCGCAATACCTAATTACATGTCCTTTTATAGCTGTAAGACAAGATGTTAAGAGCACGGATAACTTTGTTTTTGTACAAGAACTAGAGTTAGCAAAACATCTTGCTTTGTACGGTGTTTTCTTTTGCATTTTAGGCAACCAATACATAGTAGGTACTTTGTCTTGCTCCGGCTCAACACTAATTCTAAATTTTGTAATTTGTAGAGTGTATGCAGTATCAATATCACTCTCAGATGAAGAAGTCAGTGTATAAGCATTAGTGCTATTAAGCTCTTCAGTTTGAACATTTATATAGTGTATACGTCACACTATAATAACATTATTTGAAGCCTTATCAGCAGGTGTTAAAACAAATTTGTTGTGAAAATCTTGAATACCCTTTTTCAAATGACGAAAGTTAAAACGAGGTCGAGGTGATAGTAAAGCTATGTTTCTTTTACAGAAGGATATACGAGTGTCAATTATTTTGCTTTTTTTCCAGTTTGAAAGAGCATTAGGCTCAGCATGTTCTCGTTTACACCATTTATTGCAGTTTAAAGACTCTGCTATTTCCGCACGACAGGTATTAAAGTCGATGTTCGATGGAATTCTGTATTTTGGACCTTTTGAAATTAAATTGCGTATTCTTAAGTCTTTGATAACATTTAGATCCACTGTAACGATATGACCGGCATATTGATAGCAAAATTTTGAATTAGAACAGTCTCAAGATAATGGTGTGTTTTCAACAATCTGTAAATCCGAGGTAATTTTGTTGTAATTGAAAAGTGTCTTTCTAATAGGCTTGTTATATTTATAACAAACGATGGGTGTTTCAGTATTCTTGAAAAAATTAGCGGCTTTCAATTTTATCATGCATGTTTATAAGTTACTTGCTTATGCAAATTTAATAATTTAATTTATAGCCTGGATTCCAGGCGATGAAGAATATTTTTTATTCATTCTCCAACTAATTACCTTGAGCCAGTCTACATCTGTATCTGAACTTCAGACATCTCTCTCAATGCAGTATGATAGAAAATAGACTGGCTACAATAAAAGTTTGTTATGATTTATAAATAAAATAAATAAATAGACGAAACAAACTAATTATCAGACTAGTGGTTAGTCTATTTAATTTATATTATTTAATTTAAACCATTTATCTTATATTTTGATAGCATTTTTAAATTTTAAAAAATCTCGTACACAAAGTTTATGATTCGGCAGTATCGTGTATCGTGCGTCTATCGTGTATAGCGCGCCCGTCTAACGCGTATCGTGAGTCGGTCTATCGTGTATCGTGCGTTCGTATATCGTGTATCGTGCGTTTCGTTTGTAATCTTAAACGTTCACAGTACTGTACCAAGATAATGACGATTGTAGCCTATGAGGTAATGTATAAATAGTGTCAACAAGGTACACGAAACTTCGAACAGCCATTCGAAAAAGTCGTTATATCATAAAATTTTCTAAAAATTACAGTATAATTGAGAGTAATTAGGAGTGTATCTATAAGAACTGAATCGATATTTTTTATTCAGCAGTCAGTTTGTTTGAAATGAGTAAAGCCAGGGCTCCACGTGTTATTTTATCAAACCAATTGTGTTTCATTCTTAAATGAAAACCATCAAATATCGATTCAATCCTTATTTATGATGGAATCTTCTTATGTATTATGTTTTTGCGTTTGCATGCTTTTAAACATATATGCTATCACGCTACTGTGTTGTTTTTCTTTGTCGCTTGTGATAGCACGTAGACTCATAAGGTTACTACTGTCTGGCGTCGGTCCCCAACATGAATCTTAATGTTGCATATTACTTGTAAACAAGACAACACGAATGATGCTGTACTGAAAGTTATGAAATTGACATTTTTTTCCGATTCCGATCCGGTCCGCTTCCGATCCTAATGTCATCTATAACCGATCCGATTCCATTCCCATTGCGGTCCAATTCCAATTCGATTGCACTCCAATTTTTTCACTTCAGACAATGCGCTCCAAACGATCTTTACGCTCAAACCGATTCTTCCGATTCCGATCTTTTCGCTCCCGATTTTCATTGGTCATTAACAATGCGCTCCAAACGATCTTTACGCTCAAACTCATTCTTCCGATTCCGATCTTTCGCTCCCGCTTTTCATTGGTCATTACTTATAACGCATCTTGCGCTGAAATCATTAGGGAAAAATAGTTTCTCTTTTAGTTTCGGACAGCGTTCATGGTTTATATATCATACTGAACTTAATAAATGTTTACATTCAAAAAATTTTATTAGCAGTTGTGAATCTCTTTACTAAATAAAAAAACCACAGTAATTCCACAATGAAGCACTGGTGAATGTAAATGTTCCTTATTTCTTCCCGTATGTAAGAAAAAATATTACGTATTTTCGCTTAAAGAGTACTTTATACTAAAAGGTTCCGAACATAATTTCAATAATAGGGCATATCATGTGTGTGAATGACAAACACACCATTTACTATTATATGTTTTCAGTTTTATTTACAAAATTATAGTTAAATTAGTTTTTATTACTAGTGTTTGATAGCAGAAAACTCAATTAAATTATTGTCAAAAAATTGCTTTGTTTAAAGTCGTTAAAAGAATCGGAAGAAGCGATCCGGATCGCTACTATATATAACTGAAAAACTATAATTTGAAGCGATCCGATCCGATCAAAACGCTCCGGTCTTTTCACTCCAAGCGATCCAAACGCTCAAAGCGATTCCGATCCGGTCAAAAGGCTCCGGTCTTTTCACTCCAAGCGATCCAATCGTTCAAAGCGATTCCGATCCGGTCAAAATGCCCCGGTCTTTTCACTCCAAGCTCAAAGCGATTCGCTTCGATTCCATTCCGTTTCCAATTCGATTGCGCTTCGATTGTGCTCCTAACAGGATCGGTTTGCGGTCCGCTTCCGATCCGCTTCCGATCCGGTTGTCAATTTCATGATTTTCAGTACTGTAACTCCTGTTTCACATTTTTAGTTATGCTCCTTTCAAATTCAGTTTAAGGCAACAAATATGTTCCGTGAACTACCAATTCTAGTTTTCTTCTCCGATTAACATTCAGGTGGATCATGAAATAGATGGTATGAGAAAAAGGATGTTGGATTTATTAAATTACATGCATTCTGTCGGATTTAAATCTTTCTCACAATATTTCATCTTTTTGCGTTTGATACTTCTAGCACTGTTCCATTTTTATAGATTTCTATATCTTTTTATGTTAACACGAATGACATATTCTGTATTTCTGGTTGCTTTGATGACATATGCCTAGATACTTTTTGTTCCAGGTTTGCTATGCTCAGCAAGGTGATGTTGGAGGCGTTGACACGTTCTTCTATGGATGCAGAACCAAACTGGTGCATTATATTTCATCAGTTTTGTTACAGTATTGCTTGTTGTTTTAATTATACTTATCAAAATTTGATAAGGATCACTTAAAAGATTGTGTTGATTCCTTTCATAAGGCTTAAACGATAAAATATTTGCTGTGGTTCTGAAAATATGTTCATTTGACATCAGCTTTGTGCCAAAAAGAATAAGCTGTCAAACTTTTGAAGTGGAACTGCGGTTGAAACTTGGTAGGGGCAATAATTTGGGATAAAACGGAAAGCGATCCCCAAATTTTGAGTAGTATATTTATTGTATTGGCTGGTTTAAAGCCACAATAAACTTGCCAGAACGTTTTTTTTTCATTGTGAAAATTAATTAACCACGTTGACCCTTTTCAAAAGAAAGAATAATTGACCAACTTTTTATGTCCTTAAATAATCCCCAATCATTGAGACCCGGTCCGAATAGTATTTTTGTAGCCCACAAAATTACTAACCAATGTTTACAATCACTTGGCGAAAAGTTATCGGTTTTTTCCGTAAGTGGGCCGTAAGAACGAAGTGACGTCATTCTGTATAATTAGCGACCTTCGTCTGCCGAGAGTTGCCGAAAATCAGCTCGGAAAGATTTGTTTGTTTTGTAAACAAAATAAACGATCCGAAAAACGCCCAAAACATGCTGTAAATCAATAAGATAATACCCTTTTCTTATTGTAAGGTTTATTTTTTGTGTTATTATTCATACAGGTGAAATCTAAAATGTTTTGGTTAATAAAAAATAGTGTTAGGAATCGAGTGGATTTTTCAGGATCGATTATCGGAGAAAATCGGCTGGGCTCAACCGATTGATAATCGGATAATCGGAACATGTTGTTTCATTAGCTGTTTTAGTTTTTGTTATAAATAAATAAGTAGATACTGATTTAATATATGTTAAAAATAACATCATCAGATATGTAACTGACAAAAAGCACCACTCCTTTCTCACAGAATCAACTTTTTCTCACAAAAAAAACTGCAGAATTATTAAACTGAAAAAGGAGGGTTCAGTAAGATCTGAAAATGTATGGCTAGTTGTTTTACCGAGTATCAAAAATCGGAACTCAAATCGAAATTGGCTTTAAAATATCTTGGGTAACATAACCGTAACAAGCTTGATATTGTGGGTGGGGTATTATTTTCATACCGTTATTGGCGTAGGATTTCCTGCAAAGCGTGCAAATGACTCTGCTCATGTCTAAATTTTCTTTAACTGGAGCTCCATCTTTAATTTTTCGGAAGTAAAAATACTTCCAGACCCGGGAAGTCGTCTTTCCCGGGTAAGGAAAAAGGTCTTCGTTATTGTTGCCATCCATTATTGTCTTGATGGATTACCTCCCTTCAGAAATAATCGGAAAGAAACTACAGGCAAGCTACTACCGAAAAGAGAGAACACATTCATCCGCCTAACCTAGCGACATCGATTCTGAAAAATTGGACTCGATTGTCGCCGACGTTGAAGTTATCCGACTGATAATCGATTGCCGGCGGCAATCGGGCAAACACTAATAAAAAATATGCTGTTTGGCAAGTTTTTTGTTGCTTTAAAGGTATTTTGTGAATCTTTTGGTGTGTTGTGTAATAATTCAATCCTGCCGAATGTATTATTCGTGCAAATAATTACTTGAAAGATTATATACATTGTTTTTCGTTTAAATCAAGGCAATGCGAATTTTAGGTCAGTTCTTCGTATTAAATTGCTAACACTCAGAGCGCTTTGTTTATTGTTCTACCAATCATTCAAAATTGGTCTATGATACTTATCTTTTTTAAGAATGTATATGTGCCGCGTTTTGCGAAAATATGTCTTAGGAGGGTTGAACAGAAGACATTTCCAATTATTCGTGTGCGTATGGAGGGAATAAATGTTTGCGTATGGCGGGAATAAATGTGTGCGCATGTAGGGAATAAATGTGTGCGTATGGCGGGAATACATATATGCAGGCAAAATTTGAAATGAATTTTCATCTTATATATACCGTTTAGCAGTGAATTGAATGTGTGTTATTATTAGCAAAGAAAAACATAAAACAATAGCAACAACAACAAAAGTATCAGCTAAAACTTATTTTTCAATTTGAAGTCTCATATATTGACTCTCTAAATCTGTTGTCTTTCTGTGACAACAGACCATTTTTAATATGTATTTGAATTAGATAACCAATTTATCAGTTCGCTTCGATTTAATTTGACTATTTAAGTATTTAATTAACTCTCGTTTTTATTGCAGCAATGCATATTCTTAATGAAGCAGGCCTACGAAATTCATAGGATATGCAAATTGAACGATACAAGTTTACTGTCGCCTGGATCGACAAGGGAACAAGTTTGTCCGAGAACTACAAGATCGGCAAATTTATGCCACTCCTGCTGTGCTGATGCAGGATGCAATTACGGATCATGTTTGGAGTTAAACGGTAAATCCTGTTTTCTGATTTATGATGATATTGCCTTAACCTGGGAGCGAACCCGCACCGTCACGGCGACAGGCTTAGCCCTGTAATTCCGACAACGCAACCAATTAAGCTAACCAGGACAACCCTGAAAAAGTAGATCGGATAGCCATGATATACGTTATCATCACTGCATGACATCGAGAATGGATTATTTTACTGATAAAAGTACTGACTATATGTACGGGGAGACATTTTATGCGCTTGCATTATGTCCAAAATATAACTTATTATTTCCGACGATAGTTATCGAAATTTGATTATTAAGAACACTGTTGTCTGATTGTTCAAATGAATTGTAGAAAGGCAGGAAACTAATTTGTTATTAGATTTGTTTTTCTGTTTTCCTCATTTAAATTAATAATCTTGGTTGTTTTCCAGTTTATTCCAATTCATTCGTAAAATTCTGCAACATTTTCGCGCAAAATTATTTTCGCGCCTCAATGGCATCTGCGAAAATTAATTGGTCGCGGAAAGGAGTGGTTTACATTAATGTTTATGTTCGATGTGTTCTGATGAAACGACATATTTTTTGCTTATACACACGATTACAAAAGATAATTTAAATAAAAAAAAATATATCTCTACAATAACTAAAGATTAGCACATCTTTCTCGAAGAAGAATCATATAACGACCGAGTTTGGATATCGCTACTCTATCATCTTTATCATCAAAAACAAGTCCCAATGTCATTGGAGAAATAATACTACTCCCTTTTTAAGTAAGTAAAAGTATATTTTTCTATTACTCACATGGCTCATGATGGCTGATGACATGTTTCTCCTCTACGTTTTGCCACGGGTTATTGCCAAGTTATCCATATTTCTTATTTTCAGTATTTTTTTATTATTTGTTTTGAAGAATTTAAGGAATTGTCTGCATAAAGAGGATGAGACAAGATAGCTGAATTTAGGAGCGCAGACTTCATTTATTTAATAAAATGTTAATGTTTTCTTTTTCAGAACGAATATTCACACTCGCTGACAACGGAAAATTCAGTTTTGATACTCTTAAGACGTTGCCATAAATGCTACATTACCTTGAAATAAATATTTTATGGCCGATCTTCAAGACTTTTGACTGTACCACCGGGGCCAAAAAGCATAAAACTTACATTGATGAACAGTCTCAAAATTGATCTCAAGCATCTGATTGGTTGAAATGGAGACCAGTCGCCATTTGAACTAATCAGATGATTGAGATTTGAGACTGGCCTACACATTTAGTTGTATGGTCTTGGTCACTGAGTAGTAACAAGTTTCATCGTCATCCTTATTGTTGATCCGATGATGGTATTATACTTAACTGCTCGCTATTGCTAAGAGAGATCCACATTTCAATTCTAACGACACACTTAGTCTAAATTTTGGGGCGCGTCATGGAAAAAGATACCTTCGGACAGTTGACGTCTATCCTTGAAATGACGTCATAAAGTTGAGCAGAGGACATTTTAAATTAAATAATCAGTTTCAAAAATGGTTTTCGAATAGGAGAACCTGAGAGTTTACTGCCTTGGAACGGTCAGTTCAAAACATTTGCTAGTGGGGCATTAAAACCAATTATTAGGATGCACCAAAATCACACATGTCCCTACAGTTTTTCATATTTACAATTTAATAGTTGGACTGGTGAATGTATTCCAGCCCACCTTTCAACTCGACAATTTTGCATCAAAAGCATACAAACCCACAAAACATAAGGTACTTAATGACCTAACGGACACCAGAATATTTTGAGGTAAATCGACAAGATGCCAAGAATAGAAGTGCATATTTTTGTTCACGCCGCCTAGTCCCGCGTAGAGCGCAACTCGGTATTTACAATAATATAATTTTCGTGTATAACGGCCTTCAAAACGCTATGTAATTAGTAAAAGCACTTATTAAATGTACGAGGAGAACTTTTACGGCCGCCATAAGACACAAACAACGCTACTGTGATAATTAAGTAAAAAGGAAAGGAACTTTAAATTGAAATATAAAACATAAGTTACTTATTGACCTTACTGAACATAGGACCATAAACGATTGGTTTGGGTAATAGGGATGGTAGGTACTGTGTTTGACTCTTGCACTGTTGTCTAGGCACTGCCGACGTTTTTGTATGGCTTTGGAGTTATCTATACATTTGAAAGCCATCTATGATGAATGTCAAAATATTCAAGAGTTCCTAAGAAACCTTTAGAAACCTTATAACCCTGCCACCGTCGTGGAAACAAAGAGGGTTGCAATCTCCGTGTTGCGCTCAACCGGAGGCTTGTCGTCGTGAACAGTAATATAAACCTTTTTCCATTTTTGCAACTGGTAGAAATTCGGGGTTTAAGAGGAAGTTTTGAAAAATAGGGTAATTAAATAATTTTTTTTTTCAAAATATGGGATTTAAAGGCAGCATTAAAAAGAATGCGGGATAAAGAAAAAACTCTGAAGGAATATTAATGTTGAAAACCAAGTGTATAAGTATGGTGCTCAAACTGGCAGTATTTTTTCATTTTCTTGTCTATTGGTTGCAAACAAATAACCTATAATTCTTTGGTATTGAATTTGCTGGTAATCCCATTCATGTTTGTAATAAGCATTCCTCCAACTTTATGAATTTACCTACCTCACCCATTTACCAAAACATTTGAAGGGCGTATGCTATGGCACTTTGGCACTCTTGTTCGGTTATGTGAAGATTGTCAAGGATAATCGTATTTACGTAAATTGCACTGTTTTCTTGCATCTGATCCTGCAATAGTACTGCAATACCGGTAGTAACTTTTTCCCTCAAGTCTACCTTAGCATCGCATACTGGAGGACACGTCGGGCGAATCCTATATAAATCCAAAGGAAAGAGCTTTAGTTAAGAATCTTTTTGGCTTTATATTGTCCAAATCCACTTAGACTATACTATAATAGTTTAAGAAAACGAGGCTGTTTGTCTTACTTATAAAATGACGGTTTACAAATTATGAACTCATTCGCGAAGACCAATCCAAAGTTGTTGGTTGTGAATAAAAATGTGTATCGTGGAACCTCTGCCGAGATTTTTATCTTTTGAACGTAAGCAGGAAGTTTGGCAAACTTTGGTCCTGTAATCTTTAGGCATATTAAAATCTAGTCATTTAAACTCCGATGTCTTGTGCAAATAACAGTGACAACTGTTCTATAATACTGACACATTACTAAAACATTTCATGAACTGGTGGTGCACATTCGGTGGAAGGGGTTTAAGAATTTATGAAGGTTTATGGGGAAATTTTTTCTTAAGAGAACCTAGAAGCTAGATTTGTTTCTTTTATCCCTGTCATCGTGTTCTTGCTGATTTTACTCCAGGAGCTCTGAGATCATTGAGTACCCGCCCTTTGGCTTTGGAATGCTATTAGCTTCTTATGTTTTATACGATTGTGCGCTTTTGCATGCATCATTGTTGAGCCGATAAGTGGGTTGAAGTTTTTTCACCAAGACAACTTGTACTTGTTTTGTGATATGAGAACCTGTTGGGGCAAGTGTGAGGTTGGCGCACCCTAGAATCTGGTTTAAACCCTCAGTGGCAATTTGATTTGCCACTGATCGTTCCAAGGCGGTAACCCATCGGGTTCTCATTTTTGTTTATTGTTGGTGGTGTTTTTTTAAACTGATCATTTTATTAACCATGCTCCCTCCCTCTCTCTTCCCATTGACTGTGTGGGGAGGCTGTTTTTTCTGAATGTGGCGATCCATAATATGCATATTTCACCTTTTTCGAATGCATGTGTAAGATCCCAATAATGTATCGCGATATTTATTTGATACTACAGGCCCGTACCGCGATATATTGTGATACGCTTTGTGCCGCGATACCCATCACTAATCTGGGATTTTTTCTTGTTTAGTAGGGGCCGTTAATGGGCGCCTTGCCCTGAGAAAATTTCTTTAAAATCATGCAGTTTCCCCCCGAAAGTAACATTAGAAACAAATAAAATGAAATATTTTTTAAAAGTTTTATTTTTGTTTACGGCAACCCAGACATCCCCTTAATTACTCGACACTTCTTACCAAAGTATGGATGTGTCATAAGTATTATACCTTTGTCGTAGCATTACATAAGAAAGAAACGTGCATGCAAACTTTAACCATAAATTTCTAACTCCAAACATAATTCGTTCAATCAATTTTTTTAAGGTTTCACTAACGTTACACATGGCGAAAGTACGATTTTCTTGAATTTCTGGAAAACCCTAACATTAATTTTACCAATTTGCACTGATTGTAGACCAGCATATAATTATTTCATGTATGAGTTTTGGTATATTGTCCATGAATTCATAGTTCTCATGAAAATGGTTTTTGTTTTGTTTTAGTATGTGCTTGGTAAGTAAAACATTGGTACATCCTTATATAAGTACATTTCTTCACTAAAATCAAAATGACAATGAGTATTTTCCCCAAATTTATTTTTGAACGTTTAGCAAGTTTTTGCCATTTGCAATGTGACCACTTAAAGAAAGTATGGTACTTGACAAACTAACAAGATTTATGATAGTAAACAAGTCTACAAAGTATCAAACATGTCTTCATAACGGTATCTAAGTATGCATGCACATTTTAACCAGTATTTCCAAGTCCAAAAAGTCCAAATTCGTTGAATTTATAACCCCCGCCGAGTACTGGTTATTACTAACACAAATACATACTGGAGATTTATAATGGAATATTATACCAGCATGCAATCTGTAGGTTTGTATTTGTCGAGTTGGGTATGTGATGTGGTTTACATAGTACGCAACGAGATATAATACAAACCTACAGATTGCATACACGTATAATGTTCCATTTATTATATACCCTTATTTCACCCTCAATTAAATGAGCACTAAATCAATAACGAGTATTGAAATGTGATGTAAGCAATTATGTCACTACAAACCATAAATCTCTGCGTCATCGAACAAATGTTTACATTTTCAAGCGCCATGATCGATTCTGTCAGATAAAGAATGATTTAACTTTCAAATCTTTGAAGGACTGAAAACAATAATAGCAAAGTTTGAAATCGCCATTTTGAAACGCAGAAATTACCGGAAGCTGCAAAAGTAAAGAATCGGAAAATTGGACAATGTCCAATACGGAATTATTAATCTGACGAGTAGTATCAATTTTAGGGATTAACGCTGCACTGCTAATATCAGTTATGAGTATAATACTATCTTTCTATACAAGTGTTACGTCCCTTTTTTTGACATACGCCACACATTGTGATTCACACATGTACGAAACAGTCGTGATATTTGAACTACAAAACCAGCATTTTGAGACCTAAAATGTCGGTAAAGTGATGGATTTGAAAAGGTTGGTCTTCTTATAGTCTATTGTATTGCTTGTTTGTGCAAAATTATGTAAAATCATGTATGAAATTGGTGCAATTGCATTTCCGGAAGTGAAAATGGCGGTCGTGACCTTGTTACAGTTGATTGTTTACAAAACTGTCAAATATTTTTTGATATAAGAAACAATCTGATTTATGCATCTTCGTCGTAAACATTGACAACAGATCGTCTTTTCTTAATTAGGTGCCAGATGAGTTACTTTTACACTGTAATCCTAAATTTAATAAAGGAACTTTCAAATCGTGACATTTTCAAATTGTCAGAGATTGTCGAATTTTCGGACAGTGAGTTTGAAAGCCCAATATATAACTGATAAAGGAGGCAGCAATAACCATGGTAACGATTAAAAAAATGAATATTTAATTAAATGGAAAATGTATGTTCAGATAGTATTGATTATGAAAAAAAAAGCTGAAAGTGAAAATAACATTCAAAACATTGCCTTGGGTGCTGCTGTACCGAGACTGTATGGAAAGCCATCTGGTTCTTTTGTATGAATAGACAAATTTAAATTGGAATGAAATTATTAATGTTATATTAAGTTAATGAACTTATATTTGCAATAATTATTACAGGGACTCGGATATTAAATCTGATAGATGAGAAATTCCATAGTGTTGGTTAAGTTGCAATACAGCTCAAGACATAACTCCACCACCAATTAGAGTTTCCTGGATATGGCAAGAAAAATGCAGTTTACACATGGAGAACTGTGCACAGCAGAAGATCAGCAACACTGTCATAAGGTATGTAACAATGGAAAAAATAAAGTTTTAATTTTATTCACGTGTTTGTTCCATGAGGTCATAGTCATTCTTAGGTTATGCTTTTATGATCTTACTATTTAATTGCTAAATATGAAATCATGTTATCAACACTGGTATATGCTAATTGCAAACAAACAAACAGAGTAACAATTCCTATGATACTATGATAGAAATATGGTATTTACACATTTGCTTGTAGTTTTAATTATCTTGAAGAATATATTTATGAACAGATAGGTAATGTTCAGAAATGAATCTTTAAGAGGAATCAGTTCTGGAACTTCAATTTTGAATTTTCTGGGCAGCATTTCCTTGTATAGTCTTATTAAAATATTTTAATATAATTTTGATTCAACTGGCTTTGGACTTGATAATTTACACTTAGCACTAATGTTAAATGCATAATAAAAAGGATATCATGGCAGAATAAATGTTTACTGACATCTGCATAGTTTATAATATATTTTGCATTTGTTTTTATTTATTTTTAGAATGACATCAGACATGATGAGGACAGATCTGATGTTCTTTCCCTTTGCAGGAATGAAAATAACCCAGAAGTGGAACAGTGTCATGAGAAAGTGCAAAATCTGAACACCTGCTTCCTGACAGGCTTCCTATTCTGGGCTTGATCCTCAAATGATGTGGTACCAGTATGAAGAATGAAGAAGCAGGCTTATTGTGTGTGAACAGTGGTTAAAAAAGTTTATGTTCATCCATCTGAACCAAAAGCCTGTTAGATTCAGTGCATCATATCCCAAAAAGGAGAAGTGATAACTGTTTGTTTAGCTGAACAGTATGTATGATAATCTGAAATGATCTGCAAAACAGGTGTATAATAAAAAGTTAATTTATGCAAGCATTATGGATAATCTTCTGAATAAATTTAAATTATTTCATTTGTCAGTCAATTTGTTGCCATGGTAACTGAATCATAATATAATGCTGTTATATAACTTATAAGATATTAATGTAGAAATATTAGTTTATATGGATGTTTCTACCAATATATTATTTGTTATTGAACAAGTGTTGCAAAATTTGTCTTTCAAACATTTAGAACCTTTACCCAACATTAACATGTAGTTAAGTTTTTGTGTGTGCATAGTATGTAAACTGTTGTCAACTATATAAATGTAAGTTACTTTATTATGAAACATTATCCACATCATGAAACTCAGTTCCTCCCTCCACCCTGCCTAGAAAAAAATCACATTTAGTAAAACTGTGTCATATATTGTTATATCACAATTTGATCATACAAAATTCAATTTAATTTGGGCTCTTAGTTGTGCAGTTATTGATGTAATGACCTCATACCACTTTGTAGAAAATAATACACACATATTACCATGGCAACTATAGAACTAGTACTAATTATATAACATACTGTGATATTACTTAGAAGATCAAATGTTATGAATATGTACATAATATTCAGGTAGTATTACCATGGTAACCACAACTTTCACCTAAATGATTTTGTCACTTTTAATGAAGCTTTTGTTATTTTGTTTATTGCATAGTTATAACAAAAAGTATCTTTATTTTCAAAAATCAACATTTCTGTGTATGGTTTATCAATAAACAGACCAAAATGATAGATTGTACTTAAAAACATTTAAATGTTATCATTTAGGTGCCAGTTACCTGTAAAAAACGTGTCAAATATGTTTTTTTCAGTTCCGTTGCCATGGTAACCAAAATTTGCGTATTTCATTTTATAAAATAAGATACTTGATTTATATATAAATACTATTCATGGGCAATAAACAGACTGAAATACTGTATTTGTGATAGTTGTCACATAAATGCACCTATTTATTTGGACAATATTTTGACAAAAGTAGGCTTTTTCACATTCACGGTGGTTTCCCCCAAAATGCTGTTTTTCAGTTATTAATAAAATAAGTCGTTTTTGGAAAAAAAAAGAATTGGTGTACTCCAAAGTCAACAAGGTACCTGAAAATGATAATAACTCATTTTGGCCAAAAATTTCATTTTGGACCATTTTTCCCAGAGAGTGCCACATATAATAAAAGGCTTTATTATTTATTTATCATGGCATAAACAGAACAAAAACTTCAGCTGGTGAAAAAGAGGTAGTCAGATCACCAGAATAAATGAATTAGACCTAAAGTTTGTTGAAATTAAGAAAGCAGTTGCAAAAAATAGCGTGGAAAAGAAAACTGTGCCCAAGATCATAAAACAAAACCTAGAGATCAGTCTCAAATCACAAGCATCTGATTGGCTGAAATGGCGACCAGTCGCCATTTCAGCCAATCAGATGCTTGATATTTGAGACTGATCTCAAAACTTAGTTTTATGATCGTGGGCCCTGCTCTACACGCATAATGCATAACTTATCAAGAGCCATAGTCCTGTGTTGGAAAGGTCTGGCCAGAACAAGACGAGGATTCATGTCCTCTTGGTATCAATGGTTTACACACAGTTTCATTGAAATCCATCCAGTTGTTGCTGAGAAAATGCGCGGAAACGAATATATCTATATGCATTTGTATAACTTATCAAGGGCCATAACTTTGCGTCCAACGGTCTGAAAGGAACAAAACGACGACATGCACATATCCTTATGGTATTGATGTTTCCCACTATCCAGCAGTTGCAGCAAAATAGCGCGGAAACAAAAACTGCTCGATATGCATACCGCATAACTTATCAAAGGGCCATAACTCTGTATTTAACGGTCTGCCCAAAACAAAACGACGACAATGCGATCGACCTGAGAAATGATGGTAAAGAAGTACAAAGTTTCAAAGCTGTAGTACAAGTACAAAAGTTTGTAACTTCTTGCATGCAAACTTTGACCTGAAATTCAAGTTGTTAAAGGGCCGAACTTTGATTTAAATGAAAATAGAGTTATGGTTCTTAGTATACGTTTTTGGGATATGATGGTGAACAAGTGTACACAGTTTCAGTTCTGTACCATAATTATGTAGTATTGAAGTAATGAGCCTGAACGTAAACCTGCTTGCACGTAAACTTTACCTAAAAGTTGAAAAGCGCCATAATTTGATAAAAATGAGAGTTATTGTTCTTGACGCACACACTCGGGATATGATGGTGAACAAGTGTGCAAAGTTTGAAAGCTATCGTGGGGAGAGTCACGGGAAAAGGTACCTTCGGACAGTTGACGCCAATCCCTGAAATGACGTAATAAATGTGAGCAGACGACATAGTTATTATGCATTTCGTGGTAAAACTATCATATTATTGTCAAAATGAGTAAGAAAAACATTTCTTAGTTATGACAAGCTAAAAGATAGTTGTAATTCCTTTCCAAATATAGTAACAAATAAAATGTAACAAAATATGACCGAATATAAGTTTTCCCGTGACGCATCCCATATGTAGGTTGCAGGCAAACTGCAAACCTAAGCGGGGACGGCGACGCCGATGAGAAAGTGAGTAGAATAGCTCGACATATTCTTCGAATAGTTATTATTCGAATTGACATACTTATAACAACATGCTCTCTTTTCCTCTCTTCCTTTTTTCGCTGCTTGGGGAGGCTGTGATTTGTGATTGTGGCGATTTCTGATATGCATATTTCACTTTTTTCTGAAGTTAATTTAAAACGACAGCCAGTAGCTTGTTTAAAAATCAAAATTTACTTACATTGGCACAACAGCAACAGCAGAACAGGCAACAGCAAAGCAACCCTATCTGAGCTGAACAATCGTGTATCACCAAAGCAGCAGCAATATATCAAGCAGCATCAGCAGCAACAGCAGCAACAGCAGCAACAGACCAGGTAACAGCAAAACAACCCTACAATGTTTTATCACCTGGCCAAAATTTCACTTTACATGTCCTCAAGCCATGATTTTCCATGTTTTTCTCTCCAAAATTACTGTTACATGATAATAACTCTGGCTAAGCTCGCAGTTGGACGCTTTTTCTTTTGTTCAGAATTTGAATTTAATCCTAACGACAGACTTGTACTATTTGTTTATTATATTGTGATAGTTAGCACAATTTATAAATTGATATGATTAGCTTCTGCTATTATCCTAAATTAATAATTAATAGTTCAATGCCATTAAAGTATAGTTATTTATTACCATTTAAGGCATATTCACTGGCGCTTGACCAGCCGCCTACCAGACACCCTTGATTTCTCGTAAAATGGATGCTAAGCCACTGATATTCTTCCATTCTATCAATTATACGAAAATTTACCGTCAGAATCGTAGTCATTTAAATTAATATTTTATGTATATAATTCACATGGAAACATAGCATATAGATTTTTTTAGAACTACGATTTTGACGGTGAATTTCGCATATGTAGATAATGCTATATTGCAATGATTTGTATTTCAAAAGTAGGTCACCAGGTCATGGCGTTTTGGCATAGAGCTATTTTTAGAATATCATTGGGAGATATTTTGATTCAAACTAATTCACGTCCATTTTAATCCCGCATTTCATCAAATTTTCTTTTACATCCGCATAAAAATTTATCTAAATCTTCCTCTAAATATCACATACTTCCAAAGCTTCTTAAAATCCTGCATAAATCTACACAAAGTCATCTTCCTTAAAAAACGATTTCCTACAATACATGTACATCCGCTAAATGCCGCATTCCTCTAAAGCTTTCATTTAATCATGCTCTCCTCCAAAAAATTTGTAATCCAGCATTATTTCAACGTTTACTCTCCAAGACCTTTCTATAAATCCAGTATTCCTTCTAAGGTATAATCTTAAACAGTTAAGTAATAAAATTAGTTTTAAAAATAATTATCTTGATTTACATGTTGATTGAGCAAACTTGACAACATGTACGTACCAAATGGTGCCGTAACAATTGCATATCGTTACTTTCTAAAAATCAAATGGTGTTACGGAAAAGTAAAAGCCCCGATAACTCGAAGTTCGCGATAACTCGTAGAAAATCGTCGGTCCATTGGGACGTCGAGTTATCGCAACTGGACAGTATTAGATTCTTGTTAATCAACGTTTACGTATGTTTATTGTAAGTGCATCATTGTCGAGAAGATGGGCTTGGAAGAGTCGATTCACTGTTCTGATGTGATCCTTAGGGGCTCTTGTGAGGTTGGTGCGCCTTAGAATCTTAGAATCTAGAACCAATGCCAGAGGATGTTTCAAGAAGGAAATCCCTTAGGCTCTTTATTCGTTAATTGTTTGTGGTGTCTTTGTTTTAAATTGATAAAATTAGAAACCCATTTCTCGATACATTGTTAAGCTGATAAATAAGTTGGTGTTATTTTACCAAGACAACTTGTACTTGTTTGTTGATATGAGAACCTGTTGGGGCAAGTGTGAGGTTGTTGCACCCTAGAACCTGGTTTAAACCCCCAGTGGCAACTTGTTTGGCCACTGACCGTTCCAAGGCGGTTACCCCAAGGGTTCTCCTTTTCGTTTATTGTTTGAGGCGTCTTATTTGAATTGACATACTTATAACAGGGACCAATGTTATTTTCACTTTTAACTTTACATGATATTTTATTGTTAAAACGATTAAACTAGCATTCCTAAAATTGGGTTCGCTTTATCACCAGGAAAGGTCATGTTAGAAATATCGGACAACACCAGGAAGTCTTTCAACGTCGAGTTTACACCAAAAGAATGATGAACTGAAATTTGGACTTAGTTTAACATCCAAATTTCCAGTTTTGTTCTCAAAGCCTAGAATTAAAATTATTATTTTACATTGCTTCGGTTGCTTTATTGCAATTTTTCAAATACTTAATGGTGATTTCCGAAACAAGTAGTTAACGAGTAGTTGCAAAGAAAGAAACAAAATTTGAGTTTTTAACATATAGTTCAAACCCGTTTTATAACCTTGGGGCCTGAAGAGATTCCCTTTTACCTTAAATAATCTTCTAGTAGCTACTCATCGTATCCTCATAACTGTGATAACGATTTGTTTTCATTTTTATCCTTTTTCTTCATAGACACACCTTTATTGCGTGGGCGAACAGTGTAGATCCAGATCAACTGGCACGGGTGTGCCGTCCGATAAGAATCTGCACTGTTTGCTTTTTGTTTCATTAGGTGTTTTCTGACCAAAATGCGATCAGTGCACATGAGTAAAAATGCGTATATATGGAGGAAAGGGTGAAATGCATAGTCTACAATTTCCCCCATTCCAACCCAACCAAAATTATATGACTTTTTTTCAGATACGATGTTGTAATTTTATTGCTTTGAGGGCGATAATCTGTTCGCTTCTCGCTTAGATACATGTAGAACCTTATTAAATTAAAATGAATTAAAATGCGAACAGTGTATAGACCCTGATCAGACGGCAACGGCACGGATGGGGTTGCCTGTCCGGACCTACACGTACACTGGTCCGATAAACCCTTGAATATGGAATAATGAGTAAAACTGGGAAGCAAACAAAATAAAAACAAAAACAAAAACAAAAAAGCAAACATAAACAAATCAATATTAAAAATGCAAGTTATAATAATAATGTCAAAAAGTCAAAACATATACACAACTTTATGGCTTCAGAAACGTTGTGGCCTAAATCGTACAGCTCACGAGAAAAAATCTGTCTTAATCATTAATGTTCGACATTTTTTATAGTTTTAAGTCCCACATTTGGAAAGAGCTTATGATTGATTTTCATTTTCTTTAGTAGGATAAATATATTTTCTGACAATACAATGCTATTCTACAACACACGGCAAAGTAAGCAACATTGTGACGTCATTTCTGCATGTGATATTGGCTTCCAAACTGTTCCGGTGATTTTCTTCAAATTATAGTGTACTATAAATAATTAAAACTAGATGTTCAAAATGTTTTAAATTCTATATTTGTGTTTGTGAGAATATATAGAAAGTTGACAAGTCATTTAATTATTATAATGGTTGAAATTATTTTTGAGCCAATGGCCATGCAGTATTTTTCAAATATTTCGAACCTTAATTCTCATAATTTTGCGCGTCGGAAATTTGTTTATTATAGGACAATTTGCTCACGATTATTGTCTGAACGTTAAATGACGAACATGTATTGTTCGCTTACGATCTTTTAAAGCGCGGAAGTAGGCGTGACTTACAAAGAGAGAGGTAAAGGAAATCATTTAAATATTGATTTGAGCGTTGACTTTTTGGTTGATGATCGATTCTTTAAATGTTTAATCCTTTACTCCATAGACACGTCTGTTATCACATAGGGACCAGTGTAGATCCAGATCAGCAAAAATATCAATGCCATCTGATCTGTAGTTCGTTGTTGTTGTTGTTTTTGTCCGAAATAAATGAGCGAGTCTAAAAGCGGACAGTGTAGATCATGATCGGAATGCAAAGATGTGTCGGCTGATCTGGATATTAACTGTTTTGCCAAGAGATAAAAGATGTATCTATGGAGTAAAGGGTTAAATGGAACATTCACTGACGAACCCTTGTTTCTCCACTCAACATGCACTGTCACACAGGTTTCCCCCGAGACCCATTGTGCTTTCAGATAAAAAATTGCATAATTCGCTTTCTAAAATATTCGTACAGTACACGTTTACAAGTCACAAAACTACTTGCAGTTTGATAGTTGATTTTGTTTATACCCATATATGGTAATTTAGGCGGAGACTGTTTTGTCAGTAACAAAAATAAATTCAACCATTATATACGTTATAGTTTATTTAGAGGCTTGTATGAAAAATTAAAAGGTCGCCCAGCTCAATTTGAATTGCGTCATTGCTAACAAAGCGGACGTTTTTGATTATTTGCTGGTCACTTGTCATCATGTCAAAATAAACGTCTGGTTCTGTGACGTAAGTTGTTTGAACCATGTTTCCACGTTGACCGAACTTCCCCCAAAAGCTGTTCAGCATGAGTTTTGCTAGTGACCTCAACCCGGGATTTTCCTGTATTTGATTATAGTCCAGCCAAATACCCTCTCTGTCAAAATACTGTTGAATATACTTCTGTTTTGTTTCTTTACTGACGCACCAGTCGGGCCATCCACTAGCCTCTTGTTTCACCTTGAGAAAGGTATTAACATAGGTGGTAAACAAGCCGCCTTTTTGGGTGACCGGATCATACTGTGAAATCTGGTTAAAGTCCCACACCTCGTACATCTTTTGTATTTTATAACCTTGTGATACTGCCATTTTGACTTCATCTGTAACCCAAGTTCCAATGAAAGCTCTTTTCTCGTCGCTGTGATGGCAAGGGTTCTGCTGATAATGTTCACTACATGTGCGACACAGGCTAAATAAGAGTTTGCCATTGCATTTCACGGGTAATACTGGCGTGTAAAGCCCTCTAGGCGCTAGCACTTTGCATTTGACCAATCCTTCGTACTCATCAATGCTCTTGAAATTGTCTGTAATGATATCAGGGTGACCCATCGGTATCTTTCTGGTCTTGTTAACCCAAGGATAGAGAGATGTGGCATAATAATATATTTTCTTTTCAGCAGTAGCGTCTTCGTACAGTTTGAACGCTTCGGTTCTACCACCATAAAAAGCGTCTCTCGGTTCCAATGGAGATACAAGCTCGAGCGAGTCGACGTACTCTTTCATGGCCCGATTTTTTGAAAGCTGATGCTTAAAATCGCATTCCCATATAGAAATATAAGTATATCCCTCCGACTCTATATACTTTTGTTTCTCTAAGGTCCTTGCATGGAGATTAGTCATGGACATTTCAACTACCGGATTAATTGTTGACTTTGAGTAGCATTTTGGACAGCCATGCCAGAAACAGCCATGGAATTCCAGCACAAATTTCTGACCGCATTGTTCATAAAAGCCGTCCACTTTGTACCGACCAATTTGCATTTCCCCCTTATTTCGTCCATGCTGGATGTTTATGTTGTCTCTATGTGCCAGATAAGACATCCATTGGTAAGCTATGGTAGACTGCTTCGCTTCTGGTCAATATCCATGCGGTGGTATAATTCCTATACTTTCGTGTTCAAGAAAGAGACTTCTAAATACCAGATTGCAAGCAGATGCAATTGTAATGCATTTTGCAAAAGGGTCTATACCTTCACTGCCATCTTTCCTAGTTAAGCCCATAAACAATGCCCTGAATTTCAAGCAGCATTTTCGAGTACGTCGACGTCTGAGCGACAGTATCTCACAAGCTCAGATTCAAAATTAAAATGATCGTTGCAATGTTGTTCGTACCAAGTCAGAAACTTGGATCTGTTTTCGGGTTTCATGCCATCTGGGTTATAATATCTTATATCAGGCAGATGATTAAGTACAGCCTTTTGGTTTTCATCCCTGTTGTATAGATGAGGGAAATACCCTTTTGCGATCTCCGTTTCTCCAAAGGCTTTAGGCATTTCAGCCAATGCCATGGGAATAAAGTTTAAGGAGTCAATAAATCGGATCTTACACAAGGGCACTTTGATCGACATGTACTTTGACCCGTTCGTAATAACCTCTGGCAAAATGGCGTTATCATGAAGATACTTCAGAACTGGATAGCTATCATAGCCTTTAAAATTATGACAGATGATAGTGGCGCCATTGTTTTCGCCCGAGAAGAGCCACTTACAGAACATGTCCATGGTATTACGTCCAGAAAACACTCTTTCATTCAATCCGCAATTGCTACAATTGGAAAAGGAAGTCACGTCTTTGTCCATACACGATGTACATACCTTATGTACTACACAAAGGTTCGGTCGGTGCTCAAACGATCCACACCATGATTTTTTGCAGTTAACGCATATATTGTGCGTACCAGGAAAGTAGCCGTCTTGACATTCAAGACGAGTCGTTTGAGTACACTCGAGGTCATAGAATAGATAGGTAGCTTCCTTTTTAGTTTTTGACGTATCAGTTGTCGTGTAATCATCATCGTCAGCAACCGGTTGCATGTAGCACTGATGCCCTTCAGGAAAGTAATCCTTACACGTATGGCAGTAAATCTCTCCGCATACATGCGCCGACTTATGTTTGGAACGATTTATAAGCTGGCTGCAGAGACGACACTTGTAGTATGTATCGCAGGTTGATTTCCCGTGTTCCGTTTTCTTTAAATGTAAATTAAAACAAGTCTGGTTAACAAATTTGCAATTGCACGTTTCGCAGTCTTTCCATTCTTCGACAGTCTCCGCGTGAAGTTGACGGCAAAATTGACACGGGTTGTTGCAGGTGTGTCGTTCTCTGTGCTGGTAGCCCTTCTTGCACTTGATACAAAAATAATTTCTACTGAGAAATCCTGTCATTGTTGTTATGACGTCATAATGATTATCGTGACAGTATAAATAAACGGGTATACCCCCTTCTGGACCGCTGTACACAATGGCGTTAAAGTGTTCCTTTGACAGTACATGACTTTGATATCCAGGTAATACCTCTTGGAACTTCTTAATTTCATCAATGCTGCACTTGCCGAGTGGTACGTGGGCTCGTTCGTGTAGTTTTACCGCAAGATCCTTTTGTATCTTGAAGCCTCTGCGAATGCTGTGCCATCGCGAATCATTTTCAATACGGGCTATGGCCGTCACTATGGCGCGTGCACAGCATAAAGCATCGTCGTTTTTTATTTGAATAACACTTCGCTTGTTTACCATCATTTTGTTTAATATTCACGAAGTTCTCTTTTTGGCCTGATCCGGAGGCGGTATGAACGTGTACTAGTTCTAATCCGAACGTTTCATCCACTACAAACTGTTCGTAAGACTGTAGAACTCGTTCAATTTCTCCGAATAGTCGTTCTACCGTCAGAGCCGATCTTCGCATAAATGGTAGTACTATAGGAAAGTCCAACTCGGGACTATCGATCGAGAGTCTCACCAAATCATTTGAAGGTATTTCCCTCGTCAGTCTGTCGATAATGGATTGAAAAAGTTTCTTTAAGTATTTCAAAACGTTTGGAAGATCCCTTACTTCAACATCCTTCACATTTATTTTATAATAGGTTGCTGCCGTTTTAAACTTTTCAATTTTTCTCTCACTAATCTTTTCCATGTTGAATTGGGCGTCCTGCAGTTCCTCTATCATCTGACGATGTTTACTTAATTTGCTCTCTCGATTTACCGCACCATAGCCATGTTGTTGATGCAAATGAACATCCAAGGCATCTTCCCTTGTGAAAACTCTCAAACATTCTGGACAATGGTGGTTGCTCCCGTTCATATGCTTCTTCATGTGACGTTCTAGGTTGTCTTTTCTGTTGAAAACCTTCTTACAAGAGTTACACATATACTTTTTCCAATGTTTTTCAGTTCTCTTGTGCTGGAGCAAGTGGCTGAGCTTTGCAAAACTAGCACCGCATCCTTCGCACTGGTATTTAGCCATCCTTTCAGGTTAATGTCTGAGGATAAGAATATTAAATTGACATTATAACGGCATTTTTATACAGTTCATTCGGATGATTACTGACTGATTAATATATGTGATTGATCATGATATACTTGAAATGATTGGTCACTTAATTTGATAAGAACTGATTTGATTGGATGATACATCTGTAAATTGATACAAACATGGTATCTTAAATATCTGTTTTATAAAGCATTACCATTCTTGTGTAAGCCGCCGAAGAGACGACATGTACAGTACAAAATGTCAAGACTGCCATAAAGACTTCTCAAGGAGAGATGCAATGCTAAGACATGCTAGAAAAAAGCACTGGGAAATAAAGAATGCAACTCCACCACCACCACAACCACCACCACCCTCTGGAACTCCACCACCACCACCACCACCACACACTGGAACACCACCACCACCACCACCACACACTGGAACACCACCACCACCACCACAAGCACCACCACCACCACCATCACACACTGGAACACCACCACCACCACACACTGGAACACCACCATCACCACCACTACCCTCACACCGTGGAATACTTACAATACCACATCATGAGGGAATACCATCGCAATCACAGCATCAGGGATTATTGCAATTACCACAACATGATGATAAAGGCACAACAGACATTATGTTTCAACATCCTTTCACAATGATGATATCTGGACCGACAGGTATATTTACTTTTTTTTAAATTTTTTATCGCTACTGAAATATTTGAAATCATAAGACATGTTCTGTTATATTTTTCTAACGTTCTTTATTTCGGACATTTTTTTTATTATTTCTTTTGCGAAGTTGCATTTGAAAAAAAAATCTGAAGAGTAAGGCTATTTAGTTTCCTCTATTTTGCTTTAATTAATTATAAATTCGAATATTTATACGAAACAAAATATGAAATTTATTCTATTTTCAGCGTGTGGAAAAACAACATTTGTAAAGAACTTGCTGCAGAATCATAGTACAAGAATTCAGTCAGCTGTTCAACGGATCGTATGGCTTTACAAAAGATGGCAGCCACTGTACAATATTATACAGAGAACAGTATCACCACAAGTAGAATTTATACAAGGAGTGCCCGTGGACTTGGAGGGCGATGATTTCTTTAACACCAGAATGAACAACTTACTGATTTTAGACGATTTATACTCTGAAGCTGGCAAGGATAAACGTATTACCGACTTGTTCACAGGGGGATCCAATCATAGATCTCTATCGGTAATTTCCATTAATCAGAATTTATTTGGAAACAAGGATCCCACACAAAGAAGAAACTGTCACTACCTTGTATTGTTCAATAATCCTATAGATAAGCAGTCTGCGATGACCCTCGCGAGGCAAATGTATCCTGGGCATGCCGAGACATTCATGACGATGTTTATAAAAGCCACTAAGCTACCATATGGATATCTACTGGTGGATTTAAAGCCATTTACACCAGAAAATAAAAGATTAAAATATACAGTTTCTTTATTGGAACAAAATAAAAGTGACGGACACGTAAATAATGTTAATCACGTGACTAACATCAAAACTATAAAAGCCGATTATTTACCAGTAGTTAGTCACTCTTCAGCGAGCGTTCAGACAGATCACGTCGAAGGAAGTCCACGAGAAGAAAACACATATTGTGCAGAAATGGCTGAAAAAGGACAAGCGTGCGACGATTGTGGACAATTATTTGATACTGTCCACGGCGTGCAAAGACATGTAAAAAGCGGTTACTGTCCAGAACACAGGGGCCGATTGAAAAGAAAATACAACGATTTCAGTGATAGTGAACAAGATGATTCTGTAGAAGATAATGAGGCGTATAAACAACTCTGGAAAAGAGCTAGGGAAGCTAACGACGAAAAATTCGAGAAAATATACAATAGATTTGTTGAAGACGGAGAAAAAAGTAACGACGCACAAGAAATGACTGAAGAGCGCATACAACCTCATAACGAAAGAGAATTTTTCAGCGAATATAAAACTTTGATAGAGAAATACATATTGCCACTCAGAAACAACGGGCTTCACCAGCAAATCATGGCTCAGGTAGAAAAATCAGTTTCAAAAGGCTTAACTACAACCTCTGCAATAACAAAAGTGCTGCGAAAGCATAAAAATGCATTTCAAGATTTATTTGACGTTGAATTCATTGATGACGAAAGTAGTGAACAGGAAGAGGCAGATGAAAAGAGCGACACAGGAGATGAATAAAGTCTTACTTGTTGATTGGTGCCATTTATTTGTGTTGTGTACTCGGTACAGTACACATGGCGCATTGGGAGGATTATCTAAAAACAATATATTATGACCCTAAATATCCGGCTGGGTTTGCCGGTCCACAAAAACTGTACAAAGTGGTGAAAGACGATGGAAAATTCAGCATTGGTATACACAGAATACGCCAATTTTTACATAATCAAGAATCCTACAGTCTACATAAACCTATTAGAAGGCGCTTTCAAAGAAACCACGTTGAAAGCTCGGGTAGAGACGATTTGTGGATGGCTGACTTGATCGATATGGCGAAATTTGCTGACTGGAACAAAGGTTTCATGTACATCTTGTTGGTGATAGACACCTTCTCCAAGTACGTGTGGTAACAACCATTGAAAAACAAAACGGGCGAAGAAGTAGCTAAAGCGTTCAGGAAAATATTCGACATTTCAAAACGATCACCTGACAAACTGATCACTAACAAAGGTATATTTATGCAGATTATGCTTTTATTAAATAAATCATTTATTTAATATTTTCATTGGAATATATTTTTAATTATTTCAAGGATAATTTTGTTAACATGGTTGTAATAATATTGTTTCATTTTGTAACTTTTGAACAAACGCTTTACGAAACATTCTTTTTTATTTACAGGCCAAGAATTTAAAGCAAAGACAGTACAAGATCTCATGAAGAAAGAGGAAGTTACTTATTTTCCTACGCAAAATGAGACAAAAGCATCAACGTCAGAGAGGGCAATCTTAACTATAAAGACCCGAATCAATCGCTATTTCGCGTACAAAGAGTCGACCGCCTATTTACCTGTGTTACAAGACATCGCCGATAATTACAACAATACCTATCATAGAACTATTGGCATGAGACCCGCCGATGTCAAGGACAACAATCAAGAGGAAGTGCGACTAGCCACTTATTTTGCGCAAAACCCAAGATATGGAAAGACGAATACAAAACTTAAAACATTCAAATTTAAAGCAGGTGACTATGTACGTTTCAGTCATCTGAAAACCGTGTTTACCCGAGCATACGATCAAACATACTCCGGTGAAGTGTTTAAAGTATCTAAACGTTATCACAGAGGGATATTACCCATCTACAGACTACGCGATTTACGGGACGAAGACATCAAGGGAACTTTTTATCAAAGTGAACTGCAGAAAGTAAACATTGATCCCGATCAGACATGGAAAGTGGAAAAAGTGTTGAAAACTCGGGGGAAAGGACGCAATAAACGATATTTTGTGAAGTGGAAATATTATCCACGGACTTTGAACAGCTGGATAAAAGCTACTGAATTAGATTGATATTGTTTTTTTGTGTTATTACTGTAATCTGTGTATGATCGTTGTAATAAACTTTAACCATTTACTCTAAATATATTTGTGTGTTGTAACAGGTGTCATGTTGTACATATTTTTATGCCGATTGTATAATTATACTGCTAAAATAAAAATTTGTATATAACGTACTTTAGTCTTTGTTATGTTTCATAACCTATTACTGCTAATTTGTGCAGGAAGGGTTGGTATGGTCGTCCGCTATACTACTAACTTGATAATCACTTGAAAGAAAAACTTATCAGCAAAAACATTTTACAAAACATTTGAAATCGCCATGTGCGCTTTACGGTTATTTATCACTGAAAAAAATTTAATAGGCTTAATCTGCCCATATATCATTCAGTTTTAAACAACAAGAGTAAAAAAAGTGATTATCTATGAATCTATAATCAATCAATAAACCCGAACAAGATCTTGTGGCTTGATAAAACAGACAAAAATCGTCGCCAAAGTAACAATGCGTTTAAACCTCGCTCTTGTATACGGGTTATCAACTATATGTCTCTCCACAAACGAAGAAGCGAAATGTAATTAAAATCAACTTACCTAAAGGTAAAGCGGTGTATTCCTCTCAGTGACTGCAGCTGGAATGGTCTTTATTATTGGAGACGCATATCGAATGCACAACTAGAAATATATCGACATGTTTAAACTTGCACCGCAATAACAGGATATAAATAGCGCACGCGTCATCTGCTACAAAGCTGAGGTATAAACGTGTTTAAACTTGCAACGCCGTAACATGATAAAGATGCTGTAGATCGATTGATTAGTAAATATTATATTGATGCTCGATATCCCGAGGCTACTACGCGCTGACAGATAAACGATTTAAACTCGCGACGCCGTAACATGATAAAGATGCTGAAGGTCGATTTATTAGTAAACATTTCATGAGCTATATTGATGCTCGTTTAAACATGCGAAGCAAGATAAAGATGCTGCCACGCGCTGACAGATATACACGTTTATGTTTGCCATGCAAACACATAGTGGGATGAAAAATTAGCGCATCAAGCCGTCCGCTACATTAAAGCAGATAAACGTGCTTAAAACATAGTAGAATAAAACAACGGCGCATTATGTGTACATTCGCTGTTCTTTGACATAGTGGGATAAAGATGGTGAATGACGTCGTCTGCGACAACGATGACAGATAAACGTGTATATACTCGCAGCGTATTTACATACAAAGCTCTCAGTTCAAATCGTTATGCGCAGCGGCCCTAAACATTCCCTCATTGTGTACATCATCCGAGATACGGAATCATAAAGAACATATAGATGCGCAATGATTCCGTTTTTTCCCTAAAAAAAAACGTACTCAAGTCATAGCCCTGACTACTATCGAGGATAAAAATGCACTTACAATATAGTTTCGATTTATTGGTCAGCGATTAACATATTTTGTATGCAGTTACATTATATTTTGTCTTTAAATTTGAGTCAATTAGTGTTGAAAGCATCCTGGGAAAGGTCGACAGAGGGGAAGGTCCTATAAAATTACGATATTCTTACGTTTTTCCCTCTATTGACTGAGTACAAAAGGCAATAATTATTTTATCATATAATGCTATATAAGAATGTGCGCATTAAAATAATTATTGGGTAGCTACATGTACCAAGTAAAGTACGTTTGCATGTTTTTTGTAGAAATCATAACATGCTGGAACATTGGTTACATGTATATCTCCCGCATCCTATTTCTACCAATTGATATAACTCCAGCAAGTCTCACCTTACAGACATTTACATGTAAAAACTGTTAGACTTTTAGTCTCTAACTTTTTGATTAGCTCGAAATATATGTACTTAGTGTTCCTTTTAAGGTCACTTGAGTAAAAATACGACATCTTCCTTATTCTTATCTGCATGAAAATGGCCCTGATGTATAAATTAACGATCAGATTATTAACAAAAACCATTTCCGCCTATTTTTAGATAATGTAAGTATAAAGCAAAAAAAAAACCACAACAACAACATTATCATGGTGTTTAATTTGGATAAAATGTAATTAATTCATACTTATTAGACCAAAGTGTTAGCGAAATTTGTTAGGGTTGTAGATTATACCAAGCTAACAATACTACAAGCATTTTATTTAAAGAATTATGATTTCTTTTTCAGATTTCAACAGAATGTGTAAGTGCATTAATTCATTTTCTTCATTAGTACGTAATATAAGCATTTTTACCTAAATTTTTATACATGTATTAAAATGAAGGTGCAAACTGCTTGGTTTTATTTCAATATAAAATAATATGGATTATTTTATTTTATTATTATATCGGTAAAATCGGATTTTACAGGACTACATAACAAACATGTAATTCATAAAATATATCTACTACGTTAATCGACGGTTATCAGCTTGCCTCTGGCATCAATCGCATTTCGCTAGTTGGGTCGGTCGTTTACGACCGATCCAGAGTAAGCGGGTTTCTGACAGGCGTTTTCAGTTACTGCAAGCCTGAGAAAATAGTTCTGAATATTACAAGGTGATCGCTGAAATACGATGGCGAAGAGTTGTAATGCCATGCAAAATGATAAGTTCTATCATTTTGATAGTGAAAGAAATCCGCAAAAATTATAATTGGTAGAAAAGGAACACATGGAACGTCAAACAATTTTTTGAGTAATTGACACGCATGAGTAATTAACGCGCATGAATACAGACGCGAGGGAAGAAGTTCCGTTTTCCTGTCCGCCATTTTGGTAGATACGACGTTGGAAAGATGGAGACTGAGAAATCGACGTTAATCAACCGAACAGTGAGTATTTGTTTAGATATTTTCGTGTTGTTATGATTTTCTAACATTCGCTAACATTTTAAGGTATTTTGAAAGAAGCATTGGTCTTCATACATTGTATTTCTCAAAATTAAAACTATGTGGTGGATTCGTTAGTTGACGTTTGCATTGGAGTGATTTGGCCCTGGATTTGTTATGAATCTGCATTTATTTGTGTTATAAGGTTTGCTTTGTCATTTGCTTGTACATCACCTATTTCGCCTGAAATTTTTTTTCCCATTAAAATCTATGCGTATGTAGGAAATAGACCTCTGTCTCTGACAGGTTAGCTGGCCGCCGTCCATGTTGGGATAGGATCGGGTAATCGTTTGATTTTGGAGGTTGCTTTCGGCATCCGTTTTAACAATACCTGATGAGGTTCACAGAAATTTGGCTCGCAGCCCATTTTGTTTATCGAGGTCGTTTGTGGTTTCATAAATTGAGGCCGTAGTTGGCGAGTCGATTAAGGTATCGCAAACATTGCAAATGGCGAAGACAGGCTAAAATTTCAAAAAATGAATTTTGGGGGAAATACTTATTGCCACCTAGAGTTTAGTAAATAAATAGATTTAGCTATGGATGTAGTAAATGTTTGCAAGCTCAGTTTAGTCTAATTCATGTTCTAATTACCCAGCACATACTAAAACAAAAGAAAAAAACATTTGCATGAGAACTCTGAAATTCATGAACAATATACCAAAGCAAGTCATACCTGAAAAAAGTATATGCTGGTCTACAATGTTTAGTGCCAGTTCGTCAAAATAATGTTAGGGGTTTCAAGAAATTCAAGGAAAACTTACTTCCTACTTTCACTTTCACTTTGAACCAGGAAGTAAGATTTCCTTGAATTTCTTGAAACCCCTAACATTATTTTGACGAATTGGCACTAAACATTGTAGACCAGCATATACTTATTTCAGGTATGAGTTGCTTTGGTATATTGTTCATGAATTTCAGAGTTCTCATGCAAACGGTTTTTCTTTTGTTTTAGTATGTGCTTGGTAATTAGAAAATGAATTAGACTAAACTGAGCTTGCAAACATTTACAACATCCATAGCTAAATACATTTCTTTAATAAAATCTAGGTGGCAATAAGTATTTCCCCCAAAATTCATTTTTGAAATTTTAGCCTGTCTTCGCCATTTGCAATGTTTGCGACATCTTAAGAACTGTAACGTTACAACGTTCGACTGCGTACCGAAGGTTTAACAATTTAAACTGTCTTATCTTGTTTTGATAAGTGGACTTGACGAGAACTTCGTCGTGTGACAAATCGTTATTTTCACTATATAATCCGCCATATTGGAGCCGATAATTACGTGTTGACTGGATTTTAATCATGTTTACATCACTTTTAATCGATCTTCATGTTATTTTGCAGAAAAAGATTTTGCCATTAAAAATAACAAAAATAAAAATCCAACTGATCAGGATCTGCACTGTTTGTTTTTTGATTTCTGGGTTATTGAGTTTCTGATTAAGATGTGACCAGTGTAGGTCCAGATCAAACAGAATGTGCCAACTGATCTGTATCTAGTTGGGTCACACCTGTAACAAAAGGCGTATAATTATATTACATAAAGGGTTAATCATCTCTATTACTTCAATCCATGGGATATGGCTCATTTTCCATGTGCAACCAGGATGAATGCAGGTCATACAGCACATCCAAGCAGTCTGATCTGAATCTAGACTGGTGGCTTCTTGTTCATCTAATCTTTTTTCTTCTGAAAACAAGCATTGAAGACCTTGATCGGTGATATCCAGGCTGATCTGGATCTAAAGTGTTCACCCATGTGATTTAAGCTGTATCTTTGAGCTGAAAGTTTAACATTTTGAAAAGAATACTGGAATCCATTGCTTTTGCACAGGCTTTACAAATAGATAATCTGATTGATTATCATTCCGGAAATATCAAAAGTTACTTAATAATATTAATTTGTATTTGTAAATGGACCAGTGCTATTGGTTTGTGAAAAAAGCATCATTATGACATCATTAAATGTTACTAAAAATTGTTGTGACTACTGCATCATAGATAAATAAGGGCTTAAAACATAATAATTATATTGCTTCACATTCATGACCTTTATATGAATAATTCTTTATTTAATTTTAAAAATAATAGGAAATAAATGTATATGATTTAACCCATTCCTCTATCTTTAAGCATTTTTACGCATGAGCAACCTGTATAGATCCAGATCATCAGCCGGCACATCTGTGCAGTCTGATCAGGATCTGCACTGGTCGCATTTGGTCAGAAATAACCTAACGAATCTTACAGCCAACTGAACAGTGCAGATCCTGATCAGATGGCGTGGATGTTCCAGCTGATCTGGATCTACACGGTTCGCCCAGGCAATAAAGGTGACACTGTGTCTATGGAGGAAGGTGACACTGTGTCTATGGAGGAAAGGGTTAAACAGAATGACAAAACAGTGAAAGTAAATAATCACATGCTTAATGGCCTGAAATGACAATTACTGGTACATGTTTTTTTTTATTTAAATACTTATGTACTTATGGCACTTTCATCCCCAAAAGCGGCACTTAGGTCTGCCACCGTTTAATAAGTGGACCCCACTTATTATTACATCATAAAAGTTTCAAGAGTTTAAGAAATCCAAATTTTATAGATTTAGTCTTAATAATATTTTCTATATGTTTATTGGTAAAAATTTAAGTTTATCAAACTTTGACAGACTAAGTAAATTATCTGTGGAACTTATTGCAATTAATATACAAAGAAATTTCCTTTTGTTACTTTTATGGTTTTATCAGCTTGGCTGCAAAATGACAGGTATTTGATAAAGTGTCAAGCCACAGCACAGACTGATAAGGGTTTTAGGGGTTTTATTTTTGCATATTTGTTACATAGAATTTTATTGGTTGTTTAAGAAAACATTTTTATATAGAATAATTTTGTTGAATTAAGTCAGTCTTTATAGAACATAAGTAGGAAAAACAACTTGGAAATTTGTAACTTCATTTTAAGTCTTCAGAATAACTATTGAAATATTGCTTGGACAATTATATTGGGATATATGGGATTTTAAAATACTGGATACATAAAGAATAAGAACTGTTTGCTGTGTTGTATTTGACATCATAAAGTATTTATGGAAAGTACTGCTGTTGCCCTCTGCTAAGTAACTGGCAGAATGGACCCCTGGGCAGAGTGAATGTTATAGAGGTGTGTCTACACATGTGCATTGAGCTAATTAATCCCCCAACTCCCTGGTTAGCCTCTTATGCTGAAGTAGACCCAGTGTAGACCCCAAAGACAAACAACAACAATCTCTCTCACTTCATTCTGGTCGCAGGTCACTTACAGACTTTTGCATACATGCAGAGACAATGCAGACGTTTTTTCTTGTATGTTTCTTATTTAATGGGTGAGCAGGTCCATTATTTCTCCTTAAACTAGAAACTTCTCTTTGTTCTCACAACCTAATCTATTCCCAGCCTATCTACTCAATGGAATAAGGCTGTTATCCATAGGTGAACAATGTAGATCCAGAACAACCAGCACAGCTGTGCCATCTTGTCAGGATCTGCACTTCACTTTTTGATTCAATAGATAATTTCTGACTAAGAAAATAAAAGTGTAGATCCAGATCAGATAGTGAGGATATGTTATATTTGTTAATATTACATATTTTTATCATCCATTATAAAGCATAGGCAAACATTTCAACTTTTGTTGCCAGCAGACAGTAAATATATATATTCATGCATCAGCTTTGTCTTTTCACACTTTTTAAACACCTTACTTCTTTTTCAGGGCAACAAGAAAGAGAAATTGTAGAGTTTTATGAGGGGATATGGAAACTTCTATTTCGACACATCACCCAAAAAGAAATCCAGTATGACTAAACATCTTGCAACTGTCGAGATGGGCCGTGTTGTACAACAGATTTGATAATTATCAAAACATAAAGTGAATGTCGCTATGCAGACTTGTCCTGTGAAAGTATTTTGTTTTAAATCTTGAGAAAGTGAAAGACTTTGAAATTAACAAAGCAAAGATATTGGATAAAATATTAAAACTTTATGAAGTTGTCAAGAATATTTCCACAAGCCAGCAGCCAGTGGGGCCTTTTACGTCAAACAGTCTACAGCGCTATTATTATGCACACATCAAGGCATATCCTCCATCCAGCAAGAAACCACTTAATTTAAGCTACTGATTGAAGACTCCTCTGAAGAATATTACTTCCCAAGCAGGACAGGAACCTCACAGTCTTTCACTAAAACATAGTTGCCAGCAAAAATAAAGCAAGAATTCTGTCTCAAGCAAAATTTATGTGTTTCTCATACACGTCAGTCAGCACTTTCCTGTAATGTCTCCACACCAACGCAGCAAGCGTTAAGGATCCAGAGATCCAGATTTGCGAGTAAAGCAGCAAACAGCAAGTCTGCATCCAATGGCAATCAGCAGCCAATGAATCATCTTTAAAACATTTTAAAGAAACTAGATCCAGATCAGCCGGAACATCTTTGCCATCTTATCAGGATCTGCACTGGTTGCATTCTTGTCAGAAATAACCTAATGAATCAAAAAGCAAACAGTTTAGATCGTGATCAGACGGCACGGATGTGCCAGCTGATCTGGATCTAAACTGTTCGCCCACACAATAAAGGTGTATTTATGGAGGAAAGGGTTAACCCTATACATGTACTTCATAGATACAACTTTGTACTATGTACTTTCAATGTTTTGTTAGCTTGATTATTCAAAGAATAGGACTGTGAATCTCAAGTAACCTTTAATGCTATAGCAGTGATCGTCAGATAAGATTTGTTTCTATAAACAGCACCGACTCATAAGCTGTTGAGAAAGGTAGTACACACAATCGATGCTGTACTACCATCAACAGTGCATACACAATGACGGAAAGCAAAGAAAGTGTTCAAGAATAAATCCGACTCAGAAAAAGAACAAATCGGCATTGTTTTATGGACAATTTAATATTGACAGTAGATATGATTGACGGCATATGCAAGAAGTAAACTGCATTTATGAAAATGATAATATCTAATAATTTATAAGACAGAGCTATACATTTTATGGATACAATCGTAATCAGATGTTTATTATTTATTACTTAATAAAGACATTTTAAGTACCGGGGCTAAGTACCGTGGACAGTAATATGTATTCCCATTTCTGCCCATGAACAGGCTCAATCAACCCGAGACAGCAATATTTTGATACATGTCTCTCTAAGTCTTCTTTTCATCAATTTATAAAGTATCCCACCGCTTGCTGTTTATTTTACACTAGCTACTAGTCTGATAATAATTTTGCTTGTCTGTTGTTTTTTTATAAATATTTTTTCATGCATCGACAAAATGTTTTTAAGTAGGTCTATTTTCTATCCTACTGCATTGAAAGAGATGCTAGATGCTGTATTATCTGTTCATCTATTCCTAAGAATAAGAGTTGATAATTTAAGAAAATTAAATACTTTGTCGCCTAAATTCCATGCTTATTGTACACAAACTATGCACTTGAATCCATGATATTGTTCTTGGCATAATCACCATTGTAGACTCGGTGAATACGGCTTTCATCCCTTGTGCAACCAGTTTAGATCCACATCAACCAGAACATCAGATCACGGTCTACAATAGTGCTTTAGATAGGTTATCATGGGCATCAGGTTATTTATAACAAGTAGAAAACTGTCTAGATCCTGATCAGACTGCACTGAACGTGCAGAATGATCTTGGTCTACACTGGTTGCACGTAGTATATAAGCCGTATCCCACGGAGTAAATGTTAAGAAAGCTTCGATTATGAAAGGGACCAAAAGTAACATTACTTCTTTGGTTTACCAGATATTTATTTAATCAAGAAGATCTACTACAGCATTTACTGTATATACATTTATTTCATAAATACAGTGAATGTTCTTGTATTTTAAGTTTAACCCTCTGACCATTTACAGCGTATACTTGTTTACTATCTGCCTTTATTGTTAAAAGTTGCTTGTACTACCTTTGGCTTTTTGTGTACCACGTGTTGACGACGTTATCACTGCTATAAGCAAGGTATTTGTGATATGATGATATGTACTTTTCTGTTTTTGTGATATTAAATTTTTTTTTCTAACTACTATTTGTATTGTATTGTTATTTTCTATATTAAGATTAGATATAAAACAAATCTAAATCTATAATGTAATCCTGATGTTTTTACTTAAGGATTGAATCGATATTTGATGTTTTTCATTTGGGTATGGAAAACAGTTGGTCTGTTTAAAGTGTGTGAAGCCCGAAGGGCTTCACGCATACTTTAAACAATCCAACTGTTTTTCATACCCAAATGAAAAACATCAAATGTCGATTCAATCCTTATATTTACACATATTTAAACTCTCATAAATACAGAAATTATTAGAAGAATTTATAATATAACTGCTTTTTCTTATGGCTGTTAGAACAGCCATGTTCACGACAAACTGAAGGACTGCATGCTTTTTCGCAACAACTCGTGGCAAAACGTGCATGCTCTGCGACGTTACAGGTAAAAACAATGTGCAACGTCCAATAAACTGCGAACGGTTTTTCTGGAGCCACGCCTTTTAAACTATTACGTCACACTGTTCACCATTAGAAATTATGATTCCTTAGGTGAATAAGACTTCATTGTAGAGAATGAAGTTGAAGTGTAAATATATACAAATAGGATTTAACCTTTTACTCCATAGATACACCTTTATTGCATGAACCAACATAGTAGATCAATATCCGCGAGCACATTTGTGCAGTCTGATTCGGATCAACACTGTTCGCATTTCATTAGTTAATTTCTGTTCAAGATGTGACCAGTTCAGATCTAGATCAGACCACATAAATTATATGTGCAGGCTGATCTGGATCAACACTGTTTGCAAACGCTTTTAAACCTGTATACCATTATGTAAAGTAAATGGTTAAACATAGTTGAGTGAAGTATTTACAGTAAGACTGTATGTTCTGGTCTTATTTAAAAAGGTTTTTTTTTATATTTGCCAAAGACAAATCATGATAATGGGGATACCATGGTTATCATCGTCTCACTTTGATCACTATTATTTGGTGCACCAGTGAATCTTTACAGCCTTAAAGCCAGAATATTTTTTAGCTATTCCACTCACTTTGTCGTCTGCGCTTTGCTCTAGTCAAAGACCTATATATTACACAGATTCGCACCTCTCTTTAACTGATCTATTAATCTTGTTTTGATACGTGGGCTGGACGAGAACTTCGTCGTGTGACAAATCGTTATTTTCACTTTATATAATCCGCCATATTGGAGCCGATAATTACGTAAAATGATATTAATGATGAAGAATGTGCATCTTTCTTTAAATTTATGCATGTCAAATTTTTATTTAACATTCATTTAAACAGCTTTAATGATAGACAAAATTGACGAAGGCTTTCGGTATCAAAAAACGGCGATCATGTGAATCGAGATAACGCAGGGCGTGTGGATAGGCGAGAAAATGCGATGATCCATGCCTATTTATATATAATATAGGTCTTTGCTGTAGTAAGTGTAAAAAACCTTTTATTATGTATATTGAAAAGCCAATTCAAATGCAGCAAATTTGTACCCATAACCTTTGTGACAAGAAGCGACTAGTTTATTTCCTAACTGATCAAGCCACACAGATGGGAGTCAAGTGTAAATCCAGGTCTATCTGTGCTCTGTGCAGTCTGATCAGGATTTACACCATCCATTTATTGGTCAGGAATGAACCTTAATAAATCTAGACAAAGCTTGGTAAAGAATAATTTTGTGAATTTATAAAAGCATATAGAAAAGCACCGATCAATCTCATTGCATAAAGTGTAGATCCAGATCAGCATGCACATCCATGTGGTCTGATAAGGATCCACATACTGCTTCATTTTTTTAAAGAAATAACGCAATCAGACGAAATGCGACTATTGTGTATACCATAGCTGACCAAGCTGCAAGGAAGTCAGCACAATGTACGTAGATCCAGATCATTCTGTACTTTAGTGCTGCCCTATCAGAATTTGCACCATCCACATTTGGTCAAGAATATCCTTATTAAACTAGAACCGTAGGTAAACTATAAATAAAATCAAACTGACGAATCCACTACCTGTTTTGTACAGTAAAATGAAACTGACGAACCGGATAACTGACGAATCCACCGTCACCCCCGCCAAATTCATCCGATTTAAAAATGCCGAATACGTTAACAATTAAGTTCGGTTAATAAAATCTTAACCTTCCTCTCGAGTATTAACTGATTTTCGGGGAATAGACTTTAATAATAACCATAAGGGATATATTCAATAAAATCATTTATTTGTCGAACTCTTTATTATTTCCGTTTCGGCCTACGACCTTTTCAAAACATAATACAGATTGCCTTGTATGCAAGTTTTATTTTCGTGGACTTGTTTTGGTTTTCATATTAGAGATGACAAATAAACTGTAGAAATGCATTGAGAAATAGCAATTGTTTGGATGTATTCGAGAAATGAATGGCCATTATTACTTTGTTTTGTTTTGATGAATTAACGCTTCACGGCGCAATAACATGATCGTTTCACGGTGCGCATGCTCTGTCGCATCACGGTTTGCGCTACACGCTTCACGCTACACCTTACACGATCGTTATCATTGGTCACACGGGTTTTCACGCAAAATCGGGGAACTGAATCGCAGGCTTAGCTGTATTGCCTTCAGACATGCGTCTTAAATCAGATTCACATGCACCTCTTATAAATTCCATACCACTGACTATTCAAACTTTAAACAACATTTGACTTACTAATTCGCCACTAATGAATGATTCCTGTTGTTTTTGGGGTCACATGTAAGTCATCGGACCATCTTACAACACCAGTTGGTCCCTGTCCCAACCACTTGAAACCCAACCTTATCGGCTTGCCTCCCTTATCAATGTGTTCTCATGACCGACCCACCAGTACCTTCAGTCCTTTGATTTAAAATAGAATCAAGTTGGATACACATTGTGGATGAAAACAGGTAGCAACATTTTCATATGCTCGCCGAAGACGGGTCGTATTATGGGAACATTCATGGCGGACGGGTGTCTGGGCGGACGAGCGTCTGGGCGGGCGGTGCTACAGCGATGACCGATCAATTACTCAAACAGTTGTTGACCGATATACATAAAACTGGGGGAAATGTTTATGGGCATACTATGTCGGCCAATTCAATAACCGCCCAACCGGTTCAGCCACTTAAGAGTTATGGACCTTTATTGGTACAAAAATAGCAAATTCTTCGATTCTTCGATTGGCGTATTTTTTTGGCACTTTGGCACGCTTGTTGAAGCGGTTCCATTACTGTTCAGTTTTATTAATGAAAAACGCATATCTGTGTTACGGTCTTATGTCAAAATGAACCGCATTAACATACAAAATTTGCAGTCTTATTGTGATCAGACTGAATTATTTGTTTAGACTGCATAATTTGTTTTTAGCGGTTCACTTCGCTGACTGACAGAAATGGCAACATCAAAATATCTACCCATAGGGTCAGACGTGTACTAGTATACTAAACACTAAGGTCAGATATACACACAGAAACAGAACTTTTTCTTAAAAAAAGATGATTTTTTAAATTAATTATCTCTCTCACACATTTGTTAAATATTAAACGATCAGAATTTTACATCCGATACACATTTTTTTTTCTCTCTTGCAGTTCAGCTTGCAGTTTTGGTTTTTGGTGCATGCGCCTTATCATGTCAGAGTATGTATGAAATACAGTGCAACTTAATTAAAACAAAAAAATATTTTTTACACAGAAAATATAATTAATTCTTGATATTTTATTACATGCTTGTACATAATCAAACCATTTGTTGACGGACATAATTCGCGGATATTTTATTACCTTCTTATATCCTATATAATTTATATACTTTTTCCGTGTCTTCTTTAGGTTATTTGTACACTGTTGTCTATAATAAAAGTCAAGGAGAGTCCGCATTTAAAAGTTAAACTATAACTGTATTTTACAGTGTGCTTACATGTTAATATAAGTAACAAATACTGTGTATTCAAAGTATATCTTTAATATAAATTACAAATACAGTGTATTCAAAGTTTACGTATATCTCTTATATAAATTACAAATACAGTGTATTCAAAGTTTATGTATATATCTAATATAAATTACAAATACAGTGTATTCAAAGTTTATGTATATCTCTAATATAAATTACAAATACAGTGTATTTAAAGTTTATGTATATCTCTAATATAAATTACGAATACAGTATATTCAAAGTTTATGTATATCTCTAATATAAATTACAAATACAGTGTATTCAAAGTTTACGTATATACTTGTGTGTGAGTAACAATGTAACAGTTCATATAAATTATACAACATATGTACTTGATAAAGATTTCATGTCTGCCGTTTTTTGTTTATTTGTGCTTTTATAGCTACATGGTTCTCAGAACAACTGGATCTCATGAAATAAAACTTGTTAAACTTGTAATATCAATTAACAAATGAACTACAACGCGGTTTTATTTTATATAAAAATTATAATAATAAATGTGCCTCGTCGTGCGAACATGTTTCTGAGTATAGTTTCGTCATTTCTATGAAAGATATCAATTTTGAATAGCTTAAATTAATAATTGAGGAGAGGGAAAATTGTGATGTACATGTAAATTGTAATGTAAATGAAAATTGTGATGTAAATGTAATTAGTGATGTATTTGGAGATTCAGAATCTGATAATTGTCGAATGGCAAAAGTGTTATGTTACATGTAATAGTGAGAAAAGCAGAATTTAATAATTGACGAAAAGGGAAAATAGTGAAATAAGTAGTGAGAGGAGCAGAATTTAATAATTCGACGAATGGGAAATTTGTAATGTTAATAAAGGGAGAAGCAAAATTTATAAATTGACGAATGGGAAAAATTGATCTTAGTAGTAAGAGAAGCAGAATTAAATAATTGACGAATGGGAAAATAGTGATGTAAGTAGTAAGAGGAGCAGAATTTAATTATTGACGAATCGGAAAATAGTGATGTAAGTAGTAAGAGGAGCAGAATTAAATAATTGACGAATGGGAAAAGTGATGTAAGAAGTAGGAGGAGCAGAATTAAATTATTGACGAAATGGAAAATAGTAATGTATGTAGTAGGAGGAGCAGAATTAAATTATTGACGAATAGGAAAATAGTGATGCAAGTAGTGAGAGGAGCAGAATTAAATAATTGACGAATTGAGAAAATAGTGATATCAGTATTGAGAGGAGCAGAATTTAATAATTCGACGAATGGGAAAATAGTGATGCAAGTAGTGAGAGGAGCATATTTTAATAACTGACGAGTGGGAAAATAGTGATGTAAGTAGTAGGAAGAGCAGAATTAAATAATTCGACGAATGGGCAAATAGTGATGTAAGTGGTGAGAGAAGCAGAATTTAATAATTGACGAATAGGAAAATAGTGATGTAAGTAGTAAGAGGAGCAGAATTAAAAATTTGACGAATGCAAAAATTGTTATGTTAACAATGAGAGCAGAATTTAATAATAACGGATGGGAAATTCTGACGCAATAGCGTAGGAACGTACATTTTTCAGATTATTTCCCGTACTCCGGTATACATGTAAATTGAAGTCAAGGATTCATAAAATTCGATGTCGGTTTCAACTTATATTGTAAAACTTCATAATAAATCGACTTCTGTGCCCAAGGTTATAAAACTGAGCACGGAAACCAGTCTCAAATGTTTTATGTTATCTCTTTCTACCGACCATCAATATGATATTCTTACAGCTTTTAAAAACACCTCTAGGTACCTCGATGATTTATTACATATAGATAATAACCACTTTCCATCACTGGTTAATAAGATTTATCCTTAAGAACTGCAGCTGAATAAAGCGAACACTTTAGAAAAGCTACAAATTTTCTTGATCTAAATCTGTCCATTGAAAATGGTTACGTCACTACTAAATTATAGGATAAAAGAGATGATTTTAATTTCAATATAGTAAATTTTCCGTTTTTAGACGGCGATGTTCCTCGTGGAGCATCTTACGGGGTTTATATCTCACAGCTTGTTCGCTTTTCAAGAGCTTGCAACAATGGGAATGATTTCAATGAACGTAATCTGTGCATTACAGAAAAACTATTTAAACAAGGTTATCGGTATTACAAATTAAGGAAAACCTTTTGCAAGTTTTATTGCCGATACCCAGATCTAATTCATAAATACAATTGCAGTTTAAAATCACTATTGCAACAAGGTATTTCGCAGCCAGTTTTTATGGAGATTTAATTTATAAACTTAAGAACATAAAACACAATGTTAATTTCTCCCGGTTATTCGTAAAAACCATCTGTAAATTTAAAAAGGAAGGTTACCAACATGATATTTTACAGCACTCTGCATTACTGGTGATTAACCCATCTACAGTTGATCATTATGTTTACCTCTTTGGTTGCACGACGGTGGCAGGGGTTTAAGAGTGTATGAAGGTTTATGGGGAAATCTTTTCTTAAAGGAACCTAGAAGCTCGATTTGTTTCTTTTATCCCTGTCATCGTGTTCTTGCTGAGTTTACTCCAGGTGCTCTGGTCTCGGTATGATCATTGAGTACCCGCCCTTTGGCTATACAATGATATGAGCTTCTTATGTTTTATATGTTTGTGTGCTTTTGCATGAAACATTTTTTAGCCAATGGGTGGGTTGCAGTTATTTCACCAAGACTACTTGTACTTGTTTTGTGATACGAGAACCTGTTGGGGCAAGTGTGAGGTTGGTGCACCCTAGAACCTGGTTTAAACCCCCAGTGGCAATTTGTTTTGCCACTGACCGTTCCAAGGCGGTATCCCCAAAGGTTCTCTTTTTCGTTAGTTGTTTGTTGCGTCCTATTTTAATTGACATACTTATAACAAACATGCTCTCGAAATCCAGCGGGTAAGGCCTAATAAATATTTATTATTTGTTTTCCAGGAAATCACAGTTGTTCATTAGCAAAGTTTCAAACAATTTCAGCGAATTTCTCTTTTGGAAATTCAACATCTTTATTTTAATGAACTGACAAAGCAGATTAACTTGTCAATTATTATTATTATTACTTTTATTAAAATTCTTAAGATTTTCATTGTTATATACGCAGTGTATGCGCAGACACTCTCCCCTAGCAACATTATCCGGTGCCGGGTTTGCCAAAACGCAAGCAATATTCACGAATGCAATATAATGAAGGAATGTGATTCTACGCTAGAGGTGAGTTAATTATGACTGGTCAGCTGGCCTCATTAGCAGTGATGTAAACCTTCAAACTTTCTTTTCCCTTTTCTAATTTATTACAATTCTAAAATTATTAATTTTAAAGTTATAACTTACACTGTTAAATGTTCAAACAAGTTTTTCTTACTTTATTCTCAAACTTTTTCTAACTTAGTTCTCTTATTTACTCATTATTCTAGAGTTACATGAAAGGTCCGTAAATTATGTAAAATGTTAATTTAAAGTAAGTGTTATAGATAGTTTTTATTCGCTCTAAAGAAATGTCGACCCTAATAAATCTGACGTGCATTATAATAACATCAATTAAATCGGAGCTTTTCTGTTTGACATTTGATGATGAAATAGTATTGTTCTTCTTTTTTTGAAATAAATGAAATATCAGAACTGTAACTTAAAATAAACATGCTGTGTTAGTCCAGCCGTTTTCGGTAAAAATATGGATGAATTGTTCAAATTCGGTTAAAAGCACCAAATTTTGCATAAAGTTAGCTTTTGATGTACCTTTTGAAATGTGATAGAGACCCATTTAATATCTTTTCAAAATGGCCGCTTTTTTCAAGATGGCCGCCAAAATTCAGGAAACTGCTGCTATTCGAAGAATTTTTTTAGTATAGTCACAATTTTGGAGTCTAAATCTACATTTTCAAGGATTTTCTAAACATTAAAAGCAAATGTAAGCACATCCGACAAATATTTAAGGAGCAAATGGCCTTTTTGTTATAGGAAATGTTTCAAGATGGCCGCTAAATCAGGAAAATGCTGCTATTTTAAGGATTTTTATTGTATAGTCACAATTTTGCAGTATAAACCTATTTTTTTCAAGAATGTTCTAAACATTAAAAGCAAATTTAAGCACTTCAGACAAATATTTAAGAAGCAAATGGCCTTTTTGTAACGGAAATTTTTCAAGATGGCCGCCAAAAATATGGAAAATGCTGCTATTTGAAGGACTTTCATCGTATAGTCACAATTTTGGAGTCTGAACCTATATTTTCGAGGATGTTCTAAACATTAAAAGCAAATCTAAGCACATCTAACAAATATTTAAAGAGCAAATGGCCTTTTTGTTACATCAATTTTTTCAAGTTGGCCGCCAAAAATCTGGAAAATGCTGCTATTTTAAGGATTTTCATCGTATAGTCACAATTTTGAAGTCTAAACATATATTTTCAAGGATGTTCTAAACATTAAAAGCAAATGTAAGCACATCAGACAAATATTTAAGGTGCAAATGGCCTTTTTGTTAAAGAAATTGCCTACACAAATATTAACCCGGCTGTAATCATTTTTGTTCTGACATTTAACGCAAAGTAAAGAATGTATTTGCATGTCAAACATAAGTACAGTGTTTTATTAGCTCAATATGAAGAGTTTTTATATTAACATCATCCCAAAATAGGTCTTATCATTGTAATCATCAATTGCTAGTACAGTACTGAAATGGCTGATTTAAGTGCACAGTTTAATCATTTGCACAGAGCCGTACATGCAAGTTGTGCTTTCACACACTTGCATCTTCCTCTGCACCCTTTGACACATCCACATTTCAGGAATTCCATAAGGAAACTGATGCTTGGGGCAGATCTGACCAAAAGGGTTCCCATGCATTCACAGGTCCTTTTATCCAACCCCATTCAACAGGTGAAGGTAACACGGAATTGGGGAGAAGTCACTGGCCTCAAACATTACCCGCTTGATAAGATGCTCTTCTGACATGCTGGTAAAGAGCAGCAGAAATTGGTGGTATGAGATCAATAGACCTGCCTTCCTCATCAGCTGGCGTGGCAGTGCTTGTTTTGTCATAAAGCAGAACAACAAATCACTCAAGGTTTGCCATGTGCTGGTCAATTCTCTCCAGTCGCGAATCTCCTTACTAAAATAAAATAATACATTCACGCCATAATGTAGCATGCGTGAATGCACATATAAATTATTTCTGCCTTTTTATAAGGTAAATTATTATTTATTTTCGTATTAATTATTGCTTAAAGGGAATACAAAATGTTTTAAGAATTAAATTTCAAGATATTTTGCGTGTGCAATATGTCCTCCATTTCATGCAAGTGAACAGTGGATCAGTTTTAGGGTTGGGAACAACTTCAAATGTATCCCTGTACACACCATTGCTGGTTCTCTAGGTCCAAAGTGTTGAGCTCTGCCTATGTTTCATGCCTTCAGCGGGTGTGAAAACACATCCTCCTTTGCTGGTAAAGGGAAGAAATCTTCTTGGGAGACGTTGCAAATATGCGAAAGTGTCACTGAGGTGTTTGCAGACCTTGGGAATGTACCACCTCTGGAGAGAATTGACCAGCACATGGCAAACCTTGAGCGATTTGTTGTTCTGCTTTATGACAAAACAAGCACTGCCACATCAGCTGATGAAGCGAGAAAAGATCTCTCCACCAGGAAGGCAGGTCTATTGATCTCATACCACCAACTTCTGCTGCTCTCTACCAGCATGTCAGAAGAGCATCTTAACAAGCTGGTTATGGTTGGGGCCAGTGACTTCTCCCCAATCCCGTGTTCCCTTCACCTGTTGAATATGGTTGGATGAAAGGACCTGTGTGATTAGACTGTGTACTTATTTTAGTCATTTCAGTACTGTACTAGCAATTGATGGTTACAGGGATAAGCCTATTTTAGGATTAAGTTAATATAAAACTATTCATATTGAGTTAATAAAACAATGTATTTATGTTTGACCTTCAAATACATTCTTTACTTTGCGTTAAATTACAGCACAAATACGAATACAGCCGATTTAATATTTTTGTAGGCAATTTATGTAACTCAAAGGCCAATTGATCCTTTAATATTTGTCTGATGTGTTTACATTTGCTTTTAATGTTTAGAACATCCTTGATAATATAGGTTAAGACTCCAAAATTGTGACTATACGATGAAACACCTTCAAATAGCAGCATTTTTCTGATTTTTGGCGGCCATCTTGAAAAATTTATGTTACAAAAAGGCCACTTGGCCATTTGCTCCTTTTTTCTCATGTGCTTACATTTGCTTTTAATGTTTAGAACATCCTTGAAAATATAGGTTTAGACTTCAAAATTGGGACTATACAATGAAAATCCTTAAAATAGCAGCATTTTCCAGTTTTTGGCGGCCATCTTGAAATTTGTATGTAACAAAAAGGCCATTTGCTCCTTAAATATTTGTCTGATGTGCTTACATTTGCTTTTAATGTTTAAAACATCCTTGAAAATATAGGTTTAGACTCCAAAATTGTATCTATACGATGAAAATCCTTCAAAAAGTCTCATTTTCCAGTTTTTTGGCGGCCATCTTGAAAAAAAAGCGGCCATTTTGGAAAGATATCAAATGGGTCTCTATCACATTTCAAAAGGTACATCAAAAGCTGACTTGGTGCAAAATTTGGTGCTTTTAACCAAATGTGAACGATTTTTACTGAAAACGGCTGGACTATGTTTAAATATTTTAATTGATGTCAAGTTAACCATAGCCGCTGTGATGTGAGTTCGCGCCCATGGCCGAATAACGACGTCAAAAATGAAAATAACAATTTTATTATTGTTTACAATTTAAGAAACATTTTAAATTATGTATTGTGTAAACACACACACACACACACACACACACACACACACACACACACACACACACACACACACACACACACACACACACACACACACACACACACACACACACACACACACACACACACACACACACACACACACACACACACACACACACACACACACACACACACACACACACACACACACACACACACACACACACACACACACACACACACACACACACACACACACACACACACACACACACACACACACACACACACACACACACACACACACACACACACACACACACACACACACACATATATATATATAATCTTAACAGCATTGTTGTGATAATGCAAGAACGTCAAAGTGTGAAGGCCCCTTTACATTTATTAGAACAAAGTGAATATTTCTCCATTTTCAGGCATGTTACATAGATGAGTGTATTACCGACCAGTTAACCATTGTGTACGAGGGCGGCTGCAGGTCAAAGAACGTAAGTGTCCAAATACTGTGGTATCAATTTTTTGCGATTGTTTAAGTTTCACGATATGGCAATCGCGATATAGCAATTAAAACCCCACCCAAATTTTAAATATATCACATTGTGTCTTAATACAAAATTCAAATTCATATCCGCGTGTATATCATGTATATGTCATTTACGCTTTTTAGGCGAAACCTGGGTTGAAGGTTATAAAACTGAGCACCATTTCAGCCAATCAGATGCTTGAGATTTGAGACTGGTTTCCATGCTCAGTTTTATAACCTTGGGACCTTGTCCCCGCGAAATTAATTGACATCACAATACTGCACTTTTATTTTTCAGAAAGAGAAATCAATATTTTGTTTGCTTTGCATCCTCTTAATTTTGTGAAATACAACACTTCTTTATAAAAAATGAAATAATATGCAATTAAAAAAATACTTAGTGGTAACTAATGGGCTAAATATTATGTGAGACATGAAAGATATCCTAAGGCTTAATCTCAGATATCTGGTTGGTTTAAAGTGAAACCGGTCTCGAACGGACCAGTCAAAATGCTTTAAATATGATACTTGTCTTATAAGGTACTGGACCTTGACTTGTGAACACTTCACAAATTCTTTCATTGGTAGCCTATTTTCTAATTTTTTTTATAAGCCGGGGTTGTAACACCTTGGATTTAGAATAGTCTTGGATTCAGACACGGGAGTTTTTTTATCATTCATTCGCTGACCTTGACTGAGGGAAGGGCACACAATAATGTTGGAAGAACTTCATGCCCAACACTTTTTGTTTTCTAATGTGTATGTATATATACATAAACCTGTAAAAAAGAATGGCAAATAAAATATATTTAAACGTACTACGTGACTTTTACTAAGCTTACCTTGACTCAAGATAAACCGACTATGACTAAGGACCCATCTCAAATCCCAAAATTTGTTGTATGTTGTTATAAATGAGCATATGAATAATTTCACCGAGTTTACAATAAATTCCGACAATACTGACCTGGCATTCTTGCATGTAACCCTATAGTTGGTATATTTCGTAAACTTCACGATCTACTTATAAATCGATATGAATGAAGGTGAGACCGGGGCTAGTTCGGTCCCATTTTTAAAAACATGCAATTTTTTTAAGAATTCAAAATGTAATTCTTTACAAATTTTCATAATTAGTAAAGAAATTATATCGTCGTGATTACCCTTGAACTTGAAATGAAGTTTCTCTTTGAAAGAAATGGTAATTGGTTTTCGAAGTAATAAGGTCAAAGTGGCCAAACTTGCCCCGACATTGGGGCAAGTTTGGCTACCTCATGGGGCATGTTCGGTCTTAGGGCAGATTTTTTAAAATTATTTTCTTGTAGACTAAAAAACTATAAGAAGCATAATGTACAAAAATGTAGGCTCAAAGGTCAACTTTTATTAACAATAATTTTAAACATGTTTTATATATAACTTGTTGTGTTATATACGTATAATACGTGTATAAATTCGTGGGGGTGCATGTGCATTTAGTGTGTACAAGCACAGCAACCTAAATTTCCATCACAAAACATCCAGACACCACATATACGACATTTCACCCTACATGCCTATATATTTGTAGGTAGGCATATAGTGTCAAATGTCATATATGTGATGTCTGGATGTTTTATGTTGTAAATTAAGGTTTATTTGGTATGAGAACGTATATGTATTCGTGTTCGTTGTTGTTGTATTGTTCTAACTCCTTTCTATAGATGTCTGGTGTCTTGGAATAACTGATATGTTTTCTTTTGTAACTTCGTATTATGGTTACTAATAGGTATGTTCCCAATATAGAAAACCAATCGTAATAATTCTTAAAAAATACATTGAATATGTCAGTGTAGATCTCAGAATGAGAATCCTACGTCTCATAATATACCGATCAATTAAAACATTTAATTTGCTGCATATAATGGTTTATCTAAAATAAGAAAGGACGTTTTTTCGAACCAAAACATATTTTATATAAAACTATGCTTGAGGAAAGGGGTTGTTCGGCTACTAGCCGAACACGCCCCTGCCGCGCTGGCCGAACTAGCCCCTTGCTAACTGTTTATAAACATCACGTGATACTTGCGTGTATAGTTTTGAAGGTGAAAAGAACAAGCTGTGACTTAACTGGGGGATGTTTTAACATGTTGCATATGTAAAATCAAAGTTCTTATTATGAAGCAACTCATGGCAAACAAAAACTCAAATATTTGTGAAAAATTTACTTAAAAGTCAAAAAAGCCAATTTTAATTTTAAAATTGATACTCTCTTACATCTCGCAAAGACCTTGAAAAATTGTGTCACAAGCTAAGATGTCTGTGATAGAGATTAATTATGAAGTATACTGAATATTTGAAGTCAGAAAGTTCTTTCTCCACCTACGAACTCTCTCATAATATACAGTAACAGACCCAGAAAATCCCCATAAATTAAGTAAAAAATCTGCTAAATTAACCAAATTCTTTTTGTGCGAACGTTTATAATTATAAGCTCTAATTTCTTCAATATCCTCAACCCTTTTCCAAACCATTTTTACAACAGTGATCAATGACTGGCTGAATAATGTTTCAGGTCTGTTTCCGAGGTATATTTGGAAAAAGAAATAGAAGAGATTGCCTTCGTAAAAAGAGAGACTTTGATTGCTGTGGGTGCTCGAGGTAGGTAAATAATTACTACCAGTATGCGTTTGTCTTAGCTTTCAATAATAATCATTATAAAAATAATAATTAAAAAAATTAATAATAAACATAATATTTTTATTATTTAATATTTTAATATAATAATAATAATAATAATAATAATAATAATAATAATAATAATAATAATAAATAGAAATAATAGAAATAATAAAACTATGATTATTATTATTATTATTATTATTATTATTATTATTATTATTATTATTATTATTATTATCATTATTATTATTATAATAATAATAATAATAATAATAATTATTATTATTATTATTATTATTATTATTATTATTATTACAGTAGAAATAATAATAATAATAATAATATGATTAATAATAATAATAATAATAATAATAATAAAAATAGATATAATAATAATTAAACTACATGTACTTTAAATAAAATTAAAGACTTTGTTAAATTTTGTTCAGCATTATAAAATAAATAATGAATCACTTAAATCAGAACTGTCCCCAATGTTATAAATTGAGCATGAAAACCAGTCTCAAATCTCAAGCGTCTGACTGAACTACCTGTACTTTTAATAAAATTAAAGATTTTGTTAAATTTTGTTGAGCATTTAACGGATAACGGATGACGGATAACTTAAAGATAAATTATTTCATATCATTAACGTATCATTTTATGGTGTCAGATATTTGTAAATTTGATGAAAATTCGAGTCAAATGTCATTCAAAGCTGTTTCCCCGTCATAGTTTTTTTTCCCGCGGAAGCATAATAGTAATATATTATACAAGTAATATACTCGTATACTACACAATATTTGATAAGGATCACTTAAAATATTGTGTTTATTCCTTACATACGGTTGAAACGATAAAATATCTGCTGTGATTCTGAAAATTTGTTCATTCGACATCAGCTTTGTGCATTTGAAGCAATTTGATTGGCTTATAAGGCAGGGCCGAAAAAGTGATAAAGATTTCAGCAAGAAACTCTAGGAAATGGCAGCCATTTTGTTTTTACTAGGTCTATTTGCCGACGCAGAGATTTTGAGTAATAAAATAAACTAAGTTTTCAAACATTAATTGATTGACGTTTATTTACTGAAAACTACTGAGTAAGAGTCTAAAACCGAACGTGTTATAAATTTACAACGTGAAGATTTCACAAATACACAAGCGATTTCTGGCTTGGATAAAATACTTGTGGTTATTTAATAATATCTTCAATAAATAGGTGATTTGATATTGACCCTGTTATTTGTCCTCGGGTCAGTCGTATTGGCCCTCGGCCTTCGGCCTCGGGCCAATACGACTGCCCTCGGACAAATAACAGGGCGAATATCAAATCACTTATTTATTAACATATATTAAAAGTCTTCTTGATCAAAAAGGCAGGTGTTTGACAAAAAAGTCTGAGTAGCTTAAGCACAATGTGACAACTATGAAAAATTAAGATGAAAGGGAAATTTTTAAAGCCACCAAACACTACAAATATGAAATATTGCAATATTGCAGACTCGGTTTGATTGAGCCTGTTCATGAATAGTAATGGAAATTCATATTACTGCCCACGCCGCCTAGCCCCGGGTAAGGCGCAACTCAATATTTATACCAATAAACAGTACACTTTTAATCCATTCTAAACGATGGTGTGCGCATGGCGGTGAACATGGCACCTTCAATGCGGTATATTTACATTAATACCATTCCACGATCAGCGGCGTATGGTCCCCAGATAAAAAACAGGTTTGCTCTAAACTAGAAAACAATTCTATCCTAAAGATTATTGAATTTTGGCAGCGGTTCTGATATTATAAATACTGCATATCACAGACATAGCCAAAGTCAAAATTTAAAAAGCAGTTAAAAGGCTATCTTAGAAATTATTGAACAATATCAAAATCTATATTGGCTGTGATATTGAAACCACCCATATTAAAACTGCGGAAATAAAAAAAAAACAAAAGTAACTTTAAAGGTACTGTTAACAAAATTCATAATTATCGTACTCAACGATTTTTGTTCAAAACTATCTGATCGATTATTGTGAACCGTATCCTTTCAGATGCTGTGATATTGCAGACGACTGCAACGGACGACTTTGTGGCGTAGGGTATCACGGTGAATACATTATATATAAATATACACAAAGGTTTTATAGTTTATCGGAAAAGGGCGGCTGAAAATAGGACAAGATTAAAATCGCACTTATCCACTGGTATAGTACGTAATTGATCAAGTGAAAGCGAACGTTTTTCTAGATTTTTAAGAGTAACTGAAATTCTCCGATTAAGAACGTCAAGCCACTTCTAAGGAGAGCAAGTCTAGTTCGATGGTCAAAATTAGGGAAGGTTGTTAAAAATTAAATAAAACTGCGATTCGTGCTTTTTCATATTTCATCAAATCAGGCCAGACAAAACTTGGTTATGGTAGAGTACTTTGAGAAGGAATAACGCTGTTGACATTTCGTATTTATTTTGCGACGTCATGAACGTCATTTGCTGTAATGTTAACTCGTGACGGGTTGCGTTATTATTTGTATATTTCGCAGAATTGTTATTTGTAAAAAATTGTATTGACTATTTCAATTTTTGAAGATGACATGATCCGGTATTCGTTGCTTGCAAAATCGTGTAAGTAAATTACAAGATGTGAACAGTAGAGCCGCTGTCCTATTATTTTTAACAACCCTCGTTTGTATACTTTTAGTAAACGTCAACACCTCTCAGTGCTATTCATGCGACCAAGGAGGAGTAAAAGATCCAAAGAACTGTGTCACGTTGGAAGCCTGTCGAAAAAATGAGGTACGTAATTCATAATTGTGTTCCATGGTAAGGTATCAAATGGGGCGCGTCACGGGGAAATATGTATTTAAGGACAGTTGACGTCAATCATTGAAAGGACGTCATAAAACGTTGAGCAAACGACATTAATTATTATGTTTTTCGCGGTAAAAATACCATTTTAATAACAAAATGTGTAATAAAATAACTTTAAGTTATGAGAATACAATATATAGTTGTAAATTATTTCTAAATATAAAACAACTAAAATGTCACAAATTATGACCGAAGGTACCTTTTTCCGTGGCGTGCCCTAAATACGTAATGTTTGAAGTCTTTCAGCCTAACGAGATACGTTAGAATTTACTTGCTTTTTCTTTCCGGCTTTGTCTAAGTAGAATTGTCTTTACTGTTTGTTGCTCTTAAACCACAAGTTGCCTTCTGCAGGATTCAATGTTCTTGAAAAATCAGCCTTTGTTAACTTTTTGATGACAATATAATTTTTTTGCTGCTCTTAAGAAGTGTGTTGTGATACTTTTCTGTTGCAGGTGTGCTATGCTCAGCAAAGTGATTCTGGAGGTGTTAATAGGTTCTTCTACGGATGCAAGAGCAAATTGGTACATTCTCATGGTTAAGCTTTGAACCAATGTTATGTTGCTTTTGTTGTTTTATAACTCTTATTTTGTCTTGTTTCAAGCAAGCCGTTTCGTATATTGTGATATGATTTATTCTGCTCAAATGTATGCCTATGCAATTTAAGATCGTAAATATACTCGGTGCAAAAAAAGAGCTGTGCCCAAGGTTATAAAACTGAGCATGGAAACCAGTCTCAAATCTCAAGCATCTGATTGGCTGAAATGGCGACCAGTCGCCATTTTAGCCAATCAGATGCTTGAGATTTGAGACTGGTTTCCAATCTCAGCTTTATAACCTTGGGACCTGGGTATAATGTAGTCCTGCTACCAACGGTATATAGTTATCCTAAGGTCATCACACAATATTTATCATCTACAGCAGTTGTTTGTGAAATTTGAAACACTTTCTTGTTGGTTTTCATAAAAAAAACCCACCAAGAACAATAAATGTTACCAAGTTACAAAATCACATGTTCAATACCGCGTTTAATTGACATTCGCCCTTATGGCTACACATCTGGGCCTAATTGAGAACACTGTTGGCACATTACGTTCTTTAAGTCAACCAAATTAATTTCTCAGTCAGTGCTTTGACACATTACGTTCTTAGTAATATTAATTAAATCCTCAGTCACTACTTGCCGAAGTTCAGCAATATCCTTTGGTGGATGGACACGTGCAAATATTCGCTTCTTAGTCCTAAACGTGTTTGTTTGGTGACAGACAAGGGTAGCCAGTCTAACATACTAGTTTTGTCCCAAGAAATTACATGTCGCAACATTTCGGCGGCTTCTATTTTGTATAATAATATCTTATAGACACTATTCTATACATAGAGTTGAGCAGAACGAAAAATCAATTTAACTCGTGTTCTTTTTAACATAACTAAAACACAAAACGTATCACTTAAAACACATTTTGCCTTAACAAGGCATACTTAATACATTATATAAACTTGAACAGGTTCAATCAAACCGAGCCTGCAATATTTTAATATTTTTATAATTTTCTGCTATCAAAGTTCAATTTTCATATAGTGCTTTGTCCAAGGTTATAAAACTGAGCATGGAAACCAGTCTCCAATCAGATGCTTGAGATTGGAGACTGGTTTCCAAACTCAGTTTTATAACCTTCAGCCCTGTTTTCTTTGACACAGGCTATATGTTAATCTTTATTTGAACCTTTGTTTTGATTTAAATGTTTCAGTTTCGTCGCGTTTATTTTGTATTGCAGCAGTGCGTTTATTTAATGAAGCAGGCCTACGAAACTTACAGAATATGTAAAATGAACGACAAAAGTGTACTACCGCCAGGAATGACACGTGAGGAAGTGTGTATTAGAAATGAAAGAGCTGCTAATCTATGCCACTCCTGCTGTGCTGATGGAGGATGCAATTACGGAAACTGTGAAGAATTAAACGGTAAGTATGAGTTTGAGCCCGCACTGGCGCATTATTACTTAAAAAGGGTGCACTTCACGGGAATATGTGTATTCGGTGATTTAGTTTTATTGGTAATAAGACATTGAATCATTGGTTCGGCCACTGTAATAGGAACCATTTAAATACGCCTAAGGAAAAGCTAAACTCATTCGTACGATTTCTCCCCACAACCATATAATAAAGAAGAGATGAAAAAGAGAAAAAATACCACGAAAACTTAACGCAAAGAAAAGGATGACGGGTTACCACAATATAATAGTCATATGGGGCGCGTCACGGGAAAAAGTACCTTCTTGACAGTTGACGTCAATCTTTGAAATTACGTCATAAATTTGAGCAGACGACATTATTTATTATGCATTTCACGGTAAAAAAATATCATATTATTGTCAAAATGAGTAATAAAATCACCTTTCTTATCAGTTTTATGTCAAAATGAGTAAGAAAATCACTTCTTAGTTACGAGAAACTAAAAGATACTTTCTTTCCAAATATAGCAACAACTAAACTGTAACAAAATATGACCGAATGTACGTTTTCCCGTGACGCGCCCCATATCTGTTATTAGGGGTTTACACCAGGTTCTAGGGTTATCAGCCTTACACTAGCTCCACTAGGATCTCAAGAACAAGCATATACAAGTTGCCATCAAGTTGGTTAATTAAAATCCAAGCCACTACCTATCCGATATTGTTGCATGCAAATGCTAGCAAAGACATAGAAGCACATTTAGGTAATGGCGTGTTAAAACAAAATTGGTTGAAGCAAGTTTCTTTATTTCTGTAATTTTAATGTACAACTCTTATTCTCCAAACAAACATTTTCCCGATTGGGGATTAAACGCTTAAAATATGGACATTCGCCTTAATATAGATACTTATTAATTACAGTACCTTCTGTTTGGTTATTTAACACTGAACGTCTTTTTTAAAAGCTTTTCACCATTACTGAAGTAAGTGCTGGTTTTAGTGTTTAGATCTTCGTATTTCTGTTGTTTTTTTCAGAACGAATTTTCAGGCTCGCCGACAATGGAAAATTTGATTTTGATACTCTACAAGTAACGCATTGAAAGAAATAGTTTAACGCTGGAATTCTTATGTTTCACTGTTTAATAAAAGATTTTCGGCGTTGAAGCTCACTTTTGACCTTGTTTTTCGACCAATGAAATGTTGTAAATAATACTCGTATTATCTTATTATGCAGAGGCAAAATGAAATAAACTATTTCGATTGGTAGCTATTTACATCAGAGAGGCATCTAGCAGGGTGGAGAGGTATCTAGTGGGCTTTTAATAATTATGCAGCGGAAAAATCAAATAGATTAATTCGATTGGTTGTTAGTGGGTGTTGTATTGGAGGAAAAACATATTTACGATTTAAGGAACCAGTTAAGTCAATATTAATGGCTAAAATACAATATTTGATGGAATATTCTTGGGTGTCAGGTAAACACTTGTATACAATATACAGTGTAAAACGAAAGAGAAGTGTAGATATTTCTAGTTCTTACTGGTTCCTTTCTAGTTCCTTTGGTACTGATTATTAATTTCAAGTACGAAATACAAGTTCATTGTAGTGTAGTGGCTAATATCCTCGCCTTTTAAGCGGAGGACCCTGGTTCAATACTCAGGACGGACACTTTTTTTAAAGTTAATATACGTAAAAGTTGGAATATTTCGCTCTTGAAACAGGCTGTTAGTATTTATATTTATTAAATTTCAAGGACATTTATTCATCTTGAATTCTCACTCGATGTATTTTATTGAAACTGAATAAATTGCTTCTTTAATCGACTTGTTATCACTGTATGAAATTGTTGCAACAGCTTCAACATTTTTTTGAAAGACACTTTCAATAAACTTATGAGTTGTCATGATTCGGTCGCTTAATCTCTAAGTCATACTAAGAAGGCAGGGAGGGTTCGTCAACAGCTATAACAAATAAAAAAATAACTAAACTGTGTCTACTTTGCCTCTCTGTATTTCTTTCTTTCTAATATACATGTTTATATAAATCTTTTCCATCAACGCCGTTTATCCTTTTTAAAGATATTTCTTGTTTCTTCTCGTTTTTTTTCTTTAATCGGCGATGATTATAAATAGCCGCTCGCATCGTAAGGCGCCGATATGAAACAAGTTACAGTTAGTTATAATTATTTGAACTTTGAAAAAAAGTAAAAAGCCGTAAAAAGTCTCCCAGTGCATTTAGTCAGTACTGTTATCAGTAAATTAACCCGTTACCGATGTCATGCAGTGATTGTTACGTATATCAAGGCTATCCGATCAACGTTTCTTGGCGTTGTTCCGGTTAGCTCAGTTGGTTACGTCGCAGGAATTGCATGGCTAGGCGCTGTCGCCGTGACGGTGCGGGTTCGCTCCCAGCTAGAGACACTATCATTTGAAATTCACAGTAGCGCTATTTGTGCAGTGTGGCGGCCGTAAAAAGTTTCCCCGTACATTTAGTCAGTACTGTTATCAGTAAATTAACCCGTTACCGATGTCATGCAGTGATTGTTACGTATATCAGGGCTATCCGATCAACGTTTTTTGGCGTTGTCCCGGTTAGCTCAGTTGGTTACGTCGCAGGAATTGCATGGCTAGGCGCTGTCGCCGTGACGGTGCGGGTTCGCTCCCAGCTAGAGACACTATCATTTGATATAATGGTTAAAACTATTTATCCTAATCGAAAAAAACGTTTGAGTATATAATGCAATAAACATTCTTATAATGTTAAAGCTTTTAAATGACTTCCCAATGTTTATATTGGATCACCATTTAATTAATACCATATAGTGCGATTATATTAACCTGCCCATTTTGCATACATTATTCGGTGGATGGTTGTGATATTTTTAACTTTATCACCAAAGCGTGAAAGTCGTCATTACCTCAACGGGAAATCCATTACTAATGAAGTATATAGGTGTCTTCTTTCCGCTAGGCATGTATATATAGGCGGAATGGCTCAGTGGTAAAGTGCAGCATTCACACGCTAAAGGTATGTGGTTCGAGTCCTGCTAGCGCCAATTTTGTTTTATCCTTTTTTAAGTTAAAGCGTTTATTTACATAAAGATTCTCGTTTTTGTTATTTTTCACGTGGAAACCGTTGTTAATTTCTACATGTATGGCAGATGATCATTAAGAACTTTGTAGTTTACACAACGTGTATACGTTTTAAAATGGCGGAACAATAAAAAGTCCATAAAAATAAATCAATAAAGCCCCCCAAAAAACATAATATTTTAAAAAAAATACACAAATAAACAATAAACATCTACAATATAAAACGCCAAGAAAAATATTATAGGTCCAAGTACGACTCGAACCCGCGCCAAGCGGCAAACAAAAAAAAATGTTGTTTGGTATTTTCTGCCTTCCTACCAACTGCGCTATAGACGCACATGGAAGTGAACGCAGTTTTAAACATATACATACAAATGCAAAAGACCAGTCCAAAATAGCAAGGATATCCCCGTCTCAAAATAGCACGTTCAACCACTGTGTAATGTATGCATAATGGGCAGGTTAATATAATTGCACTATACCATATGTTTATTCAGCATAAAACATTATACAATGTTTATAGCATACATGTACAATGTTGCAATACATGTTACTACACGCCTAATTAGCAATGCATACTTACGATTGTGTTGCATCAAACAAATTATACTATACTGTTTATAGCTTTAAGTAGCAGTAAATTAAAACTGGTTAATACGTCTATATTTACACTTCAACTTCGTCCTCCTCGATTAAGTCTTATTTATCTAACGAATCATAACTTCTGATGTTAAACAGTGTGGCGTAATAATTTGAAAGGCGTGGCTATAGTTGAACCGTTCACAATTTATTGGACGTTGCCAAATGTTTTGACGTGTGACGTCCCCGAGCACGCATGTTTTGCCAGGAGTTGCTGTGAAAAAGCGTGCCGTCATTCCATTGTGTACACACCGGTCACGTGATCATCACATTGACCTGTGTACTTTCGCTCAAAGTGCACTGGGATTGGGACTAGTTAGCTTGATGACGTGACCCCTTTTTATAGAATGCCTCTAGATCCGCTCTTACATACAGATAAGAGACAGTATTCAAAAGCCACATTAGACTTAAAATAAGGGTTATACAACTCAATATTACGGGTTATCTGATACGTTTCTAAACTAAATCGACAAAAATACCATATTTATTCATTTGTTTACGGTTAATTGACGTAACTACATTGCGGACTGTTAACTCCGCGTATGGAGACAAAATCCTGATTAGAAGTGTTATGCGTTCTTATGATAGATGTCTATGTTAGCTTGATGACGTGACCGCTATTTATAGAATGGCACTTTGTCGTCAATGTTGCTGTTCCAACAGTTATCCGAAAAAGCCGATAAGGGGCTTCACACACTTTAAACAACCCAACTGTTTTCCATACCCAAATGAAAACCATCAAATATCGATTCAATCCTTAATTATGATACACTATGAAAATATCTGACAGCCCGATAGACATGAGTCGATGAATTACGGTACCATGTTCGTTTAACTCATTAACTTCTAACTGCCATATCATAAGTACTCGGTTCATCCGTTGATTTTAAGAATGTAACGCATACGAATGTTTCTCAATATTAAATGATGCACTGTCGCTTTTAAATGAAAGAGACGACGGCGATTAAAATCAAGCGTTGTTGTTTTAAGTATAAGCAGTAAAATTTGCGCCATCATCGGAACCTATGCAGCCAATAACCATTATCTGACACCGTGCACATGTTAAAACACATACGGACACCTTTATAAATAGATGAAAAAGGAACTTAAAAAAAAACCGAACACAACAAATATGAAAAGATTTCTCCGTCGGTTTGATTGAGCCTGTTCATGGAAATGCATACAGTAGTAGTACCCACGCCGCCTAGCCTCGGACTGAACGCAACTCAATATTTACACCAATAAACAGTACAATTTTGATCCATCCCAAACGGTGGTATGGGGTGGTTCCACAGTTCTACAAAGACCATGAGCATGATTTGTTAGTCCAGTTGTCTATGAATCTTATGGGAAAGGTATAAAAGGCCGAAATTATATGTTAGCCTGTGCGGAATCAGGCAGAACATCCGTGCATCTTGACAACAGTGCATTTTATGCAGACAAACTTACGAACAAGTACATACAATGTAAACACAACTGGCCGTTTATACAATAGAATCATAGAATCATAGTATTAAACAAGTGAAATATGCATAGACGTAATCGCCACTTCAGAAAACCCAGCCTCCCAACGCAACCAAATAGTAGAGAAAGTGCATGATGTGTGAATATACGATAATATAAGCTCAACGTCTTTATCAATAACATGAGATCTTGATATTGGATAGGTTGATATTGTCGTAGGAAATGCGAGGCTCTGTCCTGCTATTATTTAATGGCGTTAAGATGATTTGTAAACCCAATCTCAAATATGATCTGTATACAAAATTATGAATATTACTCAAATGAACCACGTGTGTTTGAGATGAGTTTGTTGATGAGATAATCCGCAGACAAAATTGTCTATTCATTGTACACTTAACAACTTTTCTAAGTAAACACTATTTTTCTCCCGATATTTTTCATAGTTGTAAGAACGATATAGTGATTTATTTACCTTTCAAATGATAGTAATGTCTTGATTATACACTATTTAGTTATCGGCTTCCATACTGTACGTGCCATTCGAACACAACATCAGATTTTCTCCAAAGAAACTTAAATTCTAAGGAATATAAGTTATAACTTAAATTCTCGGCGACAAGTTTTTTTCCGGTTTACCTTCCACACGTTCAAGCAATTTACAACTGTGTGTGATCTGAAATTGGAAGACATGTACGAAATGTACAAGGAGTCATCTAGAAGTGTATTTCCTCAATGAGATGGTCAATTTCAAATAAAATACAACAAACAATTAACAAAAAAGAACAACATATTGCCATAGCGGTTGTAATAATTTCTATAATGCACCAAGCTCACACTTGCCAATACAATTTTACATATGAGGAGTGAGCTACAACTTACTCATCAACTCTACAATGTTGCGCACGAAAAGGCACAAACTTATAAAACATAAGGTACTCATTGGCCTTACCGAGAACAGAACAACAATTCTTGCATACCGGATAAGTATTTCCACGTGTTTTACCGGGGAAAGAAAATCTTATCTTTTCCCTAGGGAAAAGATAACGTTCGCGTGCTACACGAGTGACGTCACGTCTTCAAGTATCTGACGTAATAATTTCAAGTTAGTGACGTCATTTAGAAAATAAGATTTACGTTAACGTCAATATTTCAGCGTAAGGAAACAAAATTTAGTTTGTAAATACGTACACAAATGTTATGAACAGTAATCGGTATGCAAGAAAAAGTATCTTGCATGGGACATTCGGTAAAGATGGAAAAATCTGTCACCTCGGGTGAACTGTTTTGGCGGGAACTCGGCAGAGCCTCGTTCCCGCAAAACAGTTCCCCCTCGGTGACAGATTTTTCCATCTTCACCTCACACTCATGCAAGATACTTATAAGAAATGATGGGGGAAATAAAAGAACTGATGCAAACTAAAGGAGATTTTGCGTTTTTTTTTACAAGAGTTTCAAAGACCATACTATCCTATGCCTACACTTGAAGACGTTACATCACTACTGACAAACGCAAAATATTTCAGTATACTAGACATTACACACGCATACTGGAGTATTAAGTTGGACGAGAAATCATCGTTACTTACAACGTTCAGTACCGTATTTAGTTGTTACCGTTGGCTCAGATTACCATTTGGTATTTCTGCGTCATCCGACTTGTTTCAGCACAAAGTCGGAGAAATATTCGAAGGACTGACTGGCATGACATCAAAAGTTGATGACATACTTATCTATGGTGAGACTAGAGAAGAACATGACGCGAACTTACGCAATGTTTTAGAACGAGCGAAAAACAAAGGCATAAAATTCAATCCCGACAAATGCATTATTGCAGTTCAAGAGGAACCTTTCTTTGGTCACCTAATCACCTCGAATGGACTTAAACCAGACCCTTCTAAAATAGAAGCAGTAACGAAGCTAGGTGTCCCACAGAATAGGACTGAGCTCGAAACACTTCTTGGGATGGTTAATTACCTCCAGAAATTCTCACCAAACCTTGCTGAAGTTACGAGTCCGATGCGAACATTACTCAAAAAAGACATCGAATTCGTATGGGATCATGCACAGACGGACGCATTTAACAAAATGAAGGAGCTCATTTCTCAGAGCCCTGTGCTGGCTTTCTTTGATCACAAAAAGCCTGATACATTAGAATGTGATGCTTCAAAACATGGCATTGGCGCAGCCATTATGCAAGATGGTCGCTCAGTGGCATATACGTCAAAGACATTGACGCAGACAGAATCTGGTTACGCGAACATTGAGCGCGAAATATTAGCTATAATGTATGGATGTAAGCGCTTTCACCAGTATGTTTACGGTAGAACCGTGACAGTGCACTCTGATCATAAACCGCTTTCAGCTATTATGAAAAAAACACTTTCCGCGGCGCCACCTCGTCTGCAAAGAATGATGCTGCAGCTACAAAAATACGACCTTGACGTACGTCATGTGGGCGGGAAAGAAGTTCCGATAAGCGACTTACTTTCCAGACAGCCTATGACTGACAAGTTCAATATTGAAGGTCTTGATCTACATGTTCACACTGTTATGCAAGGCTTACTGATTACTGACCGCCGCCTTGAGTCATTAAGATCTGCAACAAAGACTGACCTACAAATGCAAACTTTAAAGACTATACAAGATGGTTGGCCAGACTCCAGAACAGACTGTCATCAGACTATCCTTGAGTTCTGGAACCACAGGGATGAGCTCTCTTGTTGTGACAACCTGATATTTAGAGGTCAGACCATCGTCATCCCTAGGTCGGCACGACATGATATTATAGAATCAGTACACCAAAGTCACTTAGGTATTGAAAAGACAGTAAGGAGAGCAAAAGACGCACTATTTTGGCCTGGAATGACGAAAGAAATTACAGACTTTGTACTTAAATGTGGAATTTGTCAAAAATATCGTCACTCAAATCAAAAAGAACCGCTGATTCCACACAGCATACCACAAAGACCTTGGCAATAGGTTTCTACTGACATATTCTCTTGGAATAACAAAGAGTACTTGGTCACAGTTGATGCCTAAAGTAATTATTTTGAAATAGACTTGCTATCAGACATGAGAAGCAGTACAGTCATCAGAAAATTAAAGGCACACTTTTCACGACACGGCATTCCCGACACTCTGATGTCTGACAATGCTGGTCAATATACATCCGAACAAATGAAAAATTTTGCGCACGAGTGGAATTTCACTCAAATATTTTCAAGCCCCAATAACCCTCAATCAAATGGTCTTGCAGAAAACACCGTTAAAACTGCAAAACGATTATTACAAAAGGCTAAGGGCGGCAACAAAGACCCCTATATTTCTATTTTGGAATATAGAAATACACCCCTTAAATCAGGATACACTCCCTCACAGTTGTTAATGGGCAGAAAAACCAAATCTATTCTACCTGTTACACAACAGCACCTCAAACCCCAGACAGTTAACCCAGGGAATGTACAATCAACCAAAAAGGCGGAGAAATCTAAGCAAACATTTTATTATGACAAATCATCAAAACCCCTTTCACCTCTCAAGATCAATGAATTTGTTCGAATGCAAGTAGGAAACACGTGGAAACCCGCCAAAGTTATTAGGATTTACAATGACCGATCCTATGAAGTTCAAACTCAGAACGGTGGAATATACCGTCGTTACAGACGATTGCTTAATAAAACAACTGAGACCTTTCCAGAAATCACAGATTTCTCACCCAACATTTTGGTAGATAACACCCCACAGATACCATCAACCTCCGATCCCGATCATGATTCTGACCAAGCTATTACACACCGTTCAACCCGATAAGATGAATGCCGTGGGTAAGACGACGGCAGTTGCTTGTGTACATGAACGTTTTTCGGCGAAACTGAGTATTGGCGTGATTTTTACATTTTCCCGCAATATCTTAGCAGACAAAAATATACATATTAATTCCCCGTTTGTTAAGGACTCTACTGACGAAATCTTGACGCACACATGATATTATCTACAGAGAAATTGCAGAAAAAGTGTGCAATTTTTTGACAAAATATGCCATTCGACAAATCGGCCGCAAATATCCTTTTTTATTACCAAATCTGAAATATTTGAAATATTCCATGATAAAGTTCAATTATTTCCCTGTAATTATTTGAAACCACTGCTTCCAATTCGCTTTCTCTAGAAAGATACTTACTTTTAAACTTGGTACGTAGTGGTGATTTTGGTAATGACAACGGCCGTTAACACTAAAATATTGGTACAGTTGAATGCAGTTTCGTCAGTGGATTGGATAACGTTAACGTGAACTTATTTTCAACGTCGCTGTTGTCTGCTTTACATGTATGCATAAAGTGTATCAGAATCTAGTGTTAACAAATCTAGGCTTCTCCTTGTTGTGTTTAGATCAAGATAAATATTGAAAAGTATGATTACCTAAAGAAAAACATTTATAACAAAACACCTGATTTCCAGGTTGTATATTTTACCTAACGTTTTGTTGTTGATACAATTTTAGAATTGAAATAATTTTAAGTTTTCAATTATTTCGTACACTTCTCAAAAGAGAATAACAAGCGTACAATATAATATTTTATCTCACTCTGTACAAATCCTTATATCATTTACTATGAACATTACGAACTTGAAATTTCATGCACTTGCACAGCCGCCTGCAGACGAGAAACAAGAAATATATTTTTTTTAAAAAGATAAACGGCGTTGATGGAAAAGATTTATATATACATGTACATGTATATAAGAAAAAAAGAAATACAGAGAGGCGAAACAGACACAGTTTAGTTATTTTATTTTACTTGTTATAGCTGTTGACGAACCATCCCTGCCTTCTTAGTATGACTTAGAGATAAAGCGAACGAATCATGACAACTCATACATTCATTGAAAGTGTCTTTCAAAAAAATGTTGAAGCTGTTGCAACAATTTCATACAGTGATAACATAAAGAAGCAATTTATTCAGTTTCAATAAAATACCTCGTGTAGAGTTAGAACTCATGATGAATAAATATCCTTGAAATTTAATAATTTAACAATATAAATTATAACAGCCTGATACAAGAGCGAAATCTACCAACTTTTTCGTATATTAACTTTAAAAAAATTTCCGTCTTGAATATTGAACCCGGGGCCTCCGCGTGCGAGGCGAGAGTTTTAACCACTACACTACAATAAACTACAACACCTACTAACAACCAATCGAAATAATCTATTTGATTTTTCCGCTCCATAATAATAAAAATCCCACTAGATACCTCTTCACCCTGCTAGATGCCTCTCTGGTGTAAATAGCTACCAATCGAAATAGTTTATTTCATTTTCCCTCTGCATAATAAGAGAATGCGAATATTATTTACAACATTTCATTGGTCGAAAAACTAGGTCAAAAGTGAGCTTAGACAGCTAACGCCGAAAAATGTTGCACCGATTATTACACGGTATGTACCCGGTAATCAGAATCGCGGATAATGGTAGATTGTGATAATAATGACAGATCGCCAGGTCAGAGGAAACACCATGGAGAGGTTAGTTATTGTATGAATTTCATGTTATTGTGATCTAATACTTATCTTTTGAGATAGATAACAATCAAGCGATGTCCTAGCCTTCCTCTCATACCCATACATTTGGAATCGGCCTTCAGATAAAGTAAAACCAAGGAAAATGATCACGCAACATTCCAGATTTCTACAAAAAACTACAGATTGTGCCCATTTAAAATAAATGCAAACATTCTTTTTGCAAACGACAATGTTGTTATCAAAGCCCAAACATCGACAATCAATATGCCACCCAGCTTTAGCCAGTATTATGAGCATATTCCTTAACAAACGTCTTTTTTCTGAGGCACCTGAAACAAAGTGGATAATGGGGATTCCCTCGGTTGATAATGGGAAATTCAAATATTCATGAAATGGATAATGGTGGAGTTTTAGTGTTTCTCCTAATGGAAATGTTCAGATAATTTATTTTATTTTAATAACTTTTGTATATAGTTCTTTTTTTATATCCACTGTGATCATTACAAAACATATGCATCTTTTCATTGTATTTATGACGTTTTTGGTCGTAGCTTTAAAATCAAATTAAAACGTTACAATGACAAATCGTATTGTACGGTGCTCCGTTGAGGCCATCGTTGTTTAGCACTGTCGCTGTCAACATCTTCGGCGAGAAGACGAAACAACGATGCAAGATCGCGAAAACAAGATGTGCGGTCGCGAAAGTACGATGCGAGAACGCGATATTTAAATTGGGTCTTGGCAGCTTTCTTTCGCGACTAAGCATCGATGTATCGCGTTCTCGCCTGCTTTTTCACGTTTTTGATGTCCAGCCCTTAGGCTGCACGCGCACATTCATTTAAACATTGTTTTGTTAATATACTTAGACAGTGTATAAAGAAATGTACAATTCTCAAGTTCAGGTGATCGAAAAACAACGTTTCAACTTTTCACGTATCTGTCACAAAACCGTGATAAATGTATTGTCTTTGTCGGTGCCAACATTTGTTGTTCGAGTTATTATCTGTCAGAGACGAAAAGTATAGAAAATGCAATGTTTATGTCATTAAATTAGTTTCAGTGTGTATCCAAGTGATGGTTAGAGCTCCGACCATATAAGGGTGTTGAATGGACACAAAACACATCGGTATGAAACACAATACTATGTGTGGATACTGTGCGTTTAATGCAAACGAATGCTTACAAATGCACAAATTAATATCAATATTATCAAACAAACTTACGTGAAAAGGAAAAACATTTCCGATGTAAATGTATGACTAAGAACTTGTTACTTAATAAAGTTCAAACGCTACAATCACATGGTATATTTCATTAAAGGGAAGGAACTTTGTATAAATTGCACAACGCTGAGAAAAGCAAATCATTGTTCGACTATTCAAACTTTTATATTAAAAATAAACACTATGCTGAATGAACTTACTGAGATCTCTTCAATATTGGAAAGGGGACGAACATTATGAAAAATAATTAATGTTGTGAAATATATTTGGTTTTAAACATAAAATCATATCATAAATATCCAGCCTATTCCTGATATTCCTGATACTGGCTATCTGTTTTATCTACTCGCTAACTCTGACGATGCATTTAAACTTAAACAGCACGTCGATGTGTAGTATCTTCTAACACAATATTCAAATAACCGGGTAGGAGTAAATTTTCATTTAAATCCAGATTTTTTAAGCGTTACTCAAATAAATTTCTCTCACACCAGATCATGACATGTTCTTATTAGACTAAAATTTCTGCGAATTTCGCTCTTTTTCAGTCAATTATATGCCTAATTTTTGCGTATTGGCACAAATAAACCACCACTAAATCATGCTACTTAATTGATACAGTTTTTAATTTTTTAACAGTAACTACCCAATTGGCAAAGGACGCCACTCCCAAAAGCGTTCTTATGTATAACGGTTGGCGCCGATTACGTGAATACGTATCTTAGACCACAGTGTTCTCCAGAAAATAAAAAGTAGCAGGTTATTTTTTTAAAGTAGCAGGATGCAGTATCATATGTCGAGCCGCGAAGCGGCGAGGGGGAGGGTGCGGGAGGGGTTTCCCCTCCTGCCAGGGGGGTACGGGAGGCCTCCCCCGGAATTTTTTTGTTTTAACGGTGCAGAATGGTGCATTTTGGTGCATTTTTAAAGCTATTTTGTTGTCTTTTAAAAGCTACATTTTTATACAAAACCAAAACCATTGTTCAAAATTTATCACTTTTATTAAATGACAGTTTAAAAATCAGAGTCATCAAATTCAACTCCAGAATCATCAGATTCTTCCATATCAAAGAATTACCTCATTTAAACCAGCATCTCCAAATTACTCTTTCAGTAACTGGGTAGCTTGTGCTTCCGGCATTATATTTTTGCAGACCACCTTTGGAACAGTAGTGATCTCTTTATCAGGAATACCTGTACAATACTGGCAGGGTTGCTGTTTCAGAGTCTTGCAAATTCTCTGTCTCAGCTTGGGTTTGCTGTGATTCAGAATCCGACCCTGGAAATTTAATGACGAGTTTTAAATACAAGCTTTAGTTTTGTAAATTCAAATTGGAATAGAGTTCTTTCACATTGTTACCTCCCCTTAGCGCTCTCTAAAATTGAAGAGCATATTTAGTCGATAAATGCACGCGAGGGGGCATCGTTTACTATTGTTAATATGAATATGACTAAGTGATTATAAAATTAAGAAAATGTTGATTAATCATTTCAAATTTATAAATAAGTAAGTTCAGTCAAACAACGAAGAATAAAAAAAAACGTTATGATCATTTACAAGCACATCAAGAAAGTTTATGCGCATTTTAAACATTGTTTATCGCGGTATTTTAAGGACGCGATTATCCAACGGATTTGTTTGGGTATTTTATGAAAATACACACGTGAATTGTGCTTACTAAAAACAAATCTGTATAATTGACAATTCAGACGAACATTATCGGACATTTTACCGTTTTACGGCATTTTATTACGCTATAATTTATAGTGGAATGAGACATAATTATATTCTTATGTAGCTCGTCGGCGACTAGGCTGATATGTGTTTTGCGTGTTTTGCTTTTGAGAAAAAATATTCTATCTATCTATCTTCCATTAATGTCCAACCCCTCGCGGGGACGTAGACATTTGCGCGTCAAAGACCGAGAATGTTAGTAAGACAACAGATTAAAAGTAATAACTAGATATACAGGGTGTTATTTTAAAAGGATAAAAGTAAGAGTATGCAGAGCTATGGTGATTGGTGTTCAATACAGCAGATAGCTGCATTGAACTGCTCAATGGTCGTGAGTGAGGGGATATCAGGGGGAAGGGCATTCCAATATGTGACTGTTCTTGGGAAATAGGAGTACTTATAGTAGTCTGTGGTTGCTGTTATTAACCTATAGGACCTTGGGTGGGCGTGACGAGAGTGACGGGTAAGGGGAGTTAAGATGCCTTCAGTAGGGATAGCAACCAGCTCGTTTGTAATTTTATACATGAGTGACAGACGATTGTCTATACGTCTTAGATCGAGTCGTCTGAGATTTAAAGACTTCAGCATGTCTGTGACACTGGAAGTGCGGCTGTAGTCATGTTTGATCCATCGAGCCGCTCTTCTTTGAACATTTTCGATTTGATCAATTTGGGTTTTGGTATAGGGTGACCAGATCTCGGAGCCATACTCAAGTTGGGGTCGCACAAGTGTCTTATAAGCCATTGACTTAAGGGGTTCAGATTTGACCTTTATGTTTCGACGTAAGAATCCCAGGGTTTGGTTTGCTTTTATGGTAGTTCTAATAATGTGAGCATCCCAGGATAGATCATTTGATATGTCCACACCAAGGTATTTAGCAGAGCTAACTGACTCTAGAAGGACTCCATGGAGATAGTATTTGGTAGCTATGTGATGTTTCCTTCTGGTGACATGTATTACCTGACATTTTGAAGGGTTAAATTCCATGTCCCATTCTAATGCCCATTTTTCAAGAGTCTTTAGGTCATTTTGAAGAGATTCTGATTGACTTGAGGATGTAAGAGAAAGGTATATTGCAGTATCATCTGCGAATAGACGAACCTTAGAATTTATATTTAGAGGTAGGTCATTGATATAGGCCAGAAAGAGGAGTGGACCAAGCACGGACCCCTGGGGTACACCAGATGACACAGGTATAGGTTCTGAGCAGGTACCATTTAATATAACTGACTGAACACGATTGTCTAAGAAGCTTTTTATCCATTTAAGAGTTTGACCTCGTATTCCATAATTATGCATTTTCAGTAGGACGTTCTCATGGCTAACCTTGTCAAAAGCCTTACTAAAGTCAAGGAGGATCAAGTCTACCTGCTGTTTGTTATAGACAGAGGTGACAAGGTCATTAACTAACATGACGAGCTGGGTGATACATGATCTCTTTTCTCGAAATCCATGTTGTAGGTGGTACAAGATATTTTGATTCGTGAAGTGCTTAATAATAGAGGAGGAGACAATGTGTTCCAATGTTTTGCAGAGGACACATGTAAGAGATATCGGTCTATAATTCGCTGGACTTGACCTATCGCCCTTTTTGAAAATGGGGGCGACATTTGCTGTTTTCCACTGGGAGGGTAATGATCCCTCATCCAGGGATTTTTGGAAGATGATCTCAAGAATTGGGGATAGTTCTTTGGACAACATTTTTAGTATAAGGGGTTTTATTTGGTCAGGACCACTTGCTTTGTAGGGGTTTAGGTTTGAGAGAAGTTTCTCTATGCCCTTAGAACTTACTTTTATATCTGGCATTTTGGGGATAGATTGGCTTGTCTCAGTTTGTTTACTGTCCCTGATGTCTTGGATTCTCATCCCGCAGAGAGAAGCAAGGCTTAGTGGGGACTTTGGGCTAAAAACAGACTGAAATTGTTGGTTTAGTACTGACGCTTTTGCTGTATCGTCATGGTAAAACTTATTATGTGATTTCAGGGGTGGGAGGGTTGTAGAGTCCTGTTTAGAATGCTTAAGGAGGGAGTAAAACTTCTTAGTATTTATTTTGTTTGGTGAAGAGGTTTCAGTACTATTAAAATTGAGAATTTCTTATTTATTATTTCTTAAATATTACGTATTTACATAATAGGATGATTCCAGCTACAACCCGAGAAATCGTTAAATTGATTGAACCAAACGAATATTGCCGGACGGCAGGCCAACCAAAACCTATTTTTAAAAAATCCAGATAGTTTTGTTGTTTTTTTTTAAATAAAAACTATTTTGATGTTGAATTTCGTAATTGTTGTCGCTGAAGGTTTTGAAATATAATATTTTCATTTCTGTTTAAAATCAAAATGACCATGGACCAAAACAAATGAACGGGACTGCGATATTCAGGTCCGAGTTTTATGACACTTAGCTGTTGTGTACATGTGTGCCCGAGGCAGCGTGTCACTATCACGTAATCTCTCAATAAACAGGAAATTTTGGAGCCGTGACCAAGACCAAGTTTCTTAATATTAATTAATATAATTGTAAAACCCATTCTTAATTCAGTTAAATTTATGTTTCATTAATTATCCTTTTCAATATTTTTAAATCCTGAGATTTTGCCTGAAAATCCTTAGATCCGGAGAAGAACCTTACGGTCCGGAGATCTCAGATAAAATCCTGAGATTTTGGAGGTCTGCGGACATTTTATCTTCTTTCTACATCATTCCCGTAACACGTCGTAGATATTCATGAAATGCGACTTAAACTAATGTCTATTGACTATGGCTGACGATTTAAAAAAAAAAGATGTTTATAATAACATGAATAACTTAATAAGTTTAACGGACGTTGAATACAACGACGATACATTGCTGAATTCATCCGTTTACCTCCAATTTAGAGCGATCATGTAACATAAAATATATTTCTTGAAGTTTACGCATTTTGTCAGAAAAACTCGATACGCTGATATATGTGTCTGTGGAAAATATACAGTAACGTGTAATCCACAATGTATTTGTTTTCATATAAGACTTCCCGATTCAAAGTGGCAACCACGTCTTTGATTGTTTTACGCTTTTCACAGTCAAATCTTGCTGACCAGACGTGTATTATATTCGGAAATTCTAAAACTCGAATTTATTATGCTTTATCATAATTATTATTATAATTTATCATTAGCTTTAAGACGACACCGTGATCATGTCTGTTCATTCTGTTAGCAATGACACAGTTAAATGCCCCCTCACTTGTCGGTTTAGGATAAAACCAATACTTTCCGCACCTAACGTGGCGTACGACACAATGTGAAAGACCTCTATTTGACCACTTCAAAGGACTGTTTTGCAGAATGTATCAATAATTACAAATAAAAACAGAAAGCAAAGTTCTCAGTTACAACCTGGTGAACTCATGTAACTATAACTCTGAAATCTGTAACATCATACTGCAAAGTAAGATGGTGGTTGGAGATAAGCGTATTTATCTAAGTCTCCGGACAGAAAAAAAAATATTTTTCTGGCTGAACGAATATTTAGAGACGACAATTTTCATTAAAAAAAAGATCGTCCGAAAATTTAGAGACATGTACATTTATTGACACGTCCGTAATTGGAAGCCCAGAATACGTAAACACGTGTCTGACGTTTTTTCCTTTGAAATTTCTGCTTACCTTTGTCAAGCAGTTAACTCCATAGTTGCTAAAAAACATCCTATTGTTGTATAATCAACAAAGTCGAAAAATGTGATGGCAGTCGCTAATAAGGGTGCAATAAATGAGTAACAAACTGCTAATTCGGCGAAGTGCCGATAATGCAGATACACACACAACCTGATCAGAGATAAGCTATAATTATCACAGATACGCTGTCAACAAACAATCAGCTGATTTAGAAATTAAATCATCCCTGTTAGTTGACGGTTTGAAATTCTTTTGTACAATAGCTTCAATCGATTTTCGAGCAGTACGCACAGTTTCAAGTAGACGTCGGCGTCTTTGATGTTAAATACACAAGCATCGCTGACATTTTAGATCAAAGCGGTCAATGACTAGGTGTTCAACAACTGTTCATAGTAAACTGGATGCCAATGTACATGTAATAATTCTCGGATATTTTAGGGGCAAGTATTCGCATGATTAAAAATATTTAAGTCGTTCGTGTCATTTATAACTTGTAATAAATATCATAAACATCGGACTTCAATATTGTAAATCTAAATGCACGGTCAGAAATATTCGTCATTCGTTGCACGGTCAGAAATATGTTTTGTTCGTATAAGTCTGTGTTATTAAAATTTAATTTAAATGCGACGATGCTCCCAAGATAGCCCTGCGTATTTCTGGAAGATTTCTGGAAGAAATGCGAGCGTTGAAGTTTTAACAACTTTCTTTTTCATTTTAAAATAGTAAGAAGGTTTTACAGAAATGCTATTATTAAAATATCGTAAAATAATCACGGATACACACGAATTTGTTATTTCCAGTTTTGCGGAAAACATCGAAGAAAGACGAACCTCAGTTTATGAATTTAGGCATGATTCGGAAATCATACATACTGTCTGCATCCGACCTGCGCAATCGGATGCGCAGTTAAACAATAGCATCCGGGAAGTGTTTTGTCGATACATTTGTATATACTTTCGGTTTCTATTTATGCGTAACCGTTTTATTTTTCGGTGATTTATTTTTGAGAAAGTAGCCGGCGCTCATTTCTTAAGTACCAGGTGATATCGCCGGCCGCCGGTGCTTCTGGAGATCACTGGTCAGACCATAATAGTTATAGTAATTAACAAATGTATTTATCACCAAAAAATACAGATTCGCTTAACCCGGGTATTAAGAGGCTTTGGGTTAGTTCTTAGTTGATGCCTTCGGGACAGAAAGAAATTATTTTCTTTCGGGAGATCATTAAGATAAATGGGTCATTTATCTTGTCACTAGAGCTGGTGGTATTGTTTCATAAAGATAACAGTTTGCGGAAAGAGATGGAACATGCAAAAAAGAATAGAATAAATAGTATTTAGGTTGAAATAAGGGAAACTATACAATTATCCAGCCAAGAATTTACATTATCCATTCACTTTTAAGGCGAATCCCCATTATCCAATTTGCTTCAGGTGCCTCAGAAAAAAGACGTTTGTTAAGGAATATACTCATAATACTTGCTAAAGCTGGGTGGCATATTGATTGTCGATGTATGGGCTTTGATAACAGCAGTGTCGTTTGCAAAAAGAATGTTTAAATTTATTTTAAATGCGCATAATCCGTAGTTGTTTGTAGAACTCTGGAATGTTGCGTGATCATTTTCCTTGGTTTTACTTTATCTGAAGGCCGATTCCAAATGTATGGGTATGAGAGGAAGGCTAGGACATCGCTTGATTGTTATATATCGCAAAAGATAAGTATTAGATCACAATAACATGAAATTCATATAATAATGATGAACCTCTCCATGGTGTTTCCTCCGGACTGGCAATCTGTCATTATTATCACAATCTACCATTATCCGCGATTCTCATTATCCGGGTACATACCGTGTATAATTTCAGCTCGAAGTTTATATGGAGACGAACCATACAGAGTACGTAATAGTATAGATTTAAAATTCGGAAATAAATGTTATTACTCTTCATTTTTTTCATTTTCTTTTAGTAGCCATTACTGTTTAAGAATACTTGAAGCGCAGGCGGTCTTGATTTAGTTCTGATTTATAAATGAAATGATAAAGACAACGAAAGTAAGTAAAATTCAACTCAGAATGAAGTATTTAAAGTTCTTTTGCTTCGTATTTGTAACAGACGAATGTAGTAGAGGCAATATTTATTCCATTCATTTGAGTCTACTATTTGGTCACTTTCTCTCTACTTTCGCTTTCTTCTAATCATTCCCCACTTGGTACCTCTTTTATTTCTACTTTCGGTTTTAATTATGCTTTTTGGGGCCTATCTCGTTTTTCCGCGAGATGAGATTTTCTGGGTGAGTAATCTTTTCAACAAGAAGCGCGGGTTAATTTGACAGTTGACAATAGTTTTGGAGAGGAAGGACGTTTTTCTTGGTTTGTCTTCCAAGGTTCATATTCTTGGTTGTTGCTTCGTGATAGTCCTTCAGTTCTGTGAGGTAAATACTGGTTTGCTGAAATGAATCAATTCTACGTCATCTTTTGTATTTAGGCAATTTAAAAGTTCGTATTTTCACGTGATGTAATTTTGATTAAAGATGGCGGTCACAATGTAAATTTCTATTTCATTGATTTCTCTTTCCAATGTAACAAGCATGTATTTACTAAAGTCATTTCTTATTAACAGCTTGAGCACAGCATACAGCACGGTGTGACAGATTTTGGTGTGAGACCTCTTAGGCTTACAGATTCCAGAAATCTGGTAAGTTAGGTGTTGATATTGTAAACTCCAAATTCTATCTTGTTGTATATTTTAAAGAATTGTTGATTTCATGTTTTAACTGGTTTTTAGGCTTTTGGACCACTGTGCTATGAACTGTACTTTAATATGTATATTGTTCATGTAATTCTTTGTATATTCTCATTCTTTTGTGTAAACTATAGTTGTGTTTTCCAATAAGTTAAAGACACTGTTTTATATTATGTATTTCAGAGCCTGGATGAGTCTCATCCCAGATTCCGGATTACTGTACTGTTATAAATCCGTATAGTTTACGTGCATGACTGACTATAAAATAAAAGTGTAAACTCGAACACGACCCTTACTTGTTTCTGTGGACATCATTTATTCCCAGACCACAAGTGTAACAATGGAGCCCCCAGTGATTTGAAGTCGGTCGTTGACATACAACAGAGTTACTTCATGTGAAATGAAGTCGGTCGTGGACATATATATATAACATAGTTATTCTCAGTGTATTGAAGTTTGTCGTGGTTACTCTACCATCTTCAAGTACCATAGTGGACGTGTTTTGGACTGGATTTCGTGTATGAACTAGTGTACACGCATCACCTTTTTGGACTTATAAAGACTTGGTTGAAATTTCTTCAACCAAACACATCTCGTTTTTGGGATTCTACATTTTTACATTAGAAACCTGTGCGGGAACTCACCACTTTGCCGGACCAGTTTGTCGGAGGAGAAGACAGTTCTACAGATATAAACATTGACATTGTGTGATTTGTGTTACTGTTAGACTTATTGACTTGTCATAGCCAGTGGTCAAGTAGAGTTTCAAGCATTTTCAGCAGGTGGTGAGTGAAAAATAAACATTTTGTTCACTTTAATCACTCAAAGTTTTAAGGGGGGGAAATAGGTTTGAAATACTGAAATTTTCATACTTTCCTTCCAAATTATACTTTATCTTAAAGTATTAATGGGATACATGTACCTTTGAGTGATTTTAGTAAAAACTGAGTATGATTTTTTGTAAGTGTGATAGAGATTGAAAATTCACTGCACTTAATTTGCAATTGGTTGAGGGCTGTTTATTTGACTGACTATAAAATAAAAGTGTAAACTCGAACACGACCCTTACTTGTTTCTGTGGACATCATTTATTCCCAGACCACAAGTGTAACACGAAAAACAACTATTCTTATGCGACTAATTTTATATATCATTATCGTAGCATCTGCTTCGGTGACAATACGGCTATGAGGCCAGGGTCATATCTTTAGAATATAGTCTAGATATAAGGAGTCGTAATCTCTGTCAGATCAAACTCAATTTGTAAAACAGTAAAACCATCGGTCAAATCAAAATGCAATACAAACATTTAATTATGTTCTCAAGACAAGTGTTAATCATTGTAGAAACAAACCTAAATTTCACTTGACGGCCGTTAACGTTATCCAATCCACTGACGAAACTGCATTCAACTGTACCAATATTTTAGTGTTAACGGCCGTTGTCATTACCAAAATCATCACGATGTACCAAGTTTAAAAGTAAATATCTTTCTAGAGAAAGCGAATTGGAAGCTGTGGTTTCAAATAATTAAAGGGAAATAATTGAACTTTATCATGGAATATTTCAAATATTTCAGATTTGGTAATAAACAAGGATATTTGCGACCGATTCGTCAAATGACATATTTTGTCAAAAAACTGCACACTTTTTCTGCAATTTCTCTGTAGATAATATCATGTGTGCGTCAAGATTTCGTCAGTAGAGTCCTTAACAAACGGGGAATAAATATGTACATTTTTGTCTGCTAAGATATTGCGGGAAAATGTAAAAATCACGCCAATACTCAGTTTCGTCGAAAAACGTTCATGTACACAAGCAACTGCTGTCATCTTACCCACGGCATTCATCTTATCTGGTTGAACGCTGTGTATTAGCAACAAGCCAAGCAATTACCACGATAATCGCCCTTATCAGACACGATCAGGTAGAATTGTAAAGCCAAACAAACTGTACACCAATGATCAGTGGATTTGTAAATATGATATGCTTCATAACAAAAACAAATGTCATCAAATGTCATTCATCAGCAATTACGTAGACTGGAATTTATTACTCACATGCACTGGGATAAATTTTAAGCAGCTATTTCATAAACCAATATATATTCAGTTTATACCAGCAAATGAAGATAAACGAAATCAATACAGTGGAACGATTATTATTTATACCATTTACCATTTATAGTTATGATTTAAACTGTGTTTTATTGTAGATTTATTTTCTTTTAAAGCGAGGAGGATGTAATATGTTTGAATAAAACTATACTTTTTCGATTGCGCATGCGTATGCGACACCAAATGTCAGATACATGTACAAGCCATTTTAGTCTCATATTAAACTTCATAGAGAAAACACGCTTGTGTTCTTTGACTTTATTGTCTTATTAATATATTCACACTTGTGAATACTTCGAGACCACTACACAAACAATATTACAGAAACCGTTAAAGCTCATAAACTCTGCCAACGCCGTGCAAACAATTAAAGATGTTTCCAATCTGCCAACTGTAGTTTATTTTTGGATGCAAACGCTGTTCAGATGGATACATATATGTCTACTTTGGTTTGATAAAAAGATGCAATGTCAATATGAACTGATATATTGCAACATTGGTTACACATTTGAATGGTTGGTTCAACGAATGATGAATCGAAATAATATAAGTATTACTCGATTTCATACAAGGACGAAGCGAATATATATATTTCTTCTTCGGTTTTATATATGAACGTTTTATATATGAACAGTTACTTTCATATATCGTGAAAATGATATAATATAAGGATACCCTCATTCCACAGTTGAATTAATGTATGTCTAATTCGGTTTTAAATATTAATACATTCGTTAAATACAATTCAAAAATATATTTATATATGCGCAAGTTGGCAGTATACAAAGGCAGTTGGTTGTATATATTAAAATGTGAATTCATATTTGAACATACTGGTTTCATTCAATACAGTTTCCAATACAAACAAAGCAAGACTGAATCTATATAAAGGTATATTGGTTTCATATATCGACGAGTCCGTATAATATATTGTACGCGTGAATTAATATAATGAGTTTTGGTTCAATAAATACATGTTTTTGGTTTTATATATTATAGAAATGAACTGATATAATACCAAAGCGGTTGAATAAATTCGAAAACAACAATATAAGACAGCTCTGGCTTTCCATACAAATCTATACTGTCTTATTCCATAAGTAGGGCGACTAAACCTATCTGGTAACTTCAGACTCCAGTACATATTAATTTTAACCAAATTACACTTTTAAGAAGGAATTCATTTATACTTTATCATTTACATCAGTGAAAAAAGCTTTTATCGCATGTCCGCCTATAGCCTGGCACCAGCTAGATGGTTTATTAAAAAAACACTGAAATACTTAATATCCCATTTTTATTTCATTTCATTTTTTTCTGATATGCTGAACCTCTATGTTCTGGGAAATAAGGGAAGTAAAATGAATATCAGTAAGTTACCTGCAGGAGTTGCTTTTCTTGGCCGATTATTGTATTTATAAGTGACATAAGAATATATAACAGAACATAGGGACGGAAGCCAGTTTAGTGGTAGTGTAGATCAAGATCAGCAGGTAGTCTCGGTTCGTCTAATCTGGATCTACACTGGTCGCATCATAACCAGAAATAACCTAATATATCTAAAAGCGAACATTTTAAATATGATGTCCAATCTTAAATATGCTGTCCGATCTGAATCTTCCTCGTTCGCCCACACGACAATTGCGAATACATGGAGTACACGGTTTTAATCACGAAAATGACTATAAGAACGAAACTTACTACACTTACCTACGTCGAGCACTTAACGTGCTGATAGTTATAAGTCAAAACTTAAGTTGCTCTTGTATGATGGCCGCATATATAACAGCATATTAGCTTTTGTTTACTTTTTGTTTAAAAAAAGTGAAATATGCTTACCAGGAAAGGTTATATTTAGAAAAAAGCATCACCACCAATGGCGTAGCTACTATTAGGCCCTGTCGGCCCTGGACTACAAGTTAGACAAGAAAATGCCAATTTCAAGTCACAGAATACAATACAAACAGGAGGGGTTGGGAATGGAATGGTAGCGGGTTTTAGCCGTTTGGTCGAATCAAGTGTGTAGCGTTGATTTGCCTTCTTGGGACGATCATAGTAAATGTTTGTTTTAATAGTTTTCCTTGAAATTTTGTTGGAACGCGTACTTTGTTATTTTTAACCTTCACTTGTTTCCGGCTTCAAAAGGAAGCTTTGCCCTCCAGACCCCCTTATTACGTGGGGGGATCGCCCCTTGGATCTCCTTGTTTGGGCCTACAACTTGAAAAAAGCTGGCTACGCCCCTGACCACTTATTTAAAAAGTAAACACATAAACAGAGCAAGGGTTTATAAAATGACCAATTTCTAAACGGACAACGAAATATTTAACGATGAGTTATTGCATTGGAGCGGTCGGTGGCAAAACATTTGCCACTAGGGGTTTAGACAAGGATTTATAACTAATTTACCTTATATGAAACAAAACAGTACAAGTTGTCTTGGTGAATAAAATCCAACCCACCACTTAACTCGACAATAGTGCATGCAAAAGCTATAAAATCCAACCCGCTACTCAACTCGACAATAGTACATGCAAAAGCTATAAAATCCAACCCGCCACTCAACTCGACAATAGTACATGCAAAAGCTATAAAATCCAACCCACTTCTCAACTCGACAATAGTACATGCAAAAGCTATAAATCCAACCCGCTACTCAACTCGACAATAGTACGTGCAAAAGCTATAAAATCCAACCTGCTTCTCAACTCGACAATAGTACATGCAAAAGTTATAAAATCCAACCCGCCACTCAACTCGACAGAAGTACATGCAAAAGCTATAAAATCCAACCCGCTACTCAACTCGACAATAGTACATGCAAAAGCTATAAAATCCAACCCGCTACTCAACTCGACAAAAATACATGCCAAAGCTATAAAATCCAACCTGCTACTCAACTCGACAATAGTACATGCAAAAGCTTTAAAATCCAACCCGCTACTCAACTCGACAATAGTACATGCAAAAGCTATAAAATCCAACCCGCTACTCAACTCGACAAAATTGCATGCAAAAGCTATAAAATCCAACCCGCTTCTCAACTCGACAATAGTGCATGCAAAAGCTTAAAATTCCAACCCGCTTCTTAACTCGACAATAGTGCATGCAAAAGCTAAAAATTCCAACCCGCTACTCAACCCGACAATAGTACATGCAAAAGCTATAAAATCCAACCAGCTACTCAACTCGACAATAGTACATGCAAAAGCTATAAAATCCAACCCGCCACTCAACTTGACAATAGTACATCCAAAAGCTATAAAATCCAACCCCCTTCTCAACTCGACAATAGTACATGCAAAAGCTATAAAATCCAACCCGCTACTCAACTCGACAATAGTACATGCAAAAGCTATAAAATCCAACCCGCTACTCAACTCGACAATAGTACATGCAAAAGTTATAAAATCCAACCCGCCACTCAACTCGACAAAAGTGCATGCAAAAGCAATAAAATCCAACCCGCTACTCAACTCGACAATAGTACATGCAAAAGCTATAAAATCTAACCCGCTACTCAACTCGACAATAATACATGCAAAAGCTATAAAATCCAACCTGCTACTCAACTCGACAATAGTACATTCAAAAGCTTTAAAATCCAACCCGCTACTCAACTCGACAATAATACATGCAAAAGCTATAAAATCCAACCCGCTACTCAACTCGATAATAGTGCATGCAAAAGCTGTAAAATCCAACCCGCTTCTCAACTCGACAATAGTGCATGCAAAAGCTAAAAATTCCAACCCGCTACTCAACTCAACAATAGTGCATGCAAAAGCTATAAAATCCAACCCGCTACTCAACTCGACAATAGTACATGCAAAAGCTTACACACATTTAATACATGAGAAGCTAATGTCAATAAAAAAATGTGCCCTCATTGACCTTTCTTAAACCATAGCATCTGGAGTTAAATCATAAAGGTTTCAATGACATGAATACTGTACAAATGTAGTATCAATTAATTTCGCGATGACGAATTTTCGCCCAAAATCCGTAAATAAGAAATTAGCGGGGTATGCATTCGCGCAACTGTGTATTCCTATAAAGAAACACAGTAAAATGCTTTAAATTTGCTGAGGTTGAATTTCGCGCTCTTGCCGTAGCGAGAAATACGCGAAAATTAAAATAAAATGATTTTAACAGTAAAATAACAGATCGAGCTTTTGTGATCTTTTACAAGATTGTCTTAGAATCATTTATTAATTCCTTTATACCTGCCACTGTCGTGAAAACAAAGAGGTAAGCATAACGATCAACGGTGAATGGGTTCATGTTTACACTTGCATAACGCTGTAGAATATAATGTATTATTGCATATTAAATTAATTTTGGTGAAGAAATTAATTTTCACCTTTTCTTTCTTTTCTTTTTATTTCGGGAGGTGGGGGTGGGGGAGAGATGATGATAATGCTCACCCTTAAAACATAAGACTAACTTTCTATCAAGACCTTCATTTCACTGCCATATGTTACAGATGTGCACCATATTCCCCATATGTTACAGATGTGCACCATATTCCATCCTGGACAGATACATGTACCGTCCCACTATTAAGACCACTTTTGCCCAGTCCTTATGGTGATTATACATGTAATAACGATGTTTCACTACTTTATCGACTCCATCGAATCTATTTTATCTATTTTTCTTAAGCTCAAATGTTGTTTTCTCCAATCCATTTTAAATCATGTAACATCTACGTTTTAATTGAAGGCATTAACATGTATGTACATTGTTACTTTACAGGCGAAGCTATGGATATGAAATTGCACAGTGTTGTGAATGGTTAAAATAAAGCCTGTACAAAGGGTCAATGAAATCATCATGAAGCTCCCATCTTATCGTCCTGACCTGAAACTATCTCATCTTAAATAAAATCAACGGCAGAAAGTGTGTTCTTTAGTGCATGTGAAGCCAAAATGTCCGCTCCACATTAAAAACAAAGTGTTTTCCAAAACCTGATGAAAGAAAATATTTATCGATTTATTTCATATAACGTCACTAGTGTAGCCTACAGTCAAATAAATCACATAGTCAAAAAGTATTCTAAAACGCAAAATGAAAATGGCGTGAGAACAGATTGGCCGTATGAATTTGCAAGATAAAATGGGGCTCGTCACAGGAAAAGCTACTTTCGGTCATTTTAGTGATATTTTAGTTTTTACTAAATTTAGAACTTATAACTATAAATGAATTTGTTATTACTTAAATGTGATTATATTACACATGTTGACAATAAAATTGTATAATTTGTACCTCAAAATGCATAATAAGACTTAGTAATTCGTCTGCTCAAATTTATGACGTCATATCAAAGATTGACGTCAACTGTCCGAAGATACCTTTTCCCGTGACGCGCCCAAAATTGAAAACAGTCTCTAGACAGTACACCGTCATAGAAGAACGTTAAATGAGTATTATCTTCTTTTTTTAAATTTAAAAGTTGTTTTAATTATAGCATTTCGTAGTGTATCGCAAAATAAGTTTGACAACAATGTTCCAGTTTACGTCATATAAATGATAAACTTGAATTAGAACGAACATTTGAATCATGAACGGATCTGTTGAAATAGTGCACACACGAGCTTGTGTAAATATAATCATGAACTAAATAAGGGGTCATTGATAATGCAGAAAACCTCTAGACTGTCGTATTTCCTCAATGGTTGATATACAACATGTTAAAATATTATGAGATCATTCATATGCTTACTGTGCTAAATTAAATATTCGCATCTACCGAAAGATCAAAGAATTTTAAATCCTTTTGCAAATTTTATTTTGCGTTGTTCAAATTTATTTTTAAGTATAGATTTTAGGTTATTAAAAATGAAAAAAATGCAGTACTACGCAGAATTCCCATTCTTTTAAACAACAGTAACATTTAAATGAATACCGCGAAATATTGCTTTGAAGGATCGCACACTCGTGTCAACTAACTTGTGGTGCGGACACACCGACGGACGTATTTGACAGGATTGCTAAACATTAAAAAAACAACATTTTTTTACAGAAAATCGAAATTGTACTGATTATTGGTGTGTAAACATTGAGTTGCGCTTATCCGGGGTTAAGGCGGCGTGGGCAGTAAAATGCTTTTTCACTACTGCCGAGCCTGCAATATTTTCAGATTTTTCGTGTTTGGTGACTTTCAAAGTTCCCTTTTGATCTGTTTCAAATTTAAGAATTAACAAACAAACACCAACATCAAAACTTTTATTTTTAAAATGTATTAGAATAAACGTCTATAGTATTAAAGTGGTCTTACTGGTTTCAGTTTTCTTTTTTTTCCGTTTCATTGTTTTTTAAAATGCGCATGAATTTCGATGGTTAAATATTATTATACAGATGTATTCTAAATGTGTTTCAAAATCGGTATTTGTTTTATGAAAATAGAGGATAGTAATGATTTCTTTCCAAGTATTGTAACAACAATCATGTCAAAATATCTTGCCATGAGGTTTACCACATGTAGAATTCATGTGTAGATTTGCCTTTAATGTAAGTATTTAATGATACCAAACCGTATGCTTCAATATGTTTGCTGTAGTTGTCACTTTTTGTAAAAGTAAACTTAAAAAAAAGGCTTAATATGTTGTCTGTTTTATTTTCCTAAAGAAAGTTATACAAATCCCATTGTTTGTCACGTTCTTCTAACAATGTTAAATGTCGTCCAGTATTAACGATAATAGTTTGTTTGTAGTTTAGTACAGAAACATGACTTTTGTACAATAAAGGGAAGCTAAAAACTTTTTCTAACAATCTGAAAGCTTCATCAACTGTACGAAACACCAGAATTTCTTTTGTTATTTAAAGACAATTGAAACATGCATATCAAATTATCAATAATAACTACACGCAGAAAACACAACCTCTCTAAAGACCCAAAAAATAAGAGACCAGAGAATAATAAAAAAGAGCAACGATAAATTTCAATACTGAATAAAGAAAAAAATCCCGAGAGGTAAACGCATAATAGGAATGAACACATCGACAGACACAGCTCTCCCCACCACACACACACACATACACAGCCAAAAAGTAGAAAAATAGGGCATGGTTTATAAAACGACCAATTTCAAATTATAGACCACAAAATTATATAAATTAATTTGCAACAATATTGCGTGAAACTCTAGAACTATTACTATCTTAGGTAGGCTAACTATATTATATAGATAGAAGATAATTCAATTGCATCATAACTTTGTCGTAAATCCTTAATGAACTTTCCTTTTAAATTATCTGCAGACAAAACATTCAACAAATGCCATTTCCGTTTATGGGATGTTTTTAGGCCAACCTTGTTGGAATATCTGCGTAATTTAGACAAATAAACTAAATGAACTTTCTGGTGCAGTTTAGGTTAAAATCTTGTTATCGCATAATTCACACTTCCCCATTGTTTTATCTTTATGTAAAGGTTGAATGAATACTTAAAGTAATTTAAATAATGTAAATAAACCTTGGATTCGTTATTTAAATAACAAAATAGCAATCTTTACACAGTGTTGTCGTTTCCTGTTTTCTCTTACGAGTAAAAAAAAAAGCAGGAATGGCCACATCAAGTACACAAGCCAAAGAGTAGAGAGGAGAAGAATGTCTGGATATTTAATGACGCCACAAACAATTAAAGAAAGTCAGAACCCGAGGGATTACCGCCTGAAAAGGCCAGTGGCAATACACAGGGTTTAAACCAACCTCACACTTCACCAACAGGTTGTCATATGAAAAGTACAAGTTTGAAAAATCTCCAACCCACCCATCAGATCAACGATGTTGCATACTAAAGAAAAGAAACATCATATAAAACATAAGAAGCTAATAACATTATAAAATAAAAGGCTGTTCCTAATGACTTTACGGAGAGAAGAACCCCATGGCGTCAAAATCAGCAAGAACACGATGACAAGGATAAAGAAACATATCGAGCTTCTATGTTCTTTATCTACAAACCTTCATACACTCTTCAAACCTTCCCAACGTCAAAAAAGCGACAACTCTGGATATTGATTGGAAATGGAGTTGTAACTCTATGAAATTCTAGCCATGATATTTATATATAATATATATTATAAACAACCATGTTGGCGCAGTTTACACTTTGTACGATTGTATCAATACCAAACAAAAACTGATAATATAATTATGTAAAACGCTGCATGAAAAAAAGTGAAATATGCATATCAGAAATGATCAAACTCAGTAGAAACTGCCTCTCCACATAGCCAACAAATTAAAAAGAAAAAGAAAAAAGTGAAATATGCATATCAGGAATCGCCACACTCACAAAAGACAGCCTCCCCATTCAGCGAAAAAGAAAGAGGAAAGGAGAGCGTGTCAAATTCAAATAAGACACCACAAACAATAGTTAGAGAAAGAGAGAGCATTGTTTATAAAATGATTAATTTCAAAAAAGATTCCACAAGCAATTAACGAAAATGAGAACCCGAGGGTTACTGTAACTGTCAGTGCAAAACTATTAAGCACTTTGGGTGGAAACTCTGGCTAGGCGACTTCATTTTTAAGATCAGCATTTTTTGTTGCTTACTTTTAAAAGACTTGTTTTATAGAATATAAATAACACAGTTTTTTCATTTTTGTTTACCTTGTTTTATTATACTTATTCACATCTATGAGTTTTGTTTAATTACAAACATATATTCATACATTCAAAAGTATCTTTCTATTACTAACTTGTAAACTGTTGTTAAGTTTCCTGCACTGCTTTTGCGTCCTGCGCTTGAAATATATGTTCTCTATAGAGCTGTCTTGAACTAACACTAGGACCTTCACATTGTTAAAAAATATTATCATAGCTTATTGTTTTGCTACTGACCGTGCCAAGGCGGAAACCCTGTAGGTTCCGTTTTTACGTTAAGTTTTTTGGTGTCCGATTTGAGGTTGATCATTTAATTAATATATGTTCTCTTTTTCTCTCGTTTTCTCTCGTATTTTTGACTGCCTGGGAAGACTGTGTCTTCTGGTGTGGCAATTCCCGATATGCGTATTTCACTTTATTATTCTCGATGTTTTTCGGGAAATAAATATTTACACCATTTGAGGACATATAACAAATTAACTATGAAGTTGAACTGACATTTATATCAATCAATCACACAAAAATTGTCGAATAAATTCTTGAATTCAGACTCATAATTACAAAACTTTAATATTGTGTCGGAATTCGTAATAGCTAAACATAAGAATGTATAATATTGTAAAATACCTGGAGTTATTTTTGACAATGTGATTTTAGTAAAAAACAAGCTGATACATATATGTTCATGCTGTTTAAAACACCTACACCTTTGCAAAAGTATGTATATTAATGAAACATCTACAGGTAAGATTCTGTATTAAGAGGTGTAGATATACGAATGTTCCACAGTGTCGGAAAAGGACTAAAACAATAAAAAAATCAATTTGCTCTTACATAACATACATTATGCTATTTAAAGCGGCATTACTTCAATTTAACCTGCTCTTGTACGAAATATTACATGTATTTGGAACTATATGCACAAATTTGCAGCATTAGTTCGGGCTAATTAAATTTTAATTTTAGTAATATTTGGTCCGCGAAACTAAAAGCGAAAGTAGGATTTCCAAAACGTCACAGAAATCGAGATCACGCATGAAGTGGTCTCTTCGTCAAAAATCGGTGCTTAATATACCTCCACTATATTTAGCTTCTTAAAAGTTCGTTAGTGTATCATTGAAAATCCCGTCTATAAGATCGAATTCGATAGGGCCTTTTGTGTTCTGTTAGAGAGTTTATATATTGGAGTCTATATGAACAAATATGATTTTTCAATAGTATATTCTTACTTAAGTTTAGGGCTGGGGCTTTAAAAACTCGTATATCCCTGTAATTATTGTGTTATATGAGAAAAAAGAATTGAAGACAAAATTAATGTTTTAACCTAATTTATGAATTAAGTATGTGAACTGTGTTTAGAAATAAGAAAATGTTGCAGAATATGCGTTTTTTTCTGACAAATTTCCAACAACATATTTTGATGAGTTCCATATGAGGAAAAGGTTGACAAAATATTTTAAACATTTTATTAATATTAAGGCATGTATAATTCATGGTCAAACGTTGGTTTTGGTCTCGAAGTATGCCCGCACTGGATACCATCACCATCTGCTATGAAAAGTTAAAAAAAAAGATTGCTTGCATATTATCTCATTTCAGGTAATATCGATGACCCATCATCCAAACGCACTACAAGTTGTCCATAAAAAAGTATTTAAAATAAATGAAAATGGAACTTTGAAAGCCACCGAAAATACGAAAATATTGCAGATTCGGTTTGAATGAGCTTGTTCACGGACGGTAACGGAAATGTATTTTGCTGACCACGCCCTTTAGCCCCGGTATGAGTGTAACTCAATTTTCCCACAAATAAACAGCACAATTTCGATCCATTCCAAATGATGGTGGGCATATGACTGTGAGCATGGAACCTTCAATGCGGTATTTTCAGATTAATACCAATCCCTGTTCAGCGGCGCATGGTGCCCAGATAAATGAACCGAGTTAGCCATATACGATAAAACAATGGACGGAAATAAAAGGAATAGAGTTTTGAAATGGGTGCTTATACCTTAATTAATACATGTACCATTAATGTTTTCAAAAAAATTACAGTTCTAGATTTGTAACAAAATTTAAAATGTCTAATGCTCCTTTATCATTTTAAGGGTAATGCATGTTATATACCTAATATGTTTGTGATATAGAAAACGATTAAATAAAAAGCCATACAAATCCAAAATGAATGTATCGTCCATTCATAAAAATATGTAAGTTTGGGTAAATCTTATATAAAGTAAAAGTAAAATCCAAGAACACAATACATTGTTGGGTTAAAAATCAAGTAAAAAATTCATAACTTCCTTGTGCCCAACTCTCCAGAGTGCAAACAAACTAATGTACAAAAAGCTTTCAGAAAAATATTGTTTGCAAAAGTCCCACAAGGATAGAGAAACATGCTCCAACCCAGCGAGCATACTTCTGAAATAATAATCAAAGCACTGAAAGCGTTGAAAGACTGTTGGCGTTGGAAGGAAACTTAGTTAAAAAGCTGTGTGACACGTCTGGTTCTCAGTACTGTACACTGTGGAAGGTAAAAGGGAGTTACTGATAAGATGGCGCTCATTTCCAAGTGAATTTGTAGCTATCCTAGAGGACTACCTCTGAGAAATCTCCGGCAACATCAGAACGAAAGATACTTATACCCAGGAAACGGAAGACAAAGTGTGTTAAGCCCTACAATGTGCTTGGCCATCAAATTTGTAGTGGGGAAACCAGCTATCTAAATTAAGATGAACATCGGGGATTATAGTCAATTATCTTATGTATTCCATGAATAACCAGTCAGCAGTTAACTTTGTCACTTTTCTCAATACAATGAAGAAAATGAAGAAGTTAATAAGTATCTTAATATCGGCACTACTCGTACTTCGCGAGCTGCACGAGCTGCACGACTTAATATCATAGTACACAAAATCGGATGCCTCATGCATATCAAATGAACTAAGCAGCGTACTTCGCAGCGGTGTTGTTCTTTGATTGTTGGATGGTTGTTTTTGTCCCTAAAGCTTCAAAATTACAATAGAATGTACAAAAAACTCACGATAGTCGTAAAATGTTGAGCTTGCAGTGTCTGCATAAAATTTCAGCCTAATCTCGCTGTCACCTTTGAACCCTTTTACTTGAATACGCATGTGGGCGCAATCATATACGTGAAGTTAAAAACCGCGTGTCGCGGAACTATGTACATAAATGAGTTCATTCGATTTCTGGTTTAAGACTGTCGGCGCATGCGCACCACCAGACTCTAAAAACAACTGAGAACGATGTTTTATCCATCAAAGAAAACTTAAGTTAATAAGTTAGTGCGAAAAATTACGTATATGCCCTTCCATACTTTCCTCAAATGTGCATTATGAGCTTGAACAATTAATAGATTAGCCATCAGTTTAAATTCTTGCTTGGTTTAAAGCAGAATTTCTTCAATTTAACCCGCTCTTGTATGATATGTATTTTGAACTATAGGCACAAATTTGCATCATTAGTTCGGGCTATTAAAATTTTAATTTACTAAAATAAATTTGGTCCGCTCACCTAAAAGCGAAAGTAGAATTTCCGAAACGTCATAGAAATTGAGATCGCGCATGAAGTGCTCTCTTCGTCGGTGCTTAATATAGCTGCATTTTATTTAGCTTCTTCAAAGTTCGTTCACGATGATTTAAAAATATTATTGAAAATCCCGTCTATAAAAAAGAATTCGATCGGACCTTGTATGTTCTGTTTCATAGTTTATACATTGGAGTCTATATGGACAAATACGATTTCTTCAATAGTATACTCTTACTTAAATTTAGGACAGGGGCTTTAACAGGTTTGGTTAAGGTAATGGCAATCGTATCAATACTTTAAGTTTCATGAGAATTTTTTGCAAAAAAAACGGCATACGAATTTAAGTTCCTTGAACTTTTGAGTGCAGGCGTTTTTTGGATTTTTTTTGGTGTTTAAAACAGGGTTGCACACAATACTTCCTTACTCCTCTTTTACTTTAGTGCAGTTACGCTTGTTTTGTTTACAACACTTGATATCTTATACCGGTAACGTGCACATTTTGCAACCTTAATGTCACAGAGACATATTCAACATTCTTATCCGGCGGGGGGCAAGTCATATGACCCTCATATAAACCAAAGATCACTCTCCAGACATCAGACTTTCGTTCGATTTTAGATTAGGCAAGTTTTCTTATAAGTTTTAACTTTGGTACTTCGTGCCTGTGCTCCTTTATACATTGTTGATGGTAGTTTATTTATTCTATTGTATTCTATAATTCATATATTATTTTTAAACGAATTTAATTTCTATTTCAGATTTATAAAAGGATGTGTAAGTACACAAACATTTTGATTCTTCATTTAAGAGAAAATTAAGTTCAACATCCGTATCTCGTTGAAAAGGGTGAAAAGGGAACCTTGAAAGCCACTGAACACGACAAATATGAAAATATTGCAGGCTCGGTTTGATTGAGCATGTTCATGGGCAGTTATGGGATTGCATATAACTGCCAACGCCGCCTAGCCCCGGGTTGAGCGCAACTCAATATTTACACCAATAAATAGTACAATTTTGATCAATCCCAAATTATGGTATGCTTATGGCGACGAACATAGAACCTTTCATTTTTTAAAATATGAATTTCGTTTTCAACAAAGTGCGCGTAGTTCAACAAACGAAGCAAATTAAGATGTTCCTAAATTTCCCTTTTCGAATAAATGCCCGGCTAAATTTATTCACCAACATTTTACAAGCACCAGCTGCTGTACTTCAGAAAATTGCGTAAAAGATCATAGCAATAAAAACGCATGCACCGTAAAACCGATTTAAAGGGAGATGTGCAGGATTGATTTTGTGCTTAAAGATTTGCGAAAAGGGTTATCCATCAGTTGAACACATTATTTGAAGCTCAAATATTTACACCCGATATATTTCAAACCAATATTTTATTAAAAAAGATATCTAAATGGTTTTTCCTATCCTATGCGACGCGGATAGGTTAGCTATTTTTGTATTTCCTGCGTAAAGCCGCGGTGGTTTTTTGGGATTGTCACGTGATCACTTCAACCAAAATATATATTCGGTGTATCTTGCCGACTATCGACGGCGCCATTTGTTTCAAAATGCCTGGGCCACCAAGAATAGTAAGCTCACGACCACGTGACATTCCCATGATCGATCAATATAGACTGCATTTTTGTATAGGGATTTCTTCAGCGGATTGTTTTCAGGTCCGGTAAAATTAACCGAGTTTAGTTAGAAGTACACTAAGTGTTACATAGATCGATCTGTTAACGACCCTGCACATCTCCCTTTAATATTGTCATTTTATATCCAATTAAATAAATATATTTCAGCTAGCAATAGTATTCGCAGAAAATCGTCCTTTCGCCACTTTTTAATAAAACCTGTTGAAAATTATGCAAAATTGTTCGTATTGAAATAAATTGAAACACGTGAAACGATTAAGCTTGTGAACTGGAATGAACCAACCAACATGGTCTATAGTTATGCTGTTTGTCTAAAAGTCCAGAGTACATTGTTGGATTTCCCGATGCAAATTCAGTGCCCAAGGTTATAAAACTGAGCATGGAAACCAGTCTCAAATCTCAAGCATTTGTTTGGCTGAAATGGCGACTGGCAGCCAATCAGATGCTTGAGATTTGAGACTGGTTTCCATGCTCAGTTTTATAACCTTTGGCACTGGTCATGTGATGATTAATTGAAGGCGATTTTTCTCAACATGACAAACGTGCATATTTTGTTGACGTAAACATGTATTTTAGTTAACTAAGTTAAATCAAATTAGCAAAGAATGAGTTCACCCTTCGAGGAAGAAAACAATCTTCTTAACAAACTTAACGCTTTTGAAATGGTGTAAATAAATATCTCATTTTGTCAGCGTTGAAACAGGTATCAGAACTTTATAATTTTTTTTTCTTATTTTAACATTTTCAATATTGCTAGAATTTATTCAATGTGCTTAAAATAATTTAATATTTTCTTATTACAGATCAGCTTGCAGTTATAGTGTTTGGAGCATGCGCATTATCGGGTAAGAATATCTTAAGCTGTCCCAATTACAATTACCCAAGAATCTTATATTTCATTTTGTATTTCAATAAACCGATATAAATATAAAAATAGTACCTTCCTGGTTCAAATAGTTTATAAATCTGTAAAGCGACATTACTTCAATTTAACCCGCTCTTGTATGAAAAATTACATGTATTTGGAACTAAAGGCACACATTTGCAGCATTAGTTCGGGATTATAAAATTTTAATTTACTAAAATAAATTTGGTCCGCGCGACTAAGAGCGAAAGTAGGATTTCCGAAACGTCACAGAAATCGAGATCGCGCATGAAGTGGTCTCTTCGACGGTGCTAAATATAACTCCATTATATTTAGCTTCTTAAAAGTTCGTTAACTATAATTTAACAATATCATTGAACATCTCGTCTATAAGAAAGAATTCGATCGGACCTTTTGCGTTCTGTTAGAGAGTTTATATATTTTAGTCTATATGGACAAATATGATTTTTCAATAGTATATCTTTACTTAAGTATAGGGCTGGGGCTTTAAATGTTTTCACAAAATATACAAAAGACATAAACAGTTCTTTATATTATAATTTTTTCGAAAAGCCGCTGTTAATGTGAATTGCGTAAATGTAAACTACACAGGTCGAAAAAAAGTTTTGTGATACCCCCATCCTCACACCTGCTTATAAGCTAATGTTGTAATACGAGGCATCAACAATTTGACAGTTTATTGTATATGTTGAGAATGAAATTTGCAAACTTCTCATTTAAATAAACATTTATTTTGCTATCATTCAAAATTAAATTAACACGAATTCGACGAGGATTAGAATAGTGGGGACTACGCACCTTACAATGTTAGGAATACGAAAAGGGTCTTTTTACAGAAACAGGCTCAAATAATAACAAACATTTATCTCAACATTGCAGTGTATGCGCAGACACTTTCCCCGAACAACACACTCCTATGCCGATCTTGCAGTAGAGCCAACGCCCTTGGCGACTGCAACAAATTAAAGACATGTGATAGTACGCTAGAGGTGAGTCACTCAACATTTGAAGTAATCTGCCATAAATATCGACGAGTTATTTTAGACTCCATTGATATATTAGTCTTATGTAAAATAATTAGCATTTAATTTTTTTACATTTTATTGAATTAAAATTGTTTTTATAACATGAATGATGATAAGTACTACTAGCTAATTTTTTCATGATAAACGAAAACTTGCAGTTATATTGAAGATTCCTAAAATTTATTGACTCCCAGTGGTAAATTATTTTGCCTCTGACGGTTCCAAGGTTTCTCGTTTACGTTTATTGTTTTTGGTGTCTTATTAAACTAATAAACACAGACTCTCTTTTCCGCTCTTCTTTTTCGCTGCATGGAGAGGCCGTGTTTTGTGAGTGAGGCGATTCATGATATGCATCTTTCACATTTTTATTGAAACGAAAAAGTGATAACAAAGTGGTTTATCTCATTTAAAGGAATGTTTTATGGACGAGCTTATTACCGACCAGCTGACCATTGTGTACGAAGGCGGCTGTAGATCCAAGGACGTAAGTTTTTGAATACTGCGAAATAGTAATATTCTATGATGGTAATCTACAGAAAATAGAAACGCGGAGCGAGATCAGAAGCCGAGAGAGTCATCTCCATTTTCTGTAATTACCAAAATTAAACAGCTTAGTATTATACCTCCGATGAGGAACATGTCCCCGTGAAAACTTCTTCTGAAGAAATTGTTCCGGCTCGCCCAAGGGCAGCCGGATATGCGGTAGCAATTTACTATGAAACAGCGGAGAAAACCAAGTTAAACCGTTTGAACGGAAGTTCGTGGTTCTCGCTTTCTCTATTGATTCGTTCATTGATGAAGGAAATCAGTGTTGGAATACCCCTTTTCAATCCTTTAATATCATTGGATTATTAAATAGCAGCTAATCAAAATCGTTGTTTCAAAAGCAACTAGGCAAAAACCGGAGTTTCCTTGGCCTTTGTCATCTTGACGCTTAGAGGCTAATCACTTGTAAATAGTCCAGCGGATGTTCCTACTCGGGCTAGTCAGACAATGGCTGACACTAAATAGTCCCAATTTTTTTGCCTTTTGGGGGCATTAAATGGCTAGTATGGCCTGAAAGGAACATTTTAAGTAAATGAGATGCTTTTACTGACACACTGATAGCAAATTTATGTTTGGAAATGCAGTATATGAAAAAAGGCCCTGGTTTTAGGACGGCATATGTAAAACAGTTTTGAAGTTCACACAGAAGTGAAAAAACAGACTACCGGTTTCAAGGTGTCAAAACTCTGTTAATTGATACATGACCCCTACTTTTCTTGCTGGAAATGGACAATAGAAACAATTAGCTTTAAAAGCATGTAAGTAAGCCCTTATTAAAATGGTACCAGCTATGACTGCCAGCCTTTTGAAACGTGTCATGTTTACTATAGTTTATATAGGGAAGTCGATTTACAGGTCTTACACCTAGTACAAGTGGAGGGCAGCATTTGAATATTTATATTGTCTGCAATTTTATTTTCCACTAAAATTGTGTGCTGACCAATTTTAAGCAAATTTGAAAGTCAAAAATCAGTATAACTGTGTTACAGTCCAAACTTCCAAATTATCCACTATAGTATTAAACTACAGTCACAGGAAGGTTGTCTATATCAAGGTTAACAATGTCTTAGAATTTTGTTCAATAAACTGTACTAGAACAACAGCAAAACATGTTCTCCCAGTGACTACAAAAAGGAAAATTTGACATTCATGTTTGCATTGTTTATAACTATTGTTCTAGTAAAGTTTATCGACCTAAATTCTAAGACATTGTTAACCTTGATATAGACAACCTTCCTGTGACTGTAGTTTAATACTATGATGGATAATTTGGAAGTTTGGACTCCCGGCAATAAGGCTACACTCAGTGAGAGAAATTGTTTCATATTTCTATTTTTTTATAATTCCTGATTGACTTGTAACATTTATATGCCCTATAACTGATATCTGAAGTAATAAGAAGACTTGTAATTATTAAATAACATGAATTGTATGAAAATAGGTCACAACACTCCCCCCAACTTTAACAGAATATTGTGATCAATGATACCACCTTAATAACTTTTCAGGTTTGTTCCAGAGGTGTTGGAAGAAAGAGGAGAGATGATTTGATCGCCTGCTCGAGGTAAATTCATTTCAGCTTCATGCAGTTATTACAACGTGCATATGAAATTCATAAAAAGGTCGACAAGAGCTTTGTTATAGTATAGTTATAAACATCATCACTTTGATCCTAAAATAAACCTACATAAATGAGGAAAAGGGAAATAACCCATACCAACTTATGTACAGTGGATGTAGACCCTCTCATATGACACTGCATAAGATGTTAAATAAGATATTGTAAAAAATAACTCGTCAGATTAAAAAAAATATAAATAAATAAAGCAAATTAAAGTGCTACTTACAAGATCGATCACATTTCATCATAGTGAACGATAGACTCCGTCTAGTCTACTCCGCATAACAACTGGACAAACAATCTTACACTTAGCCGTCCCAGCACATAAACTCATAATTTTATAATTCACACATAACACAACTCTAGTCTCTACTCAGCATCATCAGTGACCTATGATCGTAATGCATCGCTTCAATTTCAAAATTATAACACACACAAAAAACTTCCACAATATCCAAACATTTAAAAACACTCAACAACGTGCGTTTGTTTACCCCACAGACACTTGTTTAGGGGTCATTTGCTGGCCCTATAATGCCTATAGAGCTATATAGGCATATATATAGGCTTACAGGTCTCTAGATCCAAAAGTGGGCAATTTCAGGAAATAAACAGATGATATATAGCATGAGATACAACTACAATCACTTAGAACACAAAATATCCCAGTTTGAAAAATTACCCGTTCACCTATAATTAACCAGAGTGAAGATTCCAAACTTACCATTTCACGATAAAAAGTACATTCAAAAGACTGCATCGATTTCAAAGACAAAATCGTAACTTACCGAACAAGTATTGATCGCCGTTGATAGATTATCTATTTATCTCTCCGATGACACCAGTAACTAAACATAAATCCCCATATTAACGGAAGAAAATCCAATTTTTTATCACAGCCCCCCGGACTTTTCACCTTAATCGTACATCATTTACTTATGGTTTAGTGAAACACGTTTTATTCTGTTCTGTCCTGTCATAAAATGCTAGAAATTCCCGAAATATATTAAAGTATAAACTGTCATTTTTATGAGGTGGTCTTTGGGAATGCCAATATGGCGTCCAAGAAACCACATTTTCCGACCACATCGGTCGAGACCAATTCCACCTGTTGTCAAAAGACAGTACCGTATTAAGTATTTTACTATATTTTATCTCATTGTCATATGAAAAAGTTCTTATTGTTAGACATTAGGTAACTTTTTTGGGCGTGTGAAAACATTGCTCAGAAAACATTTCTGTAGAAAGTCGACCATTTAGTTAAAATTGATTTATGTTTTTAATGTGTAAGAAAAATGAATTATCAAAAGCGTATGCGGTGTGTCTTCTGTAATTTTCAATCAAGATTGAATGTGAATATACACATGTATTATTGGGAAAGGTCATTGAACTGAATTATCAAAAGCATATGTGGTGTGTCTTCTGTAATTTTAATCAAGATTGAATGTGCAAAAACACATCTATTTTTGGGAAAGGTCGATGAACTGAATTATCAAACTCATATGCGGTGTGTCTTCAGTAATTTTCAATCAAGATTGAATGTTCCTATACATGTGTATTATTGGGAAAGGTCGGTGAACTGAATTATCAAAAGCATATGCGGTGTGTTTTCTGTAATTTTCAATCAAGATTGAATGTGCATATACACGTGTATTATTGGGATAGGTCGATGAACCTGTCATCTGTGAAAACATGTCGTAGGCTTACAGTTTGTAACATCAAAATACTTTCTCCAGCTGACTTCTAAAAAAGCTGGTCTCTTTACTCAGTCAGTTGAAATTTAACGCAAGCAACAATGTCATTTCAAATTGTTTACGACGTCAAAATTCCATATGACCTAGACTCAGGCATACACTCGGCGATTCATTAAACATCATTGGTTTTGTCATACAGAACAAAATAAGAAATAATAAAAACACAATTTCAGTTTTATTTATAAATAAAACTTGTCATATATAGGCGAGATTAAGAAAATAGCGAGGGTTATGTGCTTAAAATAAAAATATTCCGGTAAATCGGGCGGGGCTTAAACGTGTTATCGGTCTGATTGATGATACAATGAAAATATCAGGCCATCGCTGTCACATCTGCATGATTGTTAATATTTCAGATGCTGCGATTTCGCAGATGACTGCAACAAAAGATTGTGTGGTATAAAGGATAGTGAGTACTTCAAAAATACACTATTAATACATATGATACAATGGGTTAAGCTATTAAATGTACTTTAACCAAAAATATTAAAAAACTCATATTAGCCCAGCAATTCTCGCATTTGCCCAGCTTGGTATTCATTTTAATTTGATGTTTTTAGTCTGTTTAGGCTGGGGCTGTCATAATAGTCCTCGACCTTCAGCCTGGTGCTTATATGACTACCCTTGGCCTAATAACAAGGCCAATATGAATTCACTTGAATAATAACATTATAGTTCAACACACCATAATCAGTTCACTAGAATTCTTGTTAAGCATTTGATTTCATAGCCAAAAGTATGAGGGGTGATTTTGAAGTTCGTGGACAAGTCCTATAATTTCGACATTTAGCGATTAAATAACCTTTTCACAACAAAATCTTTCTAGGGAGTGTACGAAATGTTTTACTGACATAAATTTTGAAAATATTATTAGCTCTGAGTTCAAGTATATTCGTTTTATAAGTTTTTACATGAGCTTAATGGTCACCCCTCGTATAAGGATTGATTTTAACTTATTTAAACAATAATATTATTTCTATTTGAACAGCAAAGTCGCGCAAATGTACAACTTCATAAACTTAAATAATGGCAAAACTTCGCCGATCACATAATTGTAAAAAACTCGTAGCTTATATTCAATCATGTTTTATTAATTCCTCAGCATGGATTCAGCGTATACACTTTAAACTTTAAAAAAAAATGAAAAGATAAATCATCTTCACTTTTTTTTTTATAAATCACCATAACATTTCTTGTAGGTTTTAAAACAAATGTCACACACTTATTTATAGCAGTAATAGTTTCTGTTAACGAAAAGTTCCCTTATTTAAATCCATATGGAATCTAAGTAATTTGAACAATTCTATTCAATTCTGCAATAATGCGATTGCTTAGCTGTTACATAGAATATGTTTTAGTGATTTTAGCCGGTGACAGTTTATCCTCCATTCAAAAGTTAAGCTCGATTTTTGCGACTTCATTTTACACTCGCCTCGGTATAATTTCATTGGTTTATTAACAGAGTGATTTTAATAGCTATTTCATAATCAAAGCACTGAAAGTACTGATGGGTGGCGTTTTAGAGTGATTGTCACAGTGTCACATCATCTATAAATTTTGTGGAGTTTCCTATTGGAAGAGTGTGAAGTTTTGGTTCTTTTCGGGGTGTCATGGTTAGATTTGGTTGTTTTAGGAATATTATGGTTCGGGTTATTCTTAGTTTGGTTAATTAAGGGTCACATTTACTCTGGACAGATTGACAATCTCGCAGCGCCGTCTACCGTCTCAGAACCTCCGTGTACCTACATTACTGTATACGCTATTCAAGGGAGATAATCCACTGAAGGTAAATTGATCGAGGTTCACATGTCAACGCCACCCAGAAAGAAGTCACAATGATACATCTTACTATGTTTCAAATTTGAACACTGTACTTTATATCCATGCGGAGAAATTACAATTTTATGACCGGCGTAGTAGAACATTGGTTAAGTTTAAGTTGTAAAAAATATTCTCAGCTTATATATATACTGAGTTAAAACAAAACTTTATTCAGTGATGCTATTTTATCCTTCATTTCCTGTGTGGTATTTGCACATATCTGCACATTTGATAAAGCAGAAGATAGTGTGTGTTTTTTTTTCACAGAGGTCATTTAATCTTCGTTTTCCGAAATAATGAGATCGATATTTTAAACATAAAAGTCTCAAACAGTTATTTTACATCCAAATTTATAAGTTTATGTCAAGTGCAGAAGGAAAAGCACAATCGTTAAAGTGTTTTGATGCAAAGAAATAAGATATAGTAATAAAATACCCATCTTTACGAATTACCTCCCTTTAATTTAAAAAAAAAACACAAAAAAATCTGACGTTTAATTTTCAAAACCACATAATTTATTTTTTTTATTTTTTTTAACCGGATATATTCTGAACCACCAATTCACAAGATAAACATATTGCTAGTCAAATTTCTTCAGATATTTGCATTCACTGGCATCATGAATGTAACAGTTGTCAGTGTTATTCTTGTCTAGTTTTTATTTTCGCTCAGTAAAGAAAGTTTTTTTTTTCTTCAAAATAAGAGAAAAAGTGTAACCAACATTCGGAAATAAGTCGACTTCAAGATGTGTGACTTGTAACGTTGAAGAGCAAACACATTTTGCCACGACTTACTGCGAAAGATCGTGTCGCTATCTGCTTCACTTATTTTTATCAAGATATAAGGAACATGGAGACCTTTTGTGCGTGTAATGAGATAATAGTTGAAATGGAACTTTGTAAACCAGCAAACACGAAAAATATCAAAATATTGCGGACTCAGTTAAATCGAGTTTTGTTCTTGGGAAGTTAAGTGGGAAGTGCATATTAATGTTCGCGCCGCCCAGCTCAGATAACGCAAATACAAGTATCAGGGAGATTTTATACGGCTTCCACAAAAATAGAATCGAGTTTTACTGTGTTTATATTATCTTACTATAAATAACATTTAGAGTGGTCTACATAATCATGCTTCGGGCCCTACACACTTTGCACATCCCAAGTGATTTCCATTTCCAAATAAATACAATAAAACAATCGATTAAATCCCTTAACTTATGCAAGTTTATTGATTTGCATACGCGTATTTTGGTCGAGCAAATCAAACTGACGTCTAATCTGTTCTGTTTTATTTTTAGATAGCGTGAATGCCTCTCAGTGTTATTCGTGTGACCATAGAACATCTGAACAAGGAGAGGTCAAAAATCCGAAAAACTGTGTCACGTTGGACGTTTGTCAGCCTAATGAGGTACGTACTAAATAATTAGTGTGACTGGTGGTTTGTCAGCAATCAAAACAGGTCACACTGGACGCGTGTCAGACTATGTTGCTACTCTCGGATGGTGCATGGTTTATGTTAAAACTAGAACATATATAGAGATCTCCTTCATTACCTCCCCACCAAAAAAAACTCCGAAAATTAGCTAGGCAGCTTACTAATTCATCGTTTTATTTTACACCTTTTTACACCATTCCATATAATTTCTTCTCAATACTGATTTCGGCGGAATTCGCACCTTTCCTGTCATCTTTAGGCAATATATAGTAACGCAATTAATATTTAAATACTTTGTTTCCACTGCTTCAATATCCTTTACCGGACGAGTGAAGGTCAATCTTCGATGAACACCGTTAGCCTTATCACCGCGCAATTGTACAGGAATGCCCTGGTGACGTCATGAAATCCCCGCTATTTTTATAATTGTTGCTAATTTTAGATAGCTCTTCCTGGAATGTTGCTATTTTTAGATTCATTTGAGTGTTTCAACCAGGTTCTAAGGTAAAACTCGCATTCCCTCATAATTTAAGAGAAAAACTAATCAGAATCACTGAAAAAAAGTTTGTTGAGAAATAAAACCTTCATCGCTTGTAATGAACATAGGGCATTTATTACAGATGGTTCTTAAGATAATTATACCTTATGAATTATTATAGTATGGATAGGTATTTTGATGATTTGTTAAATATAGATAATAACCATTTTCCATTACTGGTTAATAAGCTTTATCCTAAAGAACTACAACTTAATAAAGCGAACACTTCAGAAAAGCAAGCAAACTTTCTCGATCTAAATCTGTCCGTTGAAAATGATTACGTCACTACTAAAAATTATGATAAAAGAGATGATTTTACTTTTAAAATAGTAAATTTTCCGTTTTTAGACGGCGATGTTCCCCGTGCAACATCTTATGGGGTTTATATCTCACAGCTTGTTCACTTTTTAAGAGCTTGCAATGATGTTAATGATGTCAATGAACGTAATATTTGCATTACAGAATAACTTTTAAAATAAGGTTATCGGTATCACAAATTAACGAAAACCTTTTGCAAGTTTTATCGCCGATACCCAGATCTAATTCATAAATACAGGTGCAGTTTAAAATCTTTTTGCAACAAGGTATTTCATAGCCAGTTTTTTACGGAGATTTAATTTATAAACTTAAGAAAATAAAAGGCAATTTTAATTTCTCCCGGTTATTCGTAAACACTATCTGTAAATTTAAAAAGAAAGGTTACCAACATGATATTTTACAGCGCTCTGCAGGCCTGGTGATTAACCCATCTACAGTTGATCATTATGCTTACATCTTTGATTACACGACGGTGGCAGGGCTTTAAGAGTTTATGAAGGTTTATGGGGAAATCTTTTCTTAAAAAAACCTAGAAGCTCGATTTATTTCTTTTATCTCTGTCATCGTGTTCTTGCTGATTACACTCCAGGAGCTCTTGTCTCGGTAAGATCATTGAGTACCCGCCCCTTCGGCTTTGCAATTCTCTTAGCGTTTTATGTTTTATATGTTTGTGTGATTTTGCATGCAACATTGTTAAGCCGATAAGTGGGTTAGAGTTTTTTACCAAGACAACTTGTACTTGTTTTGTGATATGAGAACCTGTTGGGGCAAGTGTGAGGTTGGTGCACCCTAGAACCTGGTTTAAACCCCCAGTGGCAAATTGATTTGCCACTGACCGTTCCAAGGCGGTAACCCCTCAGGTTCTCAGGTTCTCATTTTTGTTTATTGTTAGTGGTGTCTTTTTTTGAAACTGATCGTTTTATTAACCATGCTCTCTCCCTCTCTCCTCTTCTTAACTGTGTGAGGAGGCTGTTGTGGCGATTCCTGATATGCATAATTCACCTAATTTTTTCAAGAAAGTGAATTCATTAAGTGTTGTATTTAAGGTGGTATCATTTGTCACAATAAAGTAAAAGTTGGTGGGAGAGTGGTTTCCTATTTTCATAAAATCTCAAGTTATTTAATAACAACAAATCTTCTTTTTACTTCAGATATCATTTATAGGGCATATAAATGTTACAGATCATTCAGGAATTATAAAAAATAGAAATATGAAACAATTTCTTACACTGAGTGTAGCCTTATTGCCGGGAGTCCAAACTTACAAATTATCCACTATAGTATTAAACTGTAGTCACAGGAAGGTTGTCTTAATCAAGTTTAACAATGTCTTAGAATTATGCTCAACAAACCTCACTAGAACAATAGCAAAACATGTTTCTCCTAGTGACTACAAACAATGCAAACATGAATGACAAATTTTCCTTTTGCCAGTATTCGGAACTTAAAATGTGTGTTCCTTATTAGCGCTCAAACGTTAAAGAAACTGGTATTTATATTTTATTCCAGGTGTGCTATGCTCAGCAAAGTGATACTGGTAGTGTAGATACTTTCTTCTACGGATGCAAATCCAGACTGGTGCGTAACCATACTAACCATGTCTTAACTTTGGAACACGTTTTTTTAGATAGTTTGTGAGGTTCGCTTATTGAAATATATTAATTTATAGTAAATCGTATTATCATTCATTGTTAAACACTTGTTTGCTCGTTGAATGATTTAGAAGAAAAAAGCTTAAATTATGTTCTCATTCTTACAGATGACGTCTTTACGTATTTTTGTCAAGCGAAATTAAATGCATTATAAGCAATGGCTATTGCATAGAAGTATCTTGCATGAGTATGAGGTGAAGATAGAAAAATCTATCACGGAGGCTCTGCCGAGTTCCCGCCAAAACAGTTCACGCGAGATGACAATTTTTTCTATCTTACCGAATGTCCCATGCAAGATACTTTTTCTTGCATACCTTTTACTGTACATATCATTTGTTCACATGTATACAAACTAAAATTTGTTTCCTTACGCTGAAATACTGACGTTAATGTAAACCTTATTCCCTTAATGATGTCACTAACTTGAATAAATTACGTCAGATACTTGAAGAAGTGACGTCACTCGTGTAAGCACGCGAACGTTATTTTTTCCCCGGTAAAACACGCGGAAATATTTTTCTTAGTACCTACTATGTATTGGTTGCCTAAAATGCACAAAACACCGTACAAAGCAAGATTTATCGCTAACTCTAGTTCTTGTACATCAACAAAGTTATCCGTGCTCTTAACATCTTGTCTTACAGCTATAAAAGAACATGTAATTAGGTATTGCGAAAAAGTTTGTGAAAGTACTGGCAAACATTTATTTTGGTCTATAAAAAATTCAAATGACGTTTTGAAGAAACTTAAATCAAATAATTTTCAGGCGTTCTGTTTGTCTACATATGATTTTTCTACCTTGTATACTTCTCTCCCTCATAATTTAATAAGAGACAAGCTAACCAGTCTCATTGAAAAAACTTTTGCTAGAGAAAATAAAACATTTCTTGCTTTTTAATGAGCATAGGGCATTCTTTACAGATGGTTCTTATGATAATTATACTTCAAGGACCTGTCAAGACCTTATCCAGGCGCTCACATTTTTATTGGATAATATTTATTTGAGATTTGGTACCTCTATTTATAAACAAGTAATAGGCATTCCAATGGGTACTAATTGTGCACCCCTTGTTGCTGATCTGTTTTTATACTGTTATGAAAGAGATTTTATGTTATCTCTTTCTACCGAACATCAAGATGATATTATTACAGCTTTTAACAACACCTCGAGGTACCTTGATGATTTATTAAATATAGATAACAACCTTTTTCCATCACTGGTTAATAAGCTTTATCCTAAAGAACTACAGCTTAATAAAGCGAACACTTCAGAAAAGCAAGCAAACTTCCTTGATTTAAATCTATCCATCGAAAATGGTTACGTCACTACTAAAATTTATGATAAAAGAGATGATTTTAATTTTAATATAGTAAATTTTCCGTTTCTAGACGGCGATGTTCCTCGTGCAACTTCTTACGGGGTGTATATCTCAAAGCTTGTTCGCTTTTCAAGAGCTTGCAACGATGTGAATGATTTCAATGAACGTAATCTTTGCATTACAGAACAGCTTTTAAAACAAGGTTATCGGTATCACAAATTAAGGAAAACCTTTTGCAAGTTTTATTGCCGATATCCAGATCTAATTCATAAATACAGCTGCAGTTTAAAATCACTATTGCAACAAGGAATTTCACAGCCAGTTTTTTATGGAGATTTAATTTATAAACTTAAGAAGATTAAAGGCGATGTTAATTTCTCCCGGTTATTCGTAAAAACCATCTGTAAATTTAAAAAGAAAGGTTACCAACATGATATTTTACAGCGCTCTGCAGGCCTGGTGATTAACCCATCTACAGTTGATCATTATGCTTACCTCTTTGGTTGCACGACGGTGACAAGGGTGTAAGAGTTTATGAAGGTTTATGGGGAAATCTTTTCTTAAAAGAACCTAGAAACTCGATTTGTTTCTTTTATCCCTGTGATCGTGTTCTTGCTGATTTTACTCCAGGTGCTCTGGTCTCGGTAAGATCATTGAGTACCCGCCCTTTGGCTTTGCAATGCTATTAAATTCTTATGTTTATATGTTTGTATGCTTTTGCATGCAACATTGTTGAGCTGATGGGTGGGTTGGAGTTATTTCACCAAGACAATTTGTACTTGTTTTGTGATACGAGAACCTGTTGGGGCAAGTGTGAGGTTGGTGCACCCTAGAACCTGGTTTAAACCCCCAGTGGCAATTCGTTTTGCCACTGACCGTTCCAAGGCGGTATCCCCAAAGGTTCTCTTCTTCGTTAATTGTTTGTGGCGTTCTATTTTAATTGACATACTTATATAAAACATGCGCTCTCTCTCTCTTCCTCTTTTCTTTTTCGCTGCGTGGGGAGGCTGTGTTTTTTTAGTGTGGCGATTCCTGATATGCATATTTTGCTTTTTTGTATACACGTTCAGGCCATCCGGAGTTTTCACCCGTGTAGGAAATTTTGATTCTACACCCCCATGTAGAATGCGTCACGCGCCTTATATGACGTCACGACGTCTTATGCATTTATGAATGAACGATGGAATGTCTCGTATATCACTCCGCTACTATAAAAGAGTAGTGCAAAGAAAAATTTACAGGAAAATACCCCATAATGCGCAAAATAAATACGGTATGCAAGAAAAAGTATCATTCACTTATGTTGGGTTAAGATCGCGTGATAGCCCTCTTGGAATATGCACTTAGGCGGTCACTCAGCAGAGCCTCGTTACCGCCCTTGTGCATATTTCACTCGGGCTGGATCTTTACCCAACACACGTGAATGATACTTATAATCCGGTATGCAAGAATAGCTTAATGACGTCATTTAAAAGATAAAGTGACGGGAAAGGTGTCTTTGAAAAGTTGCCGTCAATCCTTAATATGACGTCATAAAGTTGAGCAGACGATATTGTTTTTGCACTTCGCTGCAATGCTATTACTGTACTCTGTCACACTGTGTAAAAACTATTCACCCACTTATTAGAACTACCAGACAATAATTAATGTGTGTTCTTTCCGAATAAAATATCTTGTAACTTCGCAAAAGTTAGATTATATCGCAAAGAATCTTTGCCCATGACTTGCAACTTACCTTTAAATGCTCGTTGTTTTGTTTTCAGCAATGTGTTTATTTAATGAAAGAAGCTTACAAAACTCATAGGATATGCGTAATGAATGACACAAGTCTGGTACCACTAGGCAATACTCGGGACGGATGGTGTACAGGGCAAACGCGCGCTGCCGATTTATGCCACTCGTGCTGTGCGGATGGCGGATGTAATTACGGAACATGTAACGAATTAAACGGTAGGCTGTGTGTCAATGCTTGGATTTTTTTCTTGCTTAGAAAATATTTATTCGAGATCACAAAACAAGCTGATACATAGAAGTGTGCATATGCATTAGATTTTTAACCTTTAAACAGTATTGTTTGCATAATTTTTTCATTTCAGTATAAGGAATGTTTGATTTTGAAATAACCATTCATACATTTATTGTTAATTGTAATTACAATCAGCGTATGGGCTAGATCTTGGTACTTGTGTTAAAAATTAATTTCGTGTAAATGATTACAAGAAATGGTGCTCGTACCTTTTCATGCACAGATATAAATATAGAATTTTTCGCCGATCATGTTTATTCTTAACTATTGAAAACCACAGATTTAGAGTCACGTGTAATAGGAAGTTATTCACATTATTATTCTTATTCTTTGGTATCATATCAGATTATATAAAATATCTTAGCTTGTTATGGAGTTGTAAAAAACCTGCAAATACCCGATAACGTTGAAATTCTGAGATTTACTCCTTTATAGGGACAGGTATGTTTAAATGTTAAGGTGCACTCCTGATCAACTATTTTATCTGTTTAAGAAAAGTTTTCTACACATTAGGAATTAGGTCTCTTGATTTTGAGGTTGCTTGTTGGAATTTCGCCTTAATTGATTTACTTTACATTGTTTTCTGCAATTTCGACAAGCCACAATTGATTTCTCACCCAGGAAGCAGTCCTGAAGTATGACGAAAAGCACACTGCATTTAACAAATTAGGCTTGAAGTGACAAATGACTTTAAAATGTAAACATCGTTCATGAAGATTTCTAGGTCAGTAAACGAAAACATGAAACATACATGAGGTAGTTAGATTAAACAAACGGGTTTTTTATAATTATAATTGTGTATTCGTCTATGTCTTTTCTGAAGGAAACTTTCAACATTCTGCATTTATACATGTATGTTAACACACGTTTTTTGCAATATTGACGATATGTTTTTAAAATGATATCTTGCATTTTTTTATCACTTTTGTATTGTGATAAAAATATACGCATATTTATGTTTGTTTTTTAGCCTCTGAAATTTGATTCTGTAAATAATTCACTCAAGAGTAAACCGACAAAATATTTTTTAATTAAATAAACGATGTTAAATGATAGACAAGTTGACAGGGCGCAATTAACATGGATTTTGTATAATGTCGCATACTTTGGCCTGTGCGTACACTCTCACATGTTTGCTTTATTCAAATACAGCAACACATGCGTATGTCTTGTTTGGCTATTTATTCCGAATATCGGTCCATTTATATTTTTCGATCAAAACATCTTAACAACTTTCGCTTAAAACGGTATACTATTGATTGAAAAATATTTTGTGATCATAAATGTATTATTATGACATCGTATGTAAAAAGTGATGCAATAGGTAATGCAAGAAATAGATGGGCATCGGCAGGATTGCAGTGGAAGGCTGGTGCCAAATTTCTCGACTTAACTTTGTAGCTAACAATTGCTCAATATTAAGATTTCATGACAGCTTTTGTTCGGTTTAAAGCTTTGATAGATAGGACTGAACCTGTTATTGACAAATATTTGTTGTACTTTTGAGGCACGCCACGGGAAAAGGTACCTTCGTTCATTTTTGGGGGGTCATTTTTGTTGTTATTATATTTAGAAAGAACATTTATATTTCTATTATTTTCTCATAGCAAAACAGTGATTTTGTTACACATTTTGACAATAAAATGGTATTTTTACCGCGAATTGCATAATAATTAATGTCGTCTGCTCAAATTTATGATGTCGTTTCAAGGATTGACGTCAACAACCTGAAGGTACCTTTTCCCGTGGCGTGCCTCTTTTAATCTTTAATAACATTCAAGATGTGTCTTTGAGAATCAACGGCAGTATTCACGTATTTGTATTGTTTTGGTATTACATGTATACGTTTTGAAGTTTTATAAGTACTCTTTGTAACGAGACCAAAGTTCCTTAATAAATATTCTGTGCCCAAGGTTATAAAGCTGAGCATGGAAACTAGTCTCAAATCTCAAGCATCTGATTGGCTGAAATGGCGACCAGTCGCCTTTTCAGCCATTCAGATGCCTGAGATTTGAGACTGGTTTCCATGCTCAGTTTTATAACCTCCAGGCCTTATGTTTCAATATGATTCTTATTTACAAATGTGTGTTCTCTTTTTCAGAACGATTATTCAAACTCGCCGACAACAACAAATTCAGTTTCGACACTCTTAAGATCTTGTAATAATGCAAATATCAAATAAACATAAAATTGAAATAAATACTTCATTACCGGTCTACTGTGCCCAAGGTTGAAAAGCTGAGCACGGAAACCAGTCTCAAATCTTAAGCATCTGATTGGCTAAAAACGCGACCCGGCAGCCATTTCAGCCAATCAGATGCCGGAGATTTGAGATTGTTTTTATTCAGCCCAGGCTTTTGGCCTAAACACAGAAAAATAACGAATTTTACTGTCATTCTTCTTGACCCGGCGAATATATAATGAACATATCGCTATTATTTAAAGCGATTCGCTTCATAATAGTGACGATACATTTTATTTCTAGTTAAATCAAGGAATTGATATCGAATAAGTATAGCAGGTCATAAAACATTTTATTACTAGTTATGTCAAGAAATTCATATCGAATTAGAATAGCAGGTCATTAAACATTTTATTTCTACTTACATCAAGAAATTGATATCGGGTAATAAAAAACGTACTTTAGTCCCTAAAATAAATTGGTTTCGCGCATGAATACGTGAGTCTGTATTTCATATTTTCTGAACAACCTAAATGTCAGTATTTCGAATTATAGTTGTTTAACACGTAATATTAGGACGATGCATACAATGTATTACAGTGTTTTTATTAAAAGGGGGTAAGAATGAAGAAGACATTTGAATTCATGTGTTTCTTATTTTTTAATCGTCGTTGAGTCCTTATGAATTTTGATAAAGTAACACATCGCAGATATCTAAATTATTTCCAAAATCATTGTAGTTTACGTATTATAAAAAACCTTTTCGTATGTCTAATAAAATAATAATTAGAAATAGTGATTATTAGCAATACTGACATTTTTCTTGCTTCAAAACTTATGAAATAAAATTGCCTCTACCTGGGAGCGAACCCGCACCGCCACGGCAACATCGCCTAGCCCTGCAATTCCGACAACGCAACCAATTGAGGAGCTAGCCGGAACAACCCCCCCCCCCCCCCCAAAAAAAAAACAACAAAAAAAACAAAACAGCTTAACCAATTATGAGAACACGAAACATTGGTTTATTATTATCCATACGATAGTTGTAAGAGTGAAAAATATTTTTAATACAATTTTGAGATCCAATTCGGATCAGCATAGTTGATGGATTGATACTCATATTAGATCGCAAACTATGTTACCGGTCATTTCTAATTTCAGTTCGTTTTATTGATATAAACGACACAAGCAAAAATTGTAAACATGTACACTTGATGACCAATAAGAACTTTAAGTGAGTTAATATTTTTGGAATAGTATCTTGATGACAAAAAGATTCGACGGGTAAGTGTTGTCTTATATTAAATATTGACAGCTATGCTGTAGTTTATAAGATGGCTAGATACGAAACGCTAGAGAAATGGAGTTTATGATGGTTTTTACATACCTTCGGTTAAGATAGTTATATAAGATATATTTTTAAACAAGTTTTATTTCTACAAACGGTGTAATAAAATCGTGTTGAGCCTAACGCTTCACAAAATAAATGGCACGCTTGAAATTCAAATACAGAGGCATAAATGTAAAACCCCCTTGTCATCCTTTCAATTTTCGTCATTTGAAAAAGGAAGAATAAGAATCTTATAAACTGTGTCGCCTACTGCGGTATATATTAATATATATGAACATGTCCAGATTGTGCATGTTGAAAAGATCGCTCAGTTTTTTTCAGTTGATAATGAACACCCGAAATTAATTCAACAGGCTAAATCATGTATTTGGCAATTATTTAAGGAAAGTCAATATTGTTTACCCAGCAAAGGGTATTGCTGATTGTTGTGTCATCTATAACGAATTTTTAAACTGCAAATTTTATAAGAACAAAGACTATAAAATATTTAACATTTTGGAGGAAAACAAACAATCATTATGCAAATTTCCGAGTGTTATTTCCAAAAGCACAATGAATACTTTAGGCTTGCAACCGCAAGATAATGGCGTGCACTTCTTGAATATAAACGACAAGGCAACCCCTTAATATTGAAAAATGTAAAATGGCAAACTCAAATCAACAGTAAACCTTTACACGAATGCTCCGTATTAAGATGAAATCCATGGTATCTAAGTCAAGCTTGTTCGTCACAACTAACTAACATCGACAAAAATGGCTAATCCGTCAAATAGTGGTTATTCACCGGTAAGAGTTAAACTCACCCCGAGCCGCAGTTATGTGATAGTGGAACACTGTGCTACTTTGGTGAAACTGTTACCTTAGTTTGTGAAGCAGCATCGGTGAAGGAAAATTTCAAATTAAATAGTTTATCTCAATGGGCAGCAACATTCGGCCAGAAACTTTCGGCCAGACCCAGTGCTCAGCTTAATTCAAATCCAAGGTTGCACATAGTATTACCAAATGAGTCGAGTCAATGCGTGTTCAAACATATAGAAGAGTGGTTGATGAAAATATTCCGATGAGGCAAGTGCCACATATATAGCGTGCTAGAAGTCAAACCGTCGGAGGCACTCATTCACTCTCTAAACACGGAACTTATCAGGAAGACATTGGCTTCCCCTATTTCTATAAATAGAAACCAGACAAGATGTAACAGCCGAGACAAATACACGTGAGCGGTCTCATGAAGTTTAAAGCTAGAACACAGGTCAGTTTCGAAATTCGTACACCCTATTTCGAAACAGTGTATTTTGAGATATGTTATTTGTGACATAACATATTAATTGTTTTTTCTATTGAAACTGATGATGACTTAACTGTTCATACGGAGTTTAATGGTCTAAAAAATGTTGGTATTTAACATATGTATCACAGTTACAGTAATAAACTTGTGATAAAAAGAACGGGATTATGTTTTCGTCTCTCCCAAAATATAACCAACACGCACTTGCACACACAATTCGATTCTACTAACAAGCAAAAACGAAATGTAGACAAGAACAGTTCTTCAGTTACCTATTTCAATGACTTTGTAACTAGTAATTCTAAAATGTTAAAGTCCATTAGTAGTCCATTTAACAGTCAATTTGGATATATTTTTTACGTAAACATACAAAACGTATTACGTAAGTCACACAGTATAGAATATTAACAAAAAACAACAACAACAAATTATTATACAAAATACAGCACTGTCTAACATAATTCATAAAAAGATTATTTCTTGACACGGACCACTATTTTTACCCTTAATACACTAATGCTTTTTTGAAACCGTACCCCTTTTACACTTACACTTTCAATTGGTTATGATACATTTGCATTAACTTTAATATTTAAATGGAAAGAAAAGAGTAAAAAAACCATTTAAGGGTGCTCAGTGTTTGCGGTAGATAGACAAAGTAAGCAAAATAGATAAAACACAGAGTGTAACCATCAAATTACATCGACATTCTAGAGGCAAACGTTCATGCACAGCAATGTTGGCATTTACAGAACTGATCAATTCTAAGCATGTATCATTCTCTATTAAAATGTTATTTCCAGCCAAGAATAACAACATTACACACTCTTTACGGTATCGTATCGTATGAATACTCAAAAATGGTCAACTTCAGAGTACATAAAAGATAAACATGTCCTTTAAACTATGGCACAGGTCCCTAGAAGAAAATCTGTCAAAACTGTCAAAAAATCATCATTTCAAGTTTCTAGGTATTCACCTTTCTATTGCCCCATGCCGAAATGTCATAATGACGCAAAATGCCATCCGGAGAAAAAGATCTGCTTAAACTTCAAAACAGCTGGTGCAGCTTTAGTAATAAGTTATCCGTAAGCAGAAAATAAAGTACAAAGTGACTTGCATTTCAAAATGATATAAATCTTGCCCACATTATGAAATTATGTTCTGTATTTATTTAGCAAACATCGATGTCTTTAAATAACCTAAATATATATAGCCTACTAAGTAAGTTTCCAAGAAAGAGTGATATATGCCTATCAGAAGTGACCACCTCCAGAAGACACAGTCTCCCTATAGACGATGCCAGAAATTAAGCAACCACCGATTACCTCCCCTGATAATTGACCCGTCCGCCATTACGGTACTTCCACTGAGATTTTATTGACATTGTTTAATTATAAGAACTTTTACGGTGTAATAATGCCGTATGAAGGCAGTCGTGGTAAGCAGTGCATAGTCGTTGGATGCAGCAACAACCAAAGGGACATACATACGTGGAAAAACACGAAATGTGATTTACATGGAGAAAAACACGAAGACTGCGTATGCGTAGCCCCATTCAGATTCCATTGTTTGCCAAACCCAAATGACGATCGAAGACGAGAATGGTTAAAGGCGATAAACAGAAAGGATTACAATCCGAAAGGCAAAGCTTTAGTAAGTACAATACGATGTAAGTCTAAGAACGACGTAGGCCAAATAATTGAATAATCTTTGAAAAATAAAATTAGAAAATGACGATAAATTCGGATAGCCTATAATTCGGATACTATTTATGTATGATCATAGTTAAGATTGTATTAAATGACTGCACAAACATATGAAATTGCATGTGTTTTTCCTGTTGTTTCAGGTATGTTCAAAACACTTTGTCGATGGACAACCTACCCAGGAAAACCCCATTCCTACAGTAAACATGGGATATAATAATGTATCTACACCAAAACCAAGGCGAACAATTGTAAGAAAGCCACTAGTTCCTTCAGTCAGCAATGGTGAAGAAATGCAAGATGAACCCAACGAATTTCTTTTTGCATCGAAACTTACAAAATTGGATCAGGAATCATGTTTACAGCTAAAAGCCGAGACAGAACAGTGTATGACTGTTTGCTGCCAGAGGTATCCTCATTTATGTAGAAACTCTACTGTTAGACCTGAATTGGTGGATTCCAGTACTCAGACAGAGGACTTAGTAAAATTAGATCACCTGTATGCATATCATAGAACCAGTCGCAATGTTTCAACTCAACACACAACTCCAGAATTTAGCATTGAAAACACCATTTCCAATACAGATGCCAGATTTTACACTGGTCTTACCTACACAGTCTTGATGACCCTGATCACCACACTGTCTCCATTCGGAAAAAAATTATCTTACAAACTGAATGTTGCAGACCAGATTTTATCTGTGCTAATGAGACTGCGTCTTGGACTGAACTTCCATGATATCGGAAGACGATTCAATATTTCTAGACAGTTAGCATCATGTATTTTTAACTCTTGGATTGAAATTATGGCAGTGAAACTGAGTGATTGCATAGTTTGGTTACCAAGGGAAACGCTTCGTCGAACATTACCATCATCTTTTCAGGAACTGTACCCCAAAACAACATGCATTATTGATTGTACTGAAGTGTTTATTCAACGTCCATTTACCCTTAAAGCGAGAAATCAAACGTACAGCAATTACAAAAGTCACAATACTGCAAAGTTTCTTGTAGCAATTGCACCAAATGGATACATAATGTATATATCCCATGCCTATGGTGGTAGAGCAAGTGACAATTTTATTACAAAATCTTGCGGTTTCCTGGATTACCTACTACCAGGTGATGAAGTCATGGCCGATCGAGGATTTACTATTGGGGAGGACCTAACTGCGAGACGGGTAAAGTTAAATATACCAGCATTCTTAAAAGGCAGAGTACAACTTTCGCAAGAGGAGACTATTGAATCAAGGCGTATAGCCTCTGTGCGCATTCATGTTGAACGAGCAATTAACCGGCTAAAATGTTATCGACTTCTAAGTACAACAATGAACATCAAATCCGTAAGAAACATTGACAATATCATGAAAGTTATTGGGGCACTGTGTAACCTTCAAGAGTCCCTTATTAAGGACCACACTTCAGAGGACTAGATTAGTAAAAACTTTTGTCTTGGAAATTTATATTATTCTTAATGTAAATGTTAATTTACTTGAGTTTTAAATCTAATAGACTTCAATAGTCACTTCTATGTTGCTTGAAACTAAATCTACCTGTAGATTTTTGTTTCTAAATATTGTTCTGTTCATGGAGTAGAAGGCAAACAACAAGGTTAAAATCTGACACGTTTAATCATAATTCTTATTTCATATTCTTTATAAAAATAATAGTAATAATGCAACACCACACCAATATTTGTATTCAGACAATAAAAACTATTTAAATTGCTTGTTTATGCAGCTCATTGGCAAAAACCTTCATTCCCTTGGCAAACAGTGTAGATCCAGATTAGCCAGCTCATCCTAATTTACTGCATAAGTTAAGCATTTTCACTTGGTAATGTAGATTGTTAACATTTTGAACATGGATACAGTGTTCATGAACTGAAAATTATTTGAAATGTATGTAAACTATTTTTTTTAATGTTTATTAATTGGAATTTATGTGCCAAGATTAAATCTCTCCAAAATTGTAACTCTCTTCTTTGTAAATTTATATAAAAGTTTACTGACAATAAGTGTTGGATTGGACACAGTCATGTAAATAATACTTAGAGAAAACGCAACTTCTTTAAACATGAAATATATTTCGTCTTTAAAGAAGTTGAGATTCTAATTAGTATACATTTAGCTAGATTCTAATTAGTATACATTTAGCTGGTCATACTGTATGTCCGACATTGTCGCATTTATCTGTCACAGCATTGTATGTAGTCCTGGCTTATTTTTAGCCTTTTAGAGTGCCATTCTTCGGCAAGACGTGCTAACAAAAAATTAAAGTAGAATTTTCTAACACGTCTAGCCGTATCATCAACATACTTCTTATCGTATTGCACATCCACAACTACTGAAGCTGATCTGGTCCAAACCAGGAATTTGCAAAACTTTCTTCCTGTGCAGTGCATAGCCATCTGAACCTGGGTAAAGTACCCATTTTTTCCCTTAGGGTTTAAAGTATATTCGCCATTGACACACACTACATCATATTTTCCACTGGAAATAAGTTCATTCAATGGCTTTGTGGGGCACTTAATCTCAATGATGGTGTCCTTGTCTATAAGTCCATCAGGGCTGGCAGCTAGATAAGGCTCTACACTATCAATAATAACTCCTGTCTTGTTTACAGTAGTTCCAGTTTCCTCCTGAAACCATTTCCGTGCCTCTTCTTCATGTTTCAACCCATGACTTGTAGCACTGTTGCCTTTGAATCTTGGGTAGATGTGATTATTTACAAACTTCTCTGGGTCTGCCCGACTTGTCTTTGGTAAAGAGTGAACTTTACTTGAAGATAGTCTTAGTTTGCGCACGTCATGCCACAGGGTTGTAGACTGTGAGACAGTTGCAGCAGAAATTGCATTTTTTTGTTCATCTGACAAATTGATGTATTTCTGAAAGAAGTCATTGCAAAACTGACACTGAACCCTATCAACTGGCTTGGATTCATCTATGTCATGACTGGTATGTTGAACAGGCAATGTTTCTAGTACTTGTCTTTCCTTTGCATTAAAAATTTTATTAAGCATTGTCCCTTTACATGCCCACAGTAGATTTGTGTTGGATTCAGTGGCATGTTTCTGAAGATCTGAATGATCCAGGATCTGCTTGGTTTTTGGCAACTTTGTTTTGCTTGATTTTTTTGTTGTTTTAGTGTTCACAGCACCAGGTTTTGGATGATTAAAGTCAATGTCTTCAAACTTTTCTTGTAAGAGTGATTTACTAGCACTATGTCCCCAAAGGCGTTTTTTGTCCGTAGATGCTTCACCCGCAATACCATGTGTCCAGGCCATGTAAACGGCAAACGCAATTGCAGACATATGACTGCAGCTCCTTCCCTCCCCGGCTGGGCAAGTACAATGTCCTGTAATGATTGAGCAGTCCTCTGCAACTGCAACCCAAGCACTGTAGTCAGATCGACCGACACCAGGCTGTGATGGTGAGACTTTCGCTTTCAAGTAGTGGATGTTATCAACAGTACATGACAGAATGTCTCCAAGCCAACCATTCTGAACATAATTGTAAGCAAACAAAGCACGAAACGACTTCATTGCCTTTCCATCATAGGCGTTTGACAGGACCAGATAGTCCACCAGGTCTTCATAGGTCACCTTTGGCCAAAATCGAGGCTCATTTGTAGCCCAGCTACAATCATCTGATGGCAGACCTGAAAAATTGTAAACTTGGAATTTAAACTTAAAATTGTTGTTTTGCGGGTGGGGTATGTAATAATGTAGTTCAATATCAAATTACAACAGTGCAAATCAATTTTATTTACATCCAGTTACTATACAGTAATAATATTATCATTTAACTTGCCAGGTTTAATCCATAATAAATCCACATTTTGCCCTTAATGTACAGAATCCACGTTTATTTTGGATCGTTTAAAACGTCCGTTTTGTCAAGTAACATTAGCACCTCATTTCGGACAGTATTTTAATCCGTCTATTATTGATCTGTGTCAAAAAATTGTCCATGTTTACATTGTGCCATATATGGTAATGTTTACTATTAACACGTGGGTTTTGCGCAGTACCGTGAAACATGATTGGTTAGATGTGACCTTTAAAAACTTTGACGTATCACAACTGCTAAAAATAACCAGGCAAGCGTCTAGAACGCGTAAAAATATAAATGTCGAACCTTTTATAAAAATCAAAGATTCTGGGAAGAAAATTGATCCGCTTTCACGGCTTTCGTTCAGTTAATAACAAAATTCTTAACTGCTTTGAGCAGTTTAATTAAGACATTTCTTCTAAGAAAATTAGCGCATGAAGTTCAGCAACGTTTGTACTTACCAATGGCTAGATTCGATGCCATATTTGACTGTGTAAGAGGGTTTATTTCGAGAATGGAAAATGTATGCTAATGATTCTGCTTATCGTCTTGGAAGTACCGTAATGGCGGACGGTCACGTGACAAATAAATGGCGGCGCCCTTATCAGGTAGAATTGGCATCGTCTATACAACCAACAAGCGGAGGGGAAAAAGAGCAGGTTTAATAAAATGATTAATTACAAAATAGACGAAACAAATAATTGACGAGAAAGAGAACCCGACGGGTACTTTGAAAAGGTCAGTGGCTAACCATTTCACCATGGGAGTTTAAAGCAGGTTTTCAAGGTTCACCAACCTCACACCTGGCCCAACGGATTCTTTAATGAACAAACAAGGACAAGTTTTCTAGATTAAATAACTCCAACCTATCCACCAACTCATCAAAGTTGTATGAAACAGCATACAAACATATAACACATTGAGTTCAATTGTTATCAAAACTTGTTTATAATTGAAGGTTAATCATAACACGATAATTTTGAATACCTAGTTTAGTATTTCAGTAAATCAATTAGCCTCTGATGTAAAATTTCAGGTTACAGTCATCTGAAATGTGAAATTATTGGACAGTTATGATTTATTATTCTTCTTGTTTAAATGATATTGCCTCTACCTGGCTACCTTGAAGCGAATGAAAGAAATACCTATGCTGTTAGAGATAACTCCCATGGTTTCTATCAATATTGCAAAAACTTAACATAATTCGAAAATTTGTCAGCCAGAAGAAACTCCTCTGATGCCAGTAGAAAACAGTGACCCAATTATTATAACTTGCTATAGCAGCAGACATAAATTATTTAAAAAAAAACCTTTTATGGCGAAAAAAAGTTTGCCTCGGGTTGTTATTTGTTAAATTGGGCGCGTCACGGGAAAAGGTACATTCGGAATCTTTGAAACGACGTCATAAATTTGAGCAGACGTCATCATTTATTATGCATTTCGCGGTAAAAAAAATACAATTTTATTGTCAAAATGTATAATAAAATAACATTTTTATTATAAGAAATTAATAATTCATAGTTGAACGTTCTTTCTAAATTTAGTAAAAACTAAGATATCACTAAGAATGACCGAAGGTACCTTTTCCTGTGACGTGCCCGAAATCAAATCATATAAGTCATGCGAAGAAGGAAATATTTCGCACACAGAAATGCATATGTTATATTTTTTCACTCAAATGTAAGAAAACCACAGCCGAATTCTTTGTGCTCGGTCACTTCATAACGATATTTTTTGTCAAAAATCATTTCGTAATGCACCAGTTATACTGAACATAAGCAATTTGCATTATTTTAATGCTAAAACGGTAGCATCAGTCTTGACTTGTCAATACATAAAAAGTAATACATTAATCATGCATTAGCATTAGCGTTGGTATTACCCCAAAACCATATAAAGTATGCTGTCTTGATTTGTGTTTAATGACGCATTTACCTGCACAAATAGCAAATAAACACAAATGGAGACTGCATACTTCATACGGGGTAGGGGTACTACCAACGCTAATGCTCAAGCATTTAAATGCATTACTTTTTATGTAAAGTAAAAAGTAAAATATGCATATCAGGAATCGCCACACTCACAAAACACAGCAGAGAAAAAGCGAAGAGAGGAAGAGAGAGAGAGAGAGAGAGAGAGAGAGAGAGAGAGAGAGAGCATGTTTGATGTAAGTATGTCAATTCAAATAGGACGCCACAAACAATTAACAAAACAGAGAACCTTTGAGGATACCGCCTTGGAACTGTCAGTGGCAAAACAAATTGCCACTGGGTGTTTAAACCAGGTTCTAGGGTGCATGCACCTCACACTTGCAACATTAAAACAAACACTACCAGGTAAAGAATCCATTTGAAAACATTTTATGGTGTAATTAAGCCAAATGATGAATTTTAAAGAAATTCTAATTGCCCATTCATAACGTTTACTAGGATGCAAGACTTCCATCGACGTTTCAACACTACGGAAAATGCAATTTCCTTTGCAGAGTTGTCGTTCCTTACACTCACTTTACATCTCTGCGAAAGGTTCAATGTAAAGATTTTTGACCAAACTCGACAGCCCTATTTTATACAGTCATAATTATGAACTTGAAAGCTTGAGGTAAAGCAAATGACAGCAATCTTCACTATCTTTCATTAAAACCGATGAAACCCAATCTATTGTAAATGTAATTGGTGAACTATTTCTTTGAGTTAATGTAAAAGTAGTTGAATGTAGTCGTAGCCTATAACAGAGGTGAATGTAATAAAGCCGACAGTGTAAGAGAGTGCGGAAAATGTGATTGTATACAAAGTTTTGACATAACTACGTTAATATATAATTTAGAAATATCTTTACAGGTTTGCTACAACCTAAAAGTTTGTTTTTTTTTAAATTCAGGTCAGTAAACCTGTAAATTGATCTTTAAAAAAAGTCCGTGGCGTGGAAAATACTTTTAAAATATATCAAAGATCAAAGAAGTTTGAGATAAGTGATGCAATGAAAGATGAAACAATAATAGTAATGGCATAGATCTAAGAGGTTACAGCGAAACCACAGGTACATGTAAAAAAAAACTGGTAAATTAATGTATTTCAGCAATATCCTTAAAATGAGCAGAAAACACACATAGCAAAAAAAGCAGAGAGGAAAAGATAGCATGGGTTTATGAAATGATCAATTTCATGGCTTTCAAAGTTCCCCTTTCATCTATTTCAATATCACAGTAGCGTAGTTTCGCCGTGTGGCGGCTGTAAAAAGTCTCCCTGTACATCCAATCAGTGCTGTTATCAGTTACGTCCTTTTAAGGTCGTTCAGCACGATACTTATGTACTATGTTTATAGTACTTCTAAAATTACTTTTGTTTAAATTGTTCGGCCACTTTATAGATAGGTGGTTTCAATATCCTAGCCAATAAAGATTTGGATATTGTCCAATCACCCCCAAGGATATACTTCCTGCTTTTAATATTTTGCCTTTGGCGTCGTCTGTGATATGCAGGATTTATTTTCTAAGATCCCCTGTCAAATTTCTATTCTGTTTAGTTCCGCCCATTGTTTTCTCGTTTAGGGCAAACACATTCTTTTATCTGGGGACCATACGCCGCTGAATTTGGAGCGGTATTAATCTGAAAATATCTCATTGAAGGTTCCTTGTCCAACGTCATATGCATGCCATCGTTTGGAATGGATCGAAATTGTACTACTTATTGGTGTAATTACTGAGTTGCGCTCAACCCGGGGCTAGGCGGCGTGGGCAGTAATATGCATTCCCATTACTGCCTATGAACAGGCTCAATCAAACCCTGTCTGCAGTATTTTCATATTTGTCGTGTTCGCTGGCTTTCAAAGTTCCCTTTTCATCTATTTCAACGACAAAATTTGCGTGCATAAGCAACCAAACAAACAAAAACATCCTGCAAACAAAGAGTTAAGCAAGTCGATTAGCTGTCGATGGGTTTATCACCAGACATACATGTACAAAGCGCTGTAGAATATCTAGTTTGTAAACTTTCTTGTTTAATTTACAGAAGATATTTTTTCGAATAACCTGGAGAAACTAGAGCAGTCACTGAAGGCGAATCAAACCCTCGAGACTATTGCTTTTGTCGGAGAATAAATACAAATGTCTAATATTGTTTGACTTTACAGTGATACAAATATTATTAAGAAAAGCTTTATTTTAATTGATATAGAGTTCGAATTTTAAATTTGGTTGATAACTGTAGAACATGACATATGAGCTATAAAAAGCTACTGAGCACTGTTCTTATATTACAGAAACAGACTTGGGCACTAGATTTGAACAAAAACATTGACAAGTAACAAGATATAAAACCTCTTTAATATAACAGCATTATTTGACACTAATATTTTCACTCTGCTACAAAAAGATTGGTTTCATTTTTCAGTGAACTACTAGTGAATGAAAGGTTCAGAAAATATTTCATTTTAAGACAGTATAAAATGTATGTCAAACTCTGCTCGATAACAATAGAAAACAAAAGGTTAATTACTAAAGATTTAAACTAGAATTTGTTCAATTCTGCTTCCCTAAAAATAGTGGACTAATTCGGATGGAAAATATGCCACACACATCTTCACTTCAAACCGAATAATTTTTTTTTAAATTTCAATTTAATATTCCAAAACTGTAAAGAAGTAGTTTTCATCACAATATTTTTGTAGATCGTGCTCCTCTAAAAAAAGACTGGTCCACATGAAAATTATGTCACGCACATCTACACTTCATGTAACATTTTATTGTTTGAAGCAAGTGCCCTCAAAAATGTACAAGAAGTTCGCGCAACAATAGTGTGATGAATCAAGCTCCGCATCAAATGAAATGAACTGATCCACATGAAAGAAAGACATGACACGCAAACCTTCACTTCCTGCCGAACATGTACCATTTTAAAAATTAATAAAATAAAATTTTGCACAATTAAATGTTACTAATGAATCTTTATTTTGCATACAGTAGGACTCGTAAGAAAAGTAAAGAAAAAAAGCTTGACCTAAAAATTCCTTAAAACCTTATTTACATAAATTCACAATAACTATACAATACAAAACATAATTTTAAATTCCCACGTGAGCGCAATGATACTAACAAGAAAATGTTGTGTACTGTGTAAAAACATTTCAACTACTAAAAGAGAAATCAGTGATTTTCATCGGTTTACGCGACCAGGAAGCGAACAGAAAATTGAAGATCAAACACACATTTACTAATATCTCCTAAAGTTTACATTATGTAAGTCACGAGGACACAATAAATTGTTGTCAGTATCATATTACTCATGTGGGCATTTAAAATGATGTTTTGTGTTGTTTAGTCTTTGTGAATTTATGTAAATAGAAATTTAGGGAATTTTTAGATCTCGCTATTTTCCTTGACTTTTCTAACGTGTCTTACCATCTGCAAAATAAAGATACATTCATAACATACATTTGTGCAAAGTTTTGTTTAACGGCATTTTGCCGTTATTGAGATTTTGATAATTTTCTTTTTTTATTGATGAACAAAGTTGGGAGGTGTGTGGCAATCCCTTAAGATCAAGTTTACTTGCTTTTCTAAAGTGCTTGCAATTCATTGAGATATACTTGTTAACTAGATATGGGCAATGGATTATATTTATTTCAATTGCATCTTTAAGATCTTTACGATACCTTGAGGTGTTTTTAAAGGCTGTATTAATGTCATCGTGATGTTTGAAAGAAATATATAACATTAAAATTCTTTCATAGATGAATAAAAATAGATTAGCATAAAAGGGTGCACATTTAGTATCCATAAGGATTTTCGTCCTTGTTATAGATAGCAGTACCAAATATAACATAAATATTACCAAGAAAGAAAGCATGATTCCATCAGTTCTTGACAAGTCAATTTAATTCAATTCAATAGTTTATTGTGATTCAGGCCTCCGGCTCATACACAAACACATCAATACAACATGCAATAGCTATTTCAGTACAAGTGATCACACAATAGTTTTAACATTTCATAATATAACATTCGATATGAGGAAATATTAAGTTGAATACTTATTAAATAGAAAATATAATTTGCTATACCAGCTTTAAATTGCAGAAAATTATTAACACAATGTTATGTTTGAAGAAAAGCTTGGCAGATTCAGTAATACTGTTCAAAAGGAGGTCTTTGAATAAGGCCAATAAGGGCAAAAAACTCACTCAGCCTTGTCGAAACGAAAAGCAAGGTATCTGAGCGAGAAAATAAAACCTATTAACAGTACAATAATAAAGCAGCTTCATAATACAGTAAAGCACATTGAAATTTAACAAGCACCAAAATGTAAAAAATATTGTAATTACGACAATATCCATTATATATCATCACCTGACATTCTTAATGAGCTATATGAATTATACAACAGTTGAACGGAGAACAAAGCTATGGTAAATAAATGATGCCAGACTTTTGATGTTTAGAGAAGACATAAGAATATTAAATTTATGGAGATTTGGATTCATATAATATTTCTTATCAATATATCGTTCACGTAATGATTTATAAAATGGGCACACAAGTATAAAATGATACTCATTTTCAATTTGATCATTACAATAGAAGCAGGTTCTTCGCTCTCTTGCTAAACCAATATGTCTGCCTTTTTCTATAAGTAGTGACTGCGATAATGTTCTTAAAGAGGAAAAATAGAATCTACATGTTTTAATATCAATTATTTCGAGATACTTTTCGAACTTAAAATTTGTTTTAAACAAGCAATATGATGAAAGCTTTAAGTTTTGTTTACATTCTTCTGACCATTGTTGTATATATTGGTCCTTTAATCTCTGTGAATATTGGTAAAGAAACAATACCGAATTTTCAACTTATTGTTCTTCCCAAATGTAACCAAACCCGTTTCTATATAAATTTCTTTTCACAGATGTAACCCAATTCGAATATACTAAACTACCGTAATGTAATAACATAGCATAGCACTTTTTCACATATCTATTAGAGGGCATCGACAAAATTTTTAGCCAATACTTAATACATCGTTTCGAAGAAATAATATGTAACGGGTAACGAGCACAATCTCCAAGCACTGCGGCATTACAAGCTAACAGCGGTGCCGACTTATAGCTTTTACATGCATATAAATGTACTTTTTCTACAGAATACATATAATCAATCCCCCAAATCTCAGAGCCTATGGTAAAATTGGAGCTATTTTTGCATCAAATAATTTTAAAAAAATACATTCCTCGACAATGGGTGTAGATGGTGTAGAGAGGATAACAATGTTACCAAAATACGCTTTGCCTTTTCTGCCATATTTTCTGCCATTTATACAAGGATAGTTGATTACTAAAAACATACCTACATAACAAAAGCCATTAACAGTTTCTAATTCTTGATTGTTGTAAAACCATTTTTATTTCCTGGACAAAGAACCACCATTTCTAAATACTACAATTTTAGTTTTTTCAATATTAACAGTTAGTTTCCAGTCGGTACAGTAATCATGTAAAATATTTAATTGCCTTTGTAGACCGATGACCGTGTCAGCTGTCAATAATACATCATCCGCAAATAATAATATTTGAGCAAAATCTGGAGTGAGCTGTATACCGCTCAAACCACTATTTTTCATAACCTCGTGTAATTCGTTTATAAACAGCGAAAATAAAATTGGGCTTAAGTAATAGCCTTGACGTAAACCAATAGGACAATAAAATGTATCGCTAAAATCAGCATGGTTACGGACACATGTTTTCACGGAGCGGTATATACCTTTAATAGAGTTAAGGAGGCGAACCTTTATTCCGTGTTGGTAAAGAATATTGTACAATTTCGACCTATTAACGCCATCAAACGCTTTCTTAAAGTCGACAAATGCTACGTAAGGGTTTTCTCCCCCTTTTAGACAATTGTTTGTTACTATAGAGTACAAAATAAATCCGTTATCAATGGTAGAATAGCCTTCCCGAAAGCCTGCCTGTGCTTCCGTAATTCTGTCGTACGCATTCGCAAAGAACGTAATCCGTTTATTTGAGATATTAACGTAGATTTTGCTTAAAGTATTTAGTAATGCAATACCTCTAAAATTATCAGGGATATTAAAGGAACCTTTCTTGTGAATAGGAATAAGAACTGAAAGTGACCACCGATCAGGGAAAGTTCCAGAAACAAAGATTCTATTGAATAATTTCCTTATGTAAGGTAATAGAGGTTACATAGCATAAATAATATGTTCCGGTAATAAATCACCTGCAACTGATTTCTTAAGTTTCAATTCTTTAATACAAGCCACGATTTCACAATCCAAAATTAATGAATTAAATACTGACGTTCAACATTATTTAGATTGTCAAATTCTTCATCAATCTCATCAGAGGTTTCACTTTGTAAAGATTCATTGTAATTATCTTGAAAAACCGATTTGAAGTGATCATACCAATTTTTAGTGGAAATATTTGAAATAGGTTTAGGTTCATTTTGCGTTTGTTTTAATTTTGCCAAAAATTCTCTCGGATTGTTAACTGAACTAGAAAGTCCTTTAATTATATTTTTATCTTATAGTTTCCTCTTCTTTAGGCATAAGTCGTTATGCGTACGTTTAGAAATCAAGTAATCATTTAAATTGTTTACACTTTTACTTGCTCTTAATTTCCTTAATTTTCTGTTTTCTCCTGTTTTGCTTGTCTACAGTTTTGATCGAACCATTTATTTCGAACATTTGATATACCGTTTTTGTACATCTTGTTTTTTCATGTCATTACAGCAATTTAAAATAAGATTCTCAAAATCAATAAGTAGTTTATCAACACTTACAGACGGGTTATCAAAACATATATCAATTGTATCAAAATTACCAAGAGCAATACTATTTTCAATGTTACTTCTATAATTAACTTGATCATCCTTATTGGTAAATATATAAAATGTTTTCGTCTCTTCATTAGCATTAACACGTGAGACATTAGTACCATTTACAACGTCAATGTTAAAGTAACAAATCAATGGTAAATGTTTACAATCACTCCTGTCATCCACACAATAATAGTTTACAATTTCAAAAATAGCCTTTGATGCCAAAAAATAATCAACAACACTACAACCTGTTGTATCAATAAAAGTGAAGTCCTCATTTTCCAAACGACCATTTAGTATGGAAACATTATATGATTTACAAAATTCAAGCAGTTTTTTACCCCGTGCGTTTAAAACAGAATCTGATGCGTGCCTATGTGATGTAACTGTGTTATGAAAAACATGGGAATATTCATTTAATAGTGGGATATTAACATCCATGACAGTAAAATCATCGGCATCAGCCATTCGTGCATTAAAATCACCACAGAATAACATATATTTTTCGAAGATATCGTCAATATTTAAAATCTCATTTTCTAGACACGTTATCATAGAACTATGGTAAATATTTCTCTCCAAAGATGGGGAGCCAGCTGGTGGCAAATAAACACAAATATATATTTATCTAAATTAAACATAAGTATCAAAAGATACAAAAATACCAAACTCAAAGTTAGGATTTATAAGTTTAACATACTGTTCTATTGATTTATTAATGATGACAATTACTCCACCCATATTTCTACCTCCTCTTGTTGATTTTTTTAGCTGGGAAAACTAACACCAAAAAGTCTGAAAAATAATCATGTAAGTTGGAACAATCAATTTCCCATGTTTCGGTAAGACCAATTACATCTTTTTTTTCAAATAGTTCATAAATTCAACATCATCAAGTTTAGATCGAAGACCTTCAATATTCCATTCTAAAAAAGACAGGTTATTTACAGGTTTAGGACCTTGGCCACAATCCTATGAATCAACATCAATAGGTTCCTTGTCCTCTGCTAGATCGACTATCGACACCTTCTCTCTGTCACAGCCAGGCACCTCACTTAACGAAGACTGTAATCCACTAAATCGAACAGTCTTACGGAAAACTCTTGATTTGGTAGACTTTGATTCATCTGTTTTATTGTCCTTTAATTCACACAGACGACCACCTTTAAAATAACCCGTTTTAACTCTGGCTTTGAAATCACGAAGCATCGACCTTTGCCTATTTGTAAGGTCATTTGAAACACGAATACCATGCTCTCTTAGAAAGTCACGACCCGTGAAGAGTCTAAATTTATCATCAGCATCTCTAAATTTAACTAGGACCATTCTAGGTTTATCGTCCACTCGCTCCCCTAATCTTTTAGCAAAGACGATCGAAGCATTCTCACCTGGAAGAGCAATTTTACACATATTCTCATGATCGATTTTAACAAGGTATCAGAGGTTTCATCTGGGCATTCTTCTAACCCAAACACTCGCATATTACATTTACGATGTTTCGACTCTAACCTATCAACAATATTTTCAAGGTCTTCACATTTCTGGCAATGATTTTCGACTTTTGTGTCAAGCGCCACTATATCATCATTGGCAGCTTCATTATTATATTCCAGTCGGTCCAATTTAACATCAATATCAGTTAATCTCTTTTCGAACACTACCTGAGTACCCTCAACTTGTTCAATTTTGCCCTTCATGGACGAAAGATCAGATTTCATACTCGATAATTCAGCCTTTACAGATAAGACTTCAGATTTCACATCATTGATCAACTGCAACGTTTGTATATTTGATTGCGATATAGCGTTAAGGATTTCCTGCGTATCGGAGGAAGGTCCAGGATTAAGTTCAACATCAGCTGCCAACATAAGAAGACGCTGTGCAAAATAATCATATAACGTAGCATCTGAGTATGTGCCTTCATATGTGTGAGCAATGTATGTTCCAAAACGCCAGCAACGTAAAGATTCTACAATAGATACCATCCCGTGGACAGTACAACAAAAGTCGACTCCATTCATCTGTGAGACGTTATTAAATACGTAATCATCACGTATCGTTATCGCAGCTTTGTATTGCAATAGTATAAGCAACAGCACTATGCAACAGCTAAACACGCGGACGTAAATATCAGATGATTTTGTCATACGACTATACTGTTCTTGTTTAGTTTTGTTACGTGGGTGCGTCCTATAGAATCCACCTCCGAAGAGACCAATACGGCATCTGTATAGCATTAAATCGACGCCCATGTCTCTAAGGCGAAGAATGGCTCTAATAGATACACTTAGTCTGTATTACACGCACAGGTAAATTCTATATGATACCTGTATACCTGTATAATACAAGTCAATACCGCTGGACAATGGTCACTTCACGGTCTGTTGACATAACGTTACATAACGGTCAATATCCTATATCAAATTTCTTTGTTTGCAAGTTTTTTCACAAACATAGTTAAACACCCACTCTAAATTTCCAAATGATATTTACCATCACATAGATCACTCCATTAGCAATAAATCCATATAAAATTCAATACGGTTACCAATGAATTTAATCACTAAATCTTGAAAAATAACCATCGACTCGAAAACACGTCCTTACTGATCACTGTACTGAATATACAGTCAAAAATACAAAATCATAAAAAGGTGAAATATGCAAAACAAGAATCGCCTCACTCACAAAAACACAGCTTCCCAACACAGAGAGGAAGAAGAGTGAAAAATAGAGCATTCTTTTATATTAAGTATGTCAAATTCAAATAAGACGCCACAAACAATTAACGAAAACGGCAGGTTCGCATATCACAAAACAAGTACAAGTTGTATTGGTGAAATAACTCTAACCCACCAATCAGCTCTAACAATGTTGCATGCAAAAGCACACAAACATATGAAAAAAGAATCTACAATGTATCTAAAGCTCTATATTTATGAAAAGCGATAAAGGTTTTTCAAGCTAATGGTATTACATTTCGTCATATCTTTTTCCATGTTTTCCCTATAGGTCATTAATATTTACGTACAAAACTTATACATACGAGGGTTGATCCAGAAGTTCGTACAATTGGCCTATAACTTTTATAAAATTAGTCCGTTAATTGAATACTTCGCCAGAATTGATGTTCAGAACAAATGAAATGCTTGGTAGTTATTAGTATTACCATAATATACCTATCAGCCGTAAATGACGTTACCATAGCAACACATAACCAATAAAGCAGAGGAGCATTAATTTATTGTAACTATCTTTTAAATAAATAAAGTTTTCTACAATTTTTAATTAAGATAATTTAGTCCAATTTTGTATGACATTGATATGACGTTGTGACGTAATTTTGCATACGTTGTTTTGAAAGTCGTTTCAAATCTAAAGCGTTTTTTGTAAGATTGAAAAATGAAGCACTAGTGATATGACGTCAACATCAAACTTGGACGTTCGATCAGTAATCAAATTGTGTGAAGATCTCGGACACACACCTACAAAGACATTCCAGATGACTGTAAAAAAGAGGGCACATGTGCAGTAATGAACTTGTTAAATGTGACACAAGAGATTTAGGGAAGGTCTGAGCTCAAAAGAGGACGACAATCACAAAGGTCGATGGGTAATGCACAACTTCTTGATAGACGACGTCAAATCTGATGTCAACAGTGATAGATGCATGACTGTGGGAGAAATTGCAGATAAAGTAGGGACTTGTGAGACAGTTCGATTCCAAGTGGTATCAGGACACATTCAAGACGTTTATTAGTTTAGCTGAAAAGTGTGTGACAGTATATGCGGACTATGTAGAGAAGTATTAGTCATGATATCAATTGTAATTTTCTTGACGTCACTGTTGACGTTCTTGCTCCCCCACCCGGTGTTAGGTCTATGTATTAAATGTTTTATTGTACACTGACTGTTTTATGTACTCGTTTAATATTTTTGCATTTATGTGGCACAGATATTACATTAAATGACTGCATAACTTTTGTTTTGATATTTAACATCCTTAAGGTTTTTCAAAGCCATTGTATGAACTTCTGTATCAACCCTCTGTGTACACCAAATGCCCTTTCCGTTTAAAGGTTTAGTGAAGCCATTATTTGGACAGCTAGTTTAGGCTAATACACGAGATGAACTATTCGGTTCGAGTTAGGTTAAACTTTTGTTATCGTTTAATTCAAAGTAAATTTTCTTTATCTTTATATAAATCTTGATTATGAATACTTACAGTGATATTTATCATGTGCAAAAGCCTATTTATCGAACTAGAAATTTATAATTCTAAACATTCATTGAATAAGGTGTTAATTATTCTAACTTTTAAGGCCGAAAAAGATCATTTTGTTTCACGTGCTCTTTTTTCCTCTTTAATTATTAGCTTTAAGGGGAATCTATGTCTTCAGGAGGTGGCCATTCCTGATATGCATATTCCACTTTGTCATAAAATGATGGTCTCCATCTTTGCGAAATACTGCGAAGGGGAATTCGTCCGCTTGAGGCAAATGGTGAACAGAACGTCCTTACACAAACATAATGTCCATTGTTTTTAAGGAAGTATTTTAATGGGATGATCAGTGAAATTTTTTATTCATTTGAGGGATAAAATAACCGTATGTTATTAATTCAGACTATTTTTTATAATTCAAAACAAGAATAAGAGCTATTAAATTAACCAACCATGACAATAGCTTAAATCTTTTGGGATATTCGCTAATTAAATATATATTTGGGCAAATCTAATGCATGAAAAGCATTTATCCGCAAAAAAGCTTGACCCTCGGACATTTGCTTGCGACTCTTGTTTTCTTGTGTACAAACATAACTGGCTTATCTTATCAGGTGAACACCTTGGACACCTTATGTCATGGAGACATATATACTTTTCTTATCTGCCTGAGAGAAATCAGATGGCCCCTTATAAAAACTAAAGATCACCTTTGTAGACATCAGATATCATTTAAATTTAGATAAGGCAAGTTTAAAGGAATACTCTTACAGATGTTAAATTTGGATAGGCTGTAATAAATTTAATGTTGGCACTTTGTGCTTGTGTTCTTTATATTTGTGAAGTTTATATTTACTCTATAGCATTCCACACAGTATACATTTAATTGAAACAATTTGTTTTATTTTTTTCAGAATTTAGAAGAATGTGTAAGTATATAAAGTATTTCGTTTCCTAATTTTTAGAAAAGTAGGATAGTATCAAGAAATTTTGTCAGAAATTTTCCGAGTTCAGTATATAACTTCGGACACTTGGAGTTTTCTGACGGTCCTAATAACGCGCATTGGCAAGCTTAATATTAGTGTTAAGGTTATTGTGCGTCTCTAAGAGGATGGTGTTAGTTTCGAATTATCATTTTTGAGAGTTCTTAAGAAAAAAAGTACTATCATATTTTCGTTTATACACTACAAATTGACTACGTGCTTGCCGCCTGGGGGATTTAAGCCAACGCTTTCGATATCTATGTCGTTGTAATACAATGCGTTGTAAAATAGAAACTTAAAAATGCAAGAAATAAATAAAAATGTAATCGAATACATTTGTGTTCATAACTTTTCATTTTATGTCCGTTGTACATTTATTAAGCTGAATCTCAAAGTCTAAAATATAAGCCGAATTAAAATGGTCCGGCGAGAACTAGATAACTTGATTTATAATTATAGTTTTAATATTAACATCCCGGGAACTTTTATCGTTTCTCCAGCCTATAATTCTGTCGTGATCGGTCATTTATTTATATATTAAGTTCGTTATGTGCGGTCTGGCAATTTGAAGGGAGATCTTCCGAAAAAAGCCATACTGGTTGATGTGCATATAGTAATCTTAGTAAAATAAAAAAAGCACAATAATTAAGGTCTACCTTATAAACATTATTTGAATATTTAGAAATGCTTTTCGAATGGTTTACAACATCATTTTAACAAAGTTTTAATAAGTATTCGATCTGGATAATTTCATTTTCATTTTATGTTTTTTTTAATAAATAATTAATTCTCTTTTTTTTTCTCTTGCAGATCAACTTGCAGTTATAGTATTTGGCGCATGCGCATTGTCAGGTAAGAATAGTTTTAGCTGCCCCAGTTACGATGTACTAAGATTTTTACCTTTACATTATCATGATTTTTACGACTTTTGGTAACGCCATACATTACGTATACAGAAATAAGACAGTGTGCCCCTTTCGGAATCAGAAAAATAATGTATCTAAATTAACATTGTTCTTAAATGCGTAAAATACAGATAAACCGATTTTATAGTCTAGTCTCTGATGCAATAGACTTTCGATTATGCGAATTAGAATAATGTAATTGGATTTAATATAAATAAAATGGTGCTGACATATACAGATTGAACAACATCGGCTAAATAGTTCTTTAAGATATAAAGTGAAAATTATATCGAATGAATCAAGAAAGTCATCTTGTGATTATACGGCCTGATAAATAATCAGACACAATGTCAATTCGTTATCTTTACACAAATTTTCGTTCATAGTATTACTTTAAAAATTGGTTGTGTAAAACGTTAACATTACATTGCCAATCTGGCAACAATTAATAACTTTGTTTTGTCTTTTCTTGATGTCTGGGTTAATAAATGTTTAGAAAAAGAGCTTTTTTTCCAAATATCAATCTAAATTATGCTGACCCAACTTTTTGTTCAATTTATGTTTAAACCAATATGTATGATATAAAATGCACGAGGCATGGTCTCTCATTTCAAAATGAGAGACAGTTATTAACTTTCACCAATATTTTCGAGCATCCGTTTCGTAATTCTAAGTGAAAATCGTACGCGAAATTTAAACAGCGTGAAGCACAGAAATATAATATTTCCCATAATTCTTTGTGGTACTAAGAATACGGTTTTTAAAAAACACAAAAATGGCTTAAACTATTACCATTACAAGAAAATACAGATTTTAGTTTGACACTCATAATGGTCAATTCAATATGACTACCATATTTAATGTCCCTAGTTTGAAGAACAAATGATGTATTTTAACAACATTTTCACTCTACATGCAGTGTATGCGCAGACATTATCCCCGAACAACACACTTCTGTGCCGGTCGTGCAGCAGAGCCTCGACACTTAGCGACTGCAACAAATTGAAGACATGTGATAAAACGCTTGAGGTTAGTCAATTTTCATTTGGCTTATGCTGGTGAGGAGCAGTTTATTATACAAATAAATACTAATGTTGAGGTCGATATGTAGTTTTGCGGACCTGGGTAGTGTGATATCGACCGAGGACGAAGTCCGAGGTCGATATCACACTACCCAGGTCCGCAAAACTACATATCGACCTCAACATTTAACAAATAAAACATGGCATTGAGGGCAATATGCAAGTTTACGGACTGGTTGGTCAGACTGAGGAAGGTATATGGCCCGAAGCGCAGCTGAGGGCCATATACCTTCCGAGGTCTGACCAACCAGTCCGTAAACTTGCATATTGCCCTCAATGCCATGTTTTATTTGTTATATTATACCGAATCTAAATTCTTTCATATCTTTTGTTGCTGTCATTTTAACTATAATTTGCTTTTAAATAATAATTTGATTTGTTCAGTGTGTAAAAAATCCCATACAGATTTTTTATTATTTACAAGCCATCAGGCATATAAAGCACGCCTTTTACTATTCCATTTTTGTTAATCAAATTAAATATTACTAGGCAACAGACCCGCACTTTATAAGATAATTATTCTTATATAAGATTCTGAAGTAATCAAAACGGTCAATATAAGAATTATGGACCGGATAGCCGGTCAATATGCGATTTATGGACTGGATGACGTCATATTAAATACAGAAGGGCTTATGCAAATGAGGTATAATATTAGTATTTACTTGTTATATCATATACCCTATGAATTTAAAGCATGATGATGATGATGATGATGATGATGATGATGATGATGATGATGATGATAGCAAAGGTAGTTATTAATTCCCGGGGTAGTTATCACTTTTTTCGGACTCGCGAGTACGGAGCTCTCGACCAATCAGAATGCTTTAAATTCATAGGGTATATGATATATAATAGTATTGCCCCGACTGGGGAGCGAACCCGTACGGCGGCAGCGCCTAGCCATGCAATGCCAATTAAGCTACCGATTGAGCTCACCGGGACAAAAACGGCTTTTATATTTCAGAATGATGTCATTTAAAAATTAAAACTTTGAAAAACAAACACGCATTTTATTTTAATTATAGAAATTAAAAAATAAGTAAATTTGATAAGTAACTGAAGTTTTCTTTTAAAAATGAAATATTTTTAAATAAAATGGGATTGATATTTCATAAAAAAAATTATTGAGACATGAAAAAGAACATATTATACTTCTGATTTAGGAATGTTACATGGACGAGCTCATTACCGACCAGTTGACCATTGTGTACGAAGGCGGGTGCAGATCCAAAGACGTAAGTATTCAAATACGACATGTTTATAGCAGTATCGTTATTACGGAACAAATTTAAGAAAAACAAAATTGAATTTTTTTTCATTTGGTATAATAGTGTTAGAGTTGAAACTGTAGTGATTTCATGATTTCTGCCTGGACGTATTATCATAATAACATAACATAAAAAAGCACAACATAAACTAATATTAACCAGTGATAAGACCAGTGACAGACCAGTGAAATATTTTCAGTAAAGACTTCAACACACAGGGGCAGGGTCACGGGAAAATTTCCGTCAGTGATATTTTTGAATAGTTGAGTTGTTATTATGTTTAAAAATAACTTACAATTACTTGTTCTGACAACAAAAAAGTAAATTTGATACACTTTTTTTATAAAAAATGGTTTTACCGAAATATTCATAATAAGCAATGTCGTTTGCTTCTCTCAATTACGTTATTTCACGGAAGCACGTCAAGCTCCTTAAGGGAAACTATTTTTCTCCTACGGGCCCCATGTTCGTGCTCATATTTTCCTCTAATTTAAAGCGATGTTTAAAAATGTTATCTTGAATATTAAACCTTATCTTGCCATCCTTAATCAGCTCTACCGCTTTATGTATTTATAACTCCGTGTTCATTGGATTTCAAATGTCCTTATTATACTAAATATTACCGTAGCGTTCTTTGTGCCATGTGATGGCTTTAAAAATTCCCCTCGTACATTTAATCAGTGATGTTACCTGAAAACCATCTTTGAAAAGAAAAAAAATAAATAGGCATTTCCATTTCTACACATGACCAGACTCTATCAACAGAGCCTGCATGTTTTATTCTTGCATACCAGATCAGGTCATCCGGTGTTTTCACCCGTGTAGGAAATTTTGATTCTACACCCCCCCCCCCCCCCCACATGTAGAATGATTACTCGCCTTATATGACGTCACGACGTTTTACGCATTTATGAATGAACGATGGAATGTCTCGTATATCACTCCGCTACTATAAAAATGTAAAAAAATTACTCGAAAATACCCCAAAATGCGCAAAATAAATACGGTATGCAAGAAAAAGTATCATTCGCTTATGTTGGGTTAAGATTACGTGATCCAGCCCTCGTGAAATATGCACTTAATAGGCGGTAACTCGGCAGAGCCTCGTTACCGCCCTTGTGCATATTTCACTCGGGCTGGATCACGCGATCTTTACCCAACACACGTGAATGATACTTATAATAATGTCCATAATAGTTCTTATTTAGTATAGCCTGCATTGTTTATTTTCCGATGGAAACTTAACAACGCTATACACACATTTCTATAGAAGTGTTAATGTATATGGCGAAATCTGAAAGCGAAAACTGTTTTAATGAAAACTTCCTGGACCCAAAGTCATTTGATAACTTGATAACTTTTTCAGGTGTGTGCCCACGGTATTACAGGAAGAAAGAGGAGAGATGATTTGGTCGCTTGCTCGAGGTAAATTCATTACATAAACCTGCAGTTGTTAAGGTGCATGTAGGTGCATGTTAGCAAAACAAATGAGAACATTTAGGATAGTACAAATAAGAATTGAATCTATATTTTACTCGCGTTCATAGGTATATGAAAAATATTTGGGTTGTTATCGTGAAGCAATACGGGCTACACTTTAACAACCTAATGTATTTCATTTCCTGATAATCGCGATAGGCCTATAATATCGATTCATTCCTTAAACACAAACTGTTTATCTTTCAGATGCTGTGATTTTTCAGACGACTGCAACAAAAGATTGTGTGGTATTAAAGACGGTGAGTACTAAACGCAAACGCTACTGAAGATTATGTGATTGCTGGTTTGTTTTCTTATCTTGATTAAATTTCAATATATATTCTTATGGCGCATTGCGTTTTTATGGCCAAGTTACTACAAATTTCGATTTCACATAGATTTTGGCTTGCAACTAAAACATCAAACGCATTGCGCGGCGATTGATATTTTCGTTGAAAAGTAGCGGGATTTCCCGAACATCGTGCCTCTAGGTTGCTTTACTTTAAGCCACACCTTTTGTTTTTGCTTCAGTGCTAAATGTACCATTCAAATCTTTAGAAAGCAACATTTTTAGTTTAACATCCACAAGGATAATGAACCTACAGTGACAAAAATTGATTGACAGCCAAACTTATTTGGAGGTAGCAAGCAGCGTCTTCTGATTGGAGCGGCAGCTCTTACAGAAGTTGCATGACAAAAACGTGATACGCGTCTTGTGAAGTGTTGTGTTGCAGAGCAACAGATGATTTCGGAGGTCGCCCACTTAGTCAATATTGATTAAGGGCCCACTGCACTTCTCTCCTGCACGTTCATCGATGAAAAGAAACTTATCAAAATCTCAATTACGGTAAAATCTCTTTCAATAATACTTTGCGTAAATGAATGTTACTTATGTATATTTATTTTGCATACAGTAAGACACTTTAGAAAAGTAAAGAAAAAAAGCTAGACCTTAAAATTCCTTAAAATTCTATTAACATAAATTCACAAAACTAAGCAAAACAAAACATAATTTAAAAATTCCCACGCAGTGTAATGATATTGACAAGAAAAGGTTGTGTTCTTTGTAAAGAAATTTTAACAACTAAAAGAAAAAACAATGATTGTCATCTGTTTACGCGACCAGGAAGCGACCAGGAAATTGAAGGTCAAACACACTTTTACTAATATCTAATAAAGTTTACAAATGTAAGTCACGACGAGACAAGATATTGTTGTCTGTATCATATTACTCATATCATGTGGGCAATTAAAATGATGTTTTGTGTTGTTTAGTTTTTGTGAATTTATGTAAATAGAAGTTAAGGGAATTTTTAGATCTCGCTATTTTTTTACTGTTCTAAAGTGTCTACCATAAAGACACATTAGAACACTCATTTGTGCAAAGTTTTAATTAAACAGCATTTTGCCGTTATTGAGATTATGATAATTTTCTTTTTTATCTATGAACGTGAAGGGAAGGAATGTAGTGAGCCCTTAAAAATCGAAATTTGTAGTAACAGAAATAAAGATGCTACAGTATCTTATTAGGTTTCAAGTTTGAAGAACAACTTCAAATTTAAACTTAAATGGTTCAGAATATTTGGGGTACGTTACTGTAAATCTGTCCCAATTCATATTTTTAAAAATTAATTACAATATTTGAAAAGCATACGCATTTTTATAATATTTTATATTTACTAATCGGAGATTTTGTTACATTTTCTGACAACACAATTATATGTTTACCACTTAATGCATTATAAGGAATGTCGGCTGCTCAACTTCATTTCAAACATTTACCGGAGGTACCTTTTCTCATGACGTGCCTCATTTGTTTAATTCTTATACTTAAGCTTTTGTAGTTTAAACGAGATTAAACGCCACATAAGTTTTCTTAGTTTATTTGATTTGCTGAATAAAAAGATCAAATTGAACTATATATCATGGCTGAGCAATTCACATTAATGATCTTATCTTTTCCCCAGCAAACTTGAATTCCTCTCAGTGCTATTCATGTGACCATAGGAACTCTGAACAAGGAGAGGTCAAAGATCCAAAAACCTGTGTAACGTTGGACGTCTGTCAGACTAATGAGGTACGTACGTAACAATGCGCCATGTGGTTTGTATACCATCTCATGCTGCTTCAAAATGTCCCATTGACCTTCCGAAAACAAACAACGAACATACTGTCACGTGTTTGTCTGTCAGCCTCGTGTTGATTCCAAACAAGTGATATTGGCCGTCTGTCAGGCTTACTTACATTGTACGTACGAAATATTGCGCCACGTGGTTTGTCTGTCAGCCTCGTGTTGATTCAAAACATGATATTGGCCATCTGCCAGCCTAATATTTAACGTACGAAATATTGCGTTACATTGTTTGTCTGTCTGTCTCGTGTTATTTCCAAACATGACATTGGCCATTTGTCAGCCTCATATTGTACGTACGAAATAATGCGTTACATTGTTTGTCTGTCTGTCTCGTGTTGATTCAAAACATAAAATTGGCCATTTGTCAGCCTAATATTGTACGTACGAAATAATGCGCCTCGTTGTTTGTCTGTCAGTCTCGTGTTGATTCAAAACATGACATTGGCCATTTGTCAGCCTAATATTGTACGTACGAAATAATGCGCTACGTTGTTTGTCTGTCAGTCTCGTGTTGATTCAAAACATGACATTGGCCGTTTGTCAGCCTAATAATGTACGTACGAAATAATGCGCCACGTTGTTTGTCTGTCAGTCTCGTGTTGATTTAAAACATGACATTGGCCGTTTGTCAGCCTAATAATGTACGTACGAAATAATGCGCCACGTTGTTTATCTGTCAGTCTCGTGCTGATTTAAAACATGTCAGATTATCCATCTTTTAGTCGAATGAGGTACGTATATCGGCCGTCTATTAGTCTGAAGATAAACGTACAAATGATTGAGTCGCATATGCAGACTGAGGTATCAAAACATTTTACATCGTATATGTATATACGCAAGTAACTTGATTGATCGGAACTGCAAGATTTTGACGTTTGATTAGTATGTTAGTTGGCATATGACGCTCTCCGGTTATCAAAGAAAAAATAAAAATGTTCACGCCTGATTGTGACTATTGCAGCTTGCAATTCAAATGCTGAGAATGCCATTCTATTACAGGTTTGCTATGTTCAACAAGGCGACGTTGCGGGCATTGATACATACTTCTACGGATGCCAAAGCAAACAGGTGCATTAATATGCTTCAGTTTTGTAACACTAAAGTAATGTTGCCTTTTTAAATCCGTTTCAATGAAACTTTCTCTTGTTTCTCTTGTTTCCATGTAAATTTGAGGTCGGTACATATAAAAACGGTAAATTAAAGTTGCCACCTACAATTCAAAACAAGGAGAAATTTGCATATCAGGAATAGCCTTGTTCAGAAAACACAGACTTCCCACTCAACTTCAAAGCAAAAAAGAAAAAAGAGCATGTGTGTTTAAATATAGATCAATTTCGTATAAGATACCAAAACAATTAACAAAAAGGATACTGCGGGGTTAAAACCGACCTTGGAAAGGTCAGTGGCAAACATTTTGCCCCTGGAGTTTTAAAACCAGGTTACATAAGGATGCATCAACCTTGCACTTTCAAAAATAGGAGAAACATCCTCCCCATACAGCACAGCCAGAAGTATGAGAGGTTATAAAAAGAGGGTTATAAAATGACCAATTTTAAAATAGTCGTCACAAACAATAAACGAAAATGAGAAACCGACAGATTACCGCCTTGGAACGGTCATTGGAAAAACAAGGCGAAATTGAGATTGTCGATACGTTCTACTAAAATATGTTACAATAGATATTAAGATTGTCGAAACGCTCTACTAAAAGGTGTAAAAAATAGATTACTGAGATTGTCGATACGTTCTACTAAAATATTTAAAAATAGGTATAGAGATTGTCGATAAATTCTACTGACATATTAAAAAATAGATATAGAGATTGTCGATGCGTTCTGTTAAAATGTTTAAAAATAGTTATAGAGATTGTCGATACGCTCTACTAAAATGTGTAAAAATAATGTGTAAAATATCTCCAAAACGCTTTATTACACCTCATTGAATTTAATTTTTTAATTTTCATTTTGTTTCCAGAAATGCATCTTCTTAATGAATAAGGCATACGAGGATTACAAGAGATGTACATTGAACGATACATCCTTATTAGAGCCTGGAGTGACTTGGGAGGAGGCGTGCTTAGGCATAATTTCACCGCACACCCGCTCTACAAATCTTTGCCACTCCTGCTGCGCTGACGGAGGATGCAATTACGGATACTGTCTGGAGTTAAACAGTATGTTTTATTTCTATTGTTAGATTCAAACTTTGAACATAATCATTTTAAACATGTACTAATAATTAATTGAAATTGCAATATTAAGCATAAAGGTGAATATAAACCATTGATTTTGAGTGATATTTATCACGGTGATGGCATAAAAACTCAAAGGCACTGGTCTGCCATTAGACCGTGCCTATGTACTGTTATATGTTCTCATGTCCAAGAAAATTAACTCTGAAAGTCAATTCTTTTATGTGTTTACCTTCCCTTAGCTCTAAGAACGATGGCTCAACAGAAATCAGAACAAGAAACTAAGATATAAAAAATAATGTAAACATAATTGTTAAAAGTATTTTAATGGAACCATCTAGCCGGGTGCCAGGCTAGTCTGTTTTTAATCCAATACACATTTTATATTGAATAAAGCCTATCAAAGATATACTTTCACTCTCACACTATCGTCTCATTATATTGACCTCTGTTATAGGCCAGGACTACATTTACTTTAACTCAAAAAAATAATTAACCAATTACATTGAAAATTGCGTGGGTTTCTACGGTTGGAATGAAAGATAGTGAAGATATCTGTCATTTGTTTAAGCTTTTAAATTCATAATTATGACGGTTTAAAATAAGGCTGTCGAGTTTGGTAATAAAATATTGACATTGAGCCTTTCGCAGAGATGTAAAGTGAGTGTAAGAACGTCAACTCAGCGAAGGAGATAGATATACTCTATCATCCGTCATAATAAAGCTCGCAATCAAGTAAATACTAATGATTTTTTGTTGTTTTTTCGTTTTCTTTGCATTGTATAATGTATGTTTCAGCACAATTTTGACATCAACACCAAAGTATAAACCGTTTAATATTGTACAGCGTTCATGTTCAGATATAAATTATTCTCCTTTTCAGAACGATTGTTCCTGCTCGCCGACAAAGGAAAATTTGATTTTACAACTCTAAAGACATTGCCATAAATTCAAATAAAATAAAATAAATGTTTAATTAACGGTCTGACTGTATTACTGGTTAATCTAAAGTTTACACCTTGTTATTTTATTAGATTCGCCTGACAAGATGTTATCTTGTTATTGGCATTTTTAAAAATATAATTGTTTTCGTACAGTAAATTTATTGTTTTATTCATGACGAGTAGAAAATATGCTATTGCGTAAGTATCAATGATATTTTGATTGGATGAATATGTTCTAAAATAAACGATTCCTAGTGATCACAGATTTACCATAGGCATTTCTGCAGTCAATCTGCATACATTAATCATAAGTCTATAAGTATTCATTACTTAAATTTCAAAAGTGTAGTTCATGCTTATGAAATATGCATATAAGGAATCACCACACCCAGAGATAACATCCTTTCCAAGCAGCAAAAAAGGTAGAGTGGAAAAGAGAGCATGTGAATAGGTAGAGAGTAAAACGAGCAAGGGAAATAAAATGATCAATTTTTAAATAGACACCACAAAACAATAAACGAACTGTAATTAGCATTATGAACTATATACTCTTCAGTTATACTTGTAACGTAGTGGTTAATTCTTACAAAGGACTTAGGGTGTAATAACACAAACACTTTTTAAGTTCCGAAATAACTTTATATATCTTTAAGCTTTTAACAGTTTATTTAATGTTTAAACCGACTTTCTAAAACATAAACAGTTCTTTCTTATAAGTATAAATATTCTAAGTGTCTTTCTAAGTGTCATAAGTTTGTCTTATTTAAAGTTTAGCAATTTAGCCACGAGACTAACATACCGTCCTCCTAAAAGGCATTATGTGGCTCATTCCGGCCATACGGCCGTTCTCTCTGCCAAATTCCAGATAAAAAATCTGGTTTCTTTATACCTTACACTAGACTGTTCGTGACTGTATTCCATTTTCAAGATGACAGTTTGACATTAAGAATATATAAAACTACAGTAACAGTTATATAACGTCTTGCTTAATCATAACAAGATCGAGTCCAATGTAATTAAAAGTTACAGGTGAAGACATGAAATGACCTGTGGCTAAAATACCTACAAGATTTTTGATGTTATCCAGAAAAGGATATTAGTCTTAACAAGGCCCTTAATACATATTTTAAAATGTAATTGTTTAACAACTAATATGTTTGCAAATTATTATCATAATTTTCCTATTACATTACAAATCCCTTCCTTTCTTTACAAAAACCAAAAAAAAGATAGAGGGTCGTATAACAGATTTCAGCCAGCAGTATCAGTTTTGTATCAGTATTAACCAGTCAGAAAGAAAAAACTCAATTCGGAAATAAAGTATGTGATATTAAATAACATTTTTGAGTGGTTGTGTTTCAGACCGAAATAATATATTTCCGTTTCAATGTAATATTAATTTTTGGTTACGATATAGATACTACTGCCTGCAAGAAGCATTCAAATATATATTATATAATAAAAGTTATGTGCGTGACAGGAAACCCTAATATTAAATACTAGTACATATGTATGCCTTAAGTGATGTTCGGTTTCAAGGACATACAAGAATAAGTACATTTTCATAAAATTTACAACACGGAAAGTCACTAATATCACGGTGGAATATGAAAATCACATCTTCATAATATCACAACACTTCTGCAAACATTTGTACTGCATGTTGATTTCTTTTCCGTGATCTCATCCGTGCGTCATTTGGGTTTCCTTTTCTTGCATGAGTAACATTCAAAAACGCATATAAGTTCTGCAAATAGAAAGAAAATGTAGAGCATCTGTATATAACAAAATATTGTTATCATACACTTACAATTTAGTTAATCTGTAATTAAAGTTGTACATATTTTTAGGAAAAAAATCATTTTTTCTGATTTCCTTCATATTTTACCGAAAGCAAACTGAACCGAGTGGTTAACATGTTCAAAACATTGTAATTGTCTGCATAATTAATCATAAAACATTCTGTGTGTTTTAAAGATGAAAATACTCAAGGCATTTGACATATAAAATTTGCCTTAAAAAGTTATTGTTAGTTGTTCGAGCATTCTGTGCATAATTTAAAAAATAATAACCAGTGTGGAAATCATAATTACATGTACTACGTATGATAGTATTAATAATTATGGAACGATACGAATTATGATAGTACTGCTTCCTCATCGCCCTGCATGCCAAGTTCATCTCAGGATTCTTCCGCACAATCGTTTCGTCATGCCAATCATAGGAAGCGTCACGGAATCGAAGTTGTTTCTTATTCCATCAGCGTCTCACCGGGACAGGTCGTGAATCCTTGCTTGAGTGAAAACATCATCTCGTCGTCGTCTGTCCGTTGTGAATAGTTGTAAAGATGAATTTCTGATCACTTGTATTGTTACACTTCTTGAGATGTTGGCGAAAAACCTCAAGATAATGTCAGTTGGAAATATCCACACTATAAAGAAAAAGCTGGAAAATCCGATCTTGTAAATATTATATGAAATGTCCAATATATGTTAATTGTCCAGAAGGCAATTCCATTCTCTGCTTAACCCACCGGGTAGATGATTGACGCGTTCATTGGAGCATACTAACGGGAGAGCAATATGACCCAGCTGTAACATCATGCTCTGCGATTTGTTCCTAGCTAATTAAACCCGCTTCCGCACAATGACACATTTCACTGGCATTACTAACCCCATTTAATAAATACCCATTAAATCATCATAATAAATGTTATGTTCTTATAAAAATCTGTCTAATGAACTTGTGCCGTGAAATGAAAATACGTTACAATGTAAACTATTTATGTGTAATGAAAACAAAATTTTTAGAAAAAGCCAAAACCCTACACTCCCTATTCATGGTACATGAAATAATGAAAAATCATTTTAAAAGAAAGAGTACATACTTATATTGACAAGCATACTTCATCAGACAGAAAAAAATACCTTAAATTACACGTACATATGGACGCACACCTTTAAGATAAACAACATCGATTAATCGCATTTCAATAACATTATTTCAAAATACGTGCATACAAGCACACAACGATTTAAATCGATGACAGTGATATATAATCGCGAAACATGTTGAGACCGCACAACTAAATTACAAGTCACGTGACAATTATTCTCAAAAATTGTCGACATCGTTAGCGCACTCGCGCCCAATGCTTAAAGTAACGTACACATTAATGTGTGTAAGCCTAAAATGTAGGAAGCCGCATCCGTACATTTTTAAACAAAAGGCTTACCGCTGATCGATTCAGCAACAAAGCTGCATACGTTAAATCTAAGTCAATTAATGCTATCGCGCATTTTCACGGTTTACATCAGTATACCACATTACTGAAACGCGAACAAAGAAACATATACATAGCCAAAGGCATAAACATAGTCATAAATATCGACTTCCGGTACTCTCGGAATCAACTAAAATTCATCGCGTCATAATCGCGGTTAACAACAGCATTTTACTGTTTTCTTCTCAAATATATACATATATACATATCCGATACGCTCGGAACAAAACTTATAAACAAAGATTGAACGATCTCAACGCTTGCAACGCGACAGTTACATCACATAATCTGGTAATAATACCTTGTACAAGAGAAAAAACCTATCATTCATGTACAACACTCATACCAAAACATGTTTAATACTTTTCTTTTTTTAAGCTGATAGTTAATACCAAAAATAGCACTTTTTTTTTCTTTTTTTTTTCGAAGTACATTTTTGCTATCTTTTTAAAATATTTTTTGTGCATTTTTCTATTCTTTTAGCTGGTAGTTAAACTATACAACCAGTGTTTCGGAATATTTATATTACTTAATGACATCAAAAGTTGTCTTCTTATCTCCTTTAAAAAAAACAACTAAGCAGTTAATGCCAAAATTAGACCTACAACCGTTGCTGTTACAAAAATATTTCCTAAAATTTTTGAGAAATATTGGAAATTACAACAAAAATGTGTGTGCAAAAAAAAATTTAGATTGTTAAATTTCACTTGAACTAATCTAGCACGTTAACTTGTCGTTTTTTTTTTTGTTTTAAGCAAAAAATTTATTTTAAACAAGTAAAGTTTTCACTTTAATTTTTGAAAATCATTTATTAAGTAAAGAACAAATAGAGCCTAATTTAATTACTGATCTAACAGTTAAATTTTCAAAAATTACTTAACAAGAATTCGGCACATTGACTAACATTTTCGATCTCCAAAAATGAAAATCTACAATCCAAAAATAACCCGCTTCGCCAGTATTATCTTTAAAAGAAAAGCCTACATTTTTGAATTTTAATACCAGTTCCGTGTATCATGATTGGATTAAGATTTTTTTAGCAAATGGAACTAACCTGTAAGCCTCCATTGTGACTTCTGCGACATTCTGCGTCATTATGGTTTTCTGACGTGACGTATGGTGGTCTCCTGTAATCTTTCCGGCGAGAAGTATAGTGTTAGTTTTCTCCGAGATGTGTCCTGGCAACCACTAGAAGTAAGATCCTGGCACCAGGCTCCACAAAGAAGACCTTGTAACGTAGTGGTTAATTCTTACAAAGGTCTTAGGGTGTAATAACACAAACACTTTTTAAGTTCCGAAATAACTTTATATATCTTTAAGCTTTTAACAGTTTATTTAATGTTTAAACCGACTTTCTAAAACATAAACAGTTCTTTCTTATAAGTATAAATATTCTAAGTGTCTTTCTAAGTGTCATAAGTTTGTCTTATTTAAAGTTTAGCACTTTAGCCACGAGACTAACATACCGTCCTCCTAAAAGGCATTATGTGGCTCATTCCGGCCATACGGCCGTTCTCTCTGCCAAATTCCAGATAAAAAATCTGGTTTCTTTAAACCTTACACTAGACTGTTCGTGACTGTATTCCATTTTCAAGATGACAGTTTGACATTAAGAATATATAAAACTACAGTAACAGTTATATAACGTCTTGCTTAATCATAACAAGATCGAGTCCAATGTAATTAAAAGTTACAGGTGAAGACATGAAATGACCTGTGGCTAAAATACCTACAAGAGTTTTGATGTTATCCAGAAAAGGATATTAGTCTTAACAAGGCCCTTAATACATATTTTAAAATGTAATTGTTTAACAACTAATATGTTTGCAAATTATTATCATAATTTTCCTATTACATTACATACTATCGTTCAAAAAATCGTAGTTTTGTTACTGTATTTTTTCTCAGAGAAAATGTTAAAGAAGCTCGAAATAATCTATTTTGATTTTATTTCGAAGTAAATTTGCATAAAAACAGTACAGTAAAGACTTGACATAACCTTTTTGCACCACGAGCACATTTAGACATAGAATGCACAGTACAAGTGCATTCCTGGGCCCAAGATCATTAAACTGAGATTTGAGACGAGTCTCAAATCTCAAGCATCTGACAAGTTGCAATATCTGAGAATTTAGATGGGTATCATTTCAGAAAACTATCAACCTGAATTTGAAAAAGCTCTAAATGTAATTGTTTTATGGACTTTCGCTTCACGATTTCCTTAACATAGAATATGCAATAAATGTTAATGCTTGAAGTCTTGTTTTGTTTTCTTGTAAAATATTGCACGTGATTTTCATTTTCTGCAAACGCTCTACTTAAAGTCTTAAATGAGACATGAATATCAGGAAATAGCACACAAAGAAAAAACAGCTTCCCCATACAACCATACAGCAGAGGGGAAAAATAGAGAAAATGCTGATAAAATGATAAATTTCAAATAAGAAAAACAAGCAATTAACGGAAAAGACATCCTCGACAGCCTTGAACCGGTCATTGGCAAACAAATTCGCCTTTTGCTACAGGGGATTTAAACTTGTCTCTATGGTGTATGAAGCTCACAACTCTATCAGATTCTCATACGAACAAACTAAACTAGTTTATAGAATGCAACGACCTCATAACCCAAACAAACTAGCACAAGTTGCCTCCCTTGGTGAATTTGTTCAAGACAACCTTATATAAAGCACATTATAGGATCCTCAGACAGGTCGAAGTTGCTGAACTAGAATGTGACCTCGAACACTAAAACTCCCACTGCTGCAGCACTATTTGTAATAACAAATGGCCATAACTCTAGTAGAACCAGCCTCAGGAAAAAAATCCCACCTGACAGTTTAGGAGGAGTTGTTGCAACAAGGTTTGGAGGACTTGCTTGCAACTCTACATGCCTCCTACATCGTGGGGGGGGGGGGGGGGTGAAACACAAATAATTGGGAGCACATAAGTGAAGGGGGGGCATAAAACACAATTAAACTGGGAGCACATAAAGCAGGATGATTTTGTTTAAATTGTAACCTATTAGGTGATGGATTTTTTCAACTTTATCTATTTACTCCATTTATGTCTTTGTTTTGTTTTCTCTAGCCGTAGAATTATAGTGATCCATATTTTGTTTATAGAACACGTGATGTTCATTTTCTGCAAACGCTCTACTGGACAATTGTTTCTGTATGTCCTCTTGCATGGGCAAGCGTAATACTGGTATAACTGATTACGGAAATGTAGACAGTCACGTGATACTTTTTCATACTGACAATTTTGCCAATTATCTTTATGTGAATAGGGGCAAGTTTAATATTTTTTAAACATTTAGAAAACATCAAGAAAGGCACATGACGATGTTAAGTTTGTTAAACATTTTTTGATGGATTATGTATTTATCAAAATTTGGTATGCGTCACTTTTATAGTCTGCAATTACTATTGTTTAAGTTATCATGTTAAACAGTTTATTCTTGCATACCAGGTAAGGTCATCCGGTGTTTTCACCCTTGTAGTTAATTTTGACCCTACACCCTCTAATGTAGAATGAGTCGCGTGCGAACATGAGTGACGTCACGTCTTTAGGTATTTGACGTCATATATAAATTATAAGTAATTGACGTCATTTAGAAAGTTAGATTTATAATAGATGAAAAGGGAACTTTGAAAGCCAGCGAACACGACAAATATGAAAATATTGCAGGCTTGGTTTAATTGAGCCTGTTCATAGGAAATGTATTTAACTGCCCACGCCGCATAGCCCCGGGTTTAGCGCAACTCAACATTTACACAAATATACAGTATAATTATGACCCACCCAAAACGATGGGATGCACACGATGATGAACATGGAACTTTCAATGCGGTATTTTCAGATTAATACCATTCCATGTTCAGCGGCATATGTTTTCCAGATTAAATAATGGATTGCCGTAAACGAGAAAACAATGGGCGAAACTAAACAAAACAGAATTTTGACATGGGATCTAAGAATATAATTCCTGCATATCACAGACAACGCAAAAGGCAAAATTAAAAGGCATGAAGTATATCCTTGGGGTGATCGAACAAAATTCGAATCAATCTTGACTGGGATATTGAAACCATCTATCTATGAAATAGCCGAACTATTTAAGCAAAAGTAATTTTAGGAGTACTATTAACATAGTACATAAGTTTCGTGCTCAACGACCTTATGACCTTTAATTGACGTCATTGATAGCTGCACTAATTGAATGTATGGGGAGACTTTATGGGTAAACACTAACGTTTTAGCGCATTGAAACAAACAGTTAGACGGTATACATGTACACAAATATTATTTACAATAAAGGATTGCAAGAAAAAGTATATTGCATGAGACGTTCGGTAAAGATAGAACAATCTGTGTCCTCGGGAGAAACTGCACTGGTTGAATTATTTATCTGAAGCACGATCGGAGCGGGAAAACTTAAATACTACAAAAGTGACCCTTATTATCAAATTGTAAGTAGTTTATTTAGATTTCCATTCCCTATCATGTGGCTGTCTAGTTATAACCGTTTCAAGGCGGTAGCCCCAAAAGTTTTCTTTTTTCTTTAATTTTTTAAAATAAATATACGTAAAAAATTATAAAAACCCATGCTCTATTTTCCTATACTTTTTGGCTTCGAGGGGATGGGGGAGACTTTGTTTTGGTTAGTGCCGATTCCTTATATGCGTATTTCCCTTTATTTCTTTACATGTATAATATACAATGTAGCGGTAATATTGCACAACACAACACTTCATTGACAAACAGTTTTATTAATTTGTAAAGCCGTCATACATGTCATGACATTTCAGGCTTATAATATTAATAATAAGGTTCGATTTCTTTATTTATGAACAATGATAAAAATAAACATTGAATTAAACATAAATAAATGTAAACAAAAGTACTTGTTCATACATAGCATAGAAATGAAATTAAACAGCAATATCATATAAAGCTTGAACAATAAAGTAAACATGAATAAATGAAAACAATAGCAGTAATATTGCACAACACAACACTTTAGTGACAATCAGTTTTATTAATTTTAAAAGCCGTCATTTATGTCATTACACTTCAGGCTTATAATATTATAAAGGTGCGATTTATTGTTTTAGTAACAATGATAAAAATAAACATTGAATTAAACATGAATAAATGTAAACAAAGGTTCTTGTTCATAAATAGCATAAACATGATATTAAACATCAATATCACATATAGCATGACCATTAAAGTAAACATGAATATATGAAAACAATCGTTTTAAATATTTCGTATTCAGCCATTATATAATGAATTAAATACACCAACATGAAAACAATGCTTTTCATAATACTAAATGAAGATTGAATCAAATATAAATATAAACAATATTTCCGAACATTTAATGTTCATTCATTCCAGAAGGAATAGGAATTAAACAAAAATACAAAGAAACAAAGTTATTAAAATGATGTTTTGAACATACCATTGTTAAAATTAAGTATAACATTTAAATAATGTCAAACAATACAGTTACAATTTTATGTAATCTGCAGGAGATAATGCGATACAACGAGATGAACAGAACAGAACAAAACATCATATTTTTCCCAGACGTTTAGTACATGCAACATGGGAAGTCAATATGTAGCATTGTGTTGTGCAGATTATAGGTTCATTAAACATAAACATTAAGGTGTAAACAAACATATTTTTATATAATGTATAATATAATTTACTTTTAAGTACGGAGGAAAATTCGAATAACTTAAATTATAAATAACTGTGATATTTGAAGACAGAAAAAAACAATATGTTCATTATGCCTGTGTGTACATTCAACGAAGGAAGTAAAATAAATAAATACACGAACTATAATTTTATAGGTCTTAAATCTATTGTTAACTTAACATATGTCATTTGAATTTTGACATTACAATTTTCACAAGTTTGCTGATCATCATCAATACTTCTTCAGATGTGGATTTCACAGAAGTTGTGATATAAACAAATAAAGGAAGAAAAACTCCAATATTTCACTACGTGTTTCGATTTTTTTTACTCTTCTCCAGGTGAATGTTATTGTATCAACAAAAAGCAAGCGTAAGAAATGACTTTATTTTAATTCACTGGCGTAGAAAAGACGTCACATAGCAATAAAACGTATATGAACCTCATACAGAAGTTGTGATCTAACTCATGCTATATGATCGTACTTCTCCTCGCCGTTGGTCAGCGTTAACCTGAACCTGAAAAAAAAACAGTTAAGGTAAAATGGCAATCATCATTATACTTTCTTGCATACCGGATAAGTATTTCCGCGTGATATACCGGAGAAGAAAATCTTTTCTTGCATACCGGATAAGTATTTCCGCGTGTTTTACCGGGGAAAGAAAATCTTATCTTTTCCCTAGGGAAAAGATAACGTTCGCGTGCTACACGAGTGACGTCACGTCTTCAAGTATCTGACGTAATTTATTCAGGTTAGTGACGTCATTTAGAAAATAAGGTTTACGTTTACGTCGATATTTCAGCGTAAGGAAAGAAAATTTAGTTTGTATACATGTACACAAATGTAACAGTGAAAGGTATGCAAGAAAAAGTATCTTGCATGGGACATTCGGTAAAGATAGAAAAATCTGTCACCTTGGGTGAACTGTTTTGGCGGGAACTCGGCAGAGCCTCGTTCCCGCAAAACAGTTCCCCCTCGGTGACAGATTTTTCCATCTTCACCTCACACTCATGCAAGATACTTATAATCTTTTCCATAGGGAAAAGATAACGTTCGCGTGCGACATGAGTGACGTCACGTCTTCAAGTATTTGACGTAATATATTCATGTTAGTGACATCATTTACAAAATAAGGTTTACGTAAATGTCAATATTTTAGCGTTAGAAAACAAAATTGAGTTTGTACAAATAAAAACAAGTGTTATGAACAGTAAAAGGTATGCAAGAAAAAGTTTCTTCCATGAGACATTCGGTAAAGGTAGAAAAAATCTGTCACCTCGGGTGAACTGTTTTGGCGGGAACTCGACAGAGCCTCGTTCCTGCAAAACAGTTCCCCTCGATGATTTTTCCATCATCACTTCACACTTATGTAAGATACTTATAGTCATCGATATCAATGACAATAATCGAAATATCTCAGTAATAATTGTAATGGCAAAATGCAGTTCGGTAAAACGGCAAAAGTTGATGTTATTAATGAATCTATATTTTACATACGTTAAGAAAAGTTAGAACAGTAAAAAAAGATAGATCGAACAATTCCCTGAATTCTAATGACATGCAAACAAACAAAAAAAATAAGCAACACAAAACATAGTTTTAAATGCTTACTTCAGTAACTGGATACTCACAGCTACATGTGAGGGTTTTTAAGAACTTTCAATTACAAGGAGAGCAATCAACATTTTATTCTTTTTTTTTATCTAATTACGCGACTAAGAAATACAACGTCAAACATATTTTTACAAATGTCTCATATTGTCAAAACAATTAATGAAAGTAAGCAGTATATACATCTTTCATCATTAATATTGGAACACCCTTATTTTCCACAAACTTTTTTTGTGTGTCCCTATATTTTGGGACACTTTTAGGATCGTTTTTTTTTGGTGCCCTTATGTTTTGTGAACTTTCAGAAACAGTTTCGCCAAATAATCATGATAATGGTGAATAGTTACAGTACTATCAATCGTTAAATTTCAGAAACAGTTTTTGTGTCCCTATATTTCGTCGTTTGATATTCTTATGTACATCGGGTTGGTTATGCCGTGTATTTGCAATAAAATTTCAATATAAAATTTTAGAGTCATCGAACAATGCTAACCAACCATATCCTGTTAAACTGTTTCAGTGCAAATTTACACATATATCTGTGCATTGAAAATGAGGTTGAATTAAAACTATTACCCCGGTAGTTAATCTGTGTTATTGAAATTAATTAATTTCAAAACAGAACAAAACATAACAGAAGGTCATCTTAATTTTTCAGACGTGTTGTGCATGTAACTTGGGAAACAGCCTAAAATTCTAAGTAATTGTCACTATTTAATGATCAACTAAATATGCGAAAACACCCCAATATAGCCATCTGTTTCCCGTTGGTGGACGTGCAAGACATTTCGTCAAAAGACACTTGATAGAATACGACACTTGACAGAAAGGACATGTGATAGAATGCGACAATTTAAAGAAAGGGCAGTTTGATAAAAAAAAAGTGAAATATGCGTTGATAAAAAAAAAGTGAAATATGCGTATCAGGAATCGCAAAAAAAACACAAAAAAAAACAACTGTTTAACTATTCACCATTATCATGATTATTTGGTCTTGTAAACCGGTTGTTGCATACAAACGACAGAGAAATTTAAAAGATTTTTTAATTCATGCACAATTTAAATCAGTACACCATGATAAAAATCATTTTTCAACAAAATGTAACAGACGCCGTTGCTCACATTGTAAACACATTATTGAAAATGACCATAATGACAGTTTTAATACTTCTCAGACTTTTAAACTGAGGTCCTCTACAGACTGTACATCTAACGATGTAATTTATCTTATTAACTGTAAAAAATGTAATATGCAATATGTTGGTCAAACCAATCAGCAAGTATCGAAACGCATGAACAGTCATCGTTTTGATATTAATAATTTTAGCATAAATCCGTATTATTCGACCAATGTTGCTACACATTTTAACACGAATCAGCATTCGTTGGGCGATTTTTCGTTCATTCCTATTGATGTGATACACGGAGAGATGGACAGACTATGCAAAGAAACATACTGGATCCATAAACTTTGTACTTTACATCCGATGGGAATGAACACGAAAATCGTCTACGATCTGAAATAATGTTTTATGTAATTTTGTGTAAGCAAAATCACTATTATGATAGTAAAATATTGTTAGTTTCTTTTTTCCATTTTCTCTTCTTCTATGTAGAAACTGCTAGTATCGTTTAGATCCAATGTGTTATTTTATCATATTTTGGGTTTGCTTTGTGTATAAATTTGCATAATTTAATATACGTTTTTCCGCTATTTTGTGGCAGCGTCAAAGTGGCGTTTACGCGCCGTTTTGACGACGTCACGCAATTGATGTTGTTATTCCCTGATGAAGATTATAAATCGAAACGTCGGAATAAAAATATTAACAACATATTTCGTGTTAGTGCAGATTTCTTCCCCAATTTATCAGGAATCGCCACACTCAGAAAAAAATATAGCCTCCCCACGCACGAAAAAGAAGAGAGAAAAAAGAGCATGTGTTTATAAGTATGTCAAAAATGTTATTTGATTTAAATTACTGTATTTTATTCAGTTCTCAACATATTTCGACACAAACATAAAGTAATCAAAATCTCAAAACAGAAAACACAACGTAAATAAACATGTTTTTATATTTGATTTAAATTACTATATTTTATCCAGTGCTCAACATATTTCGACACAAACATAAAGCAATTTAATTCTCAAAACAGAAAAGTGTATAACATGTTTTTGACATTTGTTTTCTTTCGTTTATGTAGTATAATGTTATTAATCAAGTAAATTCATATTGGCCAAGTGTAGTAATTTTTGCCCGAGGCCGAAGGCCGAGGTTAAAAAACACTGCCCGAGGCACACTGACATGGCCAATGTGAATTTAATGACAATTTTATCAATTGACAGACTAAAAAATATCCAATTCATATGAAGACTAAACTGGGCCAAATCGGGAACTGCTGGGTTAATACGAGATATGCTGGGCCAATATGAGATAGTTAATTAATAATATCATATACAACAGTCATTCCGTATACGTTAAGTGATCATCTTCTTTCAACTAGACAATTCTGATGCATGCATAGAAATTCATTGAAATCTACAATTCCCAAGATTTCGCAAGATATTGGGACTTTTTAAAAGTTATGTTATTGTTACATTTTTGGGACACGATTTTTTAAATACTTGTAACTGTCCCGAAACTTTGGTCGATTGCGGTATATTTGTTAGACAGAAGAATCTCATAATTTAGAGTAGAACTAAAACACAATATTTAATGAGAATTCTAAGTGAAAAGATGCATAACTATGACATCAAACAGTTATGAAAATTTTCCTGATAATTGATTTTGTGCTGTGAAACAATTATGATAAGTGTAAACGCTCTACTGAAAAACACTTATACAACACACTTGATTTAAATGCTAACGCACCCGCCTTTCCCCCGCCCAACGACATTCTCACAACCAGGGCATTAGGAAAAACTGTTTAATTTCCAAACTAATGAACTGACCTTAATTCAACAGTCAATAAAATTAATACGTATTTACATACCGCAAATTATTGCTTGTATATCATTAATTATTTTTGCAAGTCCACTAAAGTTCGGCGTTTCGTAGACGTAGGATGGACTGGACGCGATAAGCTGAAGTTCGGCGAGATTATAATTAGCAACACCAACAGCTAGTACCTGCAATATAAACAGACATGTTTAGCATGGTTACGACGTAGGCATTTTTTCAGTACGGTTGTCCATACTATCTTTAAACGCGTGAAGTTTTGCGTACTTCATATCGCTTGTAAAACCGGTTTGAACATGGATTGTCTTCTGAATGCATATACATATTTCCATCGATGACAAATTTTTGAGTGTGTGAAACAAACCTTAAAAGATATTGTAGTTTTTTGGTAGACCGGACAAGACTTGTGTCCATTCGCATATTTACAAAGAAATTATTCATTGTAGCGGCAAAATAACTATTGCTTTATCCTCCGTAAGTGCCTATTAAATAAAGCTTCAACACGTTTTACATTTGCGTATGTTTAAGTTTCCAGTTACTCTAAAAATGTCCAGCAGTAATCAGTACTTAGCGAAAGAACATGACAATATCAAATTTGTAAAAACTTTTGCCATACTCGTAAATATCTGTCACATGGCTGTCTATTTATCGCTAACGATCTATACTTAATGACAGTATAGTCCGATTTTACGCATTGAGCCGTGAATGTACTTTTGTATTTATAGATTTTTGGAATATTCCACAAAATAGGGATGTTAGATATTTCCATCTGAGCTCATTTTATTAAAATTGTAGTGGCTAATAACAAAAGTTTTCATGGCCATGACAGTAACGCTTCTAATTTCTGGTAATATGACATAAGGGTTGTGTGTTCGAATCCCATGGTGGAATTTCATTTTTTCTGTTTCAATACATTCATGTAAACACCGACAAAAATATTTTTACGGTAACTCTGTAAAATGACGCACTTTACCTATTAAGTATTATAACAGTGGACTTTTCCGAAAGGTCACGGCTCACGGGTCAAAATCGAATTATAGATGTAAAAATTATTTGTAAATACCGATTTTTTGTTTTTGTTTATAATTTCATGTCTAGACATACCATGGACATGTATACATGTACATATAATTGTTGTTATTTCTGATAAATTCCCATCAGTTAAAACTATTATTGAACGGATTTCAACAATACTTTAAATTAATATGTAATTCACGTGACATAAGCTAATCTATAGATCACTTCTAAGTTTAGTGAAAAGTCATATGAATTTTCAGCTAATTACATAACAACGGAAATGTTGCTCATAGCATAATACTGTTAAAATAAACTAGAAATGGGAATGTTCTGTGGTGCTATACATGCATGCACATTGGTAGAAATAAATAAATACTTTAAGTTATTTAGTTCTGTAAATGATACAATTTAGAGCAAGAATTATTTTATACTAAAAAACTACATCGCACAACATGTGTGATACCTAACGCTTTAAGACCTTAAAGTAAAGATATAAAGGTCCATATTAGTATAATTATCAGTATATTCTAATTGTTGTATACATGTATACTGAGCCAAAATGAACACTTGACAAGAATAACATGGAAAACTCCTAAATAAATAAATGAAGACAGTAAATGCAAATATCTGGAGGAATTTGTCCACCAATATGTTTTTATTTTATGCTTTTCAGTGAATTATAGAATTTTCCCGGTGAAATAAAAGTGGTATTTCACTGTTTTCAAACAGTGGAATATCATTTTTATTTTCACTGATTTGATTTTTTCGCGTTGGTTCCCAAACGCATATAACATACCAAATGAGAACGTTTAGGTAACGGGCTAAAATGTGTATATTTGACGTCATGACGTCACGTCATAAGCAAGCGGTTTTGGCGCCATTTCTTGTAACTTTTCTGTCAAATTCACGCAAATTTTGCTCTAAAAGCATAAAATAAAAAATAAAATTTGTTTTTACCAGTGAAAGATAGAAACATATTTCACTCGTGAACTCTTGAATTATGTATTTTCACGAGTGGCGAAGCTCACTCGGTGAAATATATTTCTATCTTACAATGGTAAAAACAAATATCCTCTATATCTTGGACATTGTCAGTTAAGTATCTATCGATTTAAAATTAAGAAAGATGAAAAAATTATGTGGTTGTGAAAAATTAAGCGTTGGATTGTGTTCTTCTAGGCGGCGTGGGCAGTAAAAAGCATTTCCATTTCTGCCCATGAACAGGCTCAATCAAACCGAGCCTGCAATATTTTCATATTTGATGTGATCGAGGGTCTTCAAAGTTCCATTTTCATCTATTTCAATTAAAAGGGAGGTAATTTGCTTAAACGGATATTTAAGAAATTGTAGCTTATTTCTTTGAATCAGTGGGCTTTAAAGACTGTGTTTTTCCTTCTCTACATGCCATAAACTTCTAAATTTGATAGTCAAATTTGAGACTTTTATGTTAAAAATAATTTGATAGTCAAATTTGAGACTTTTATGTTAAAAATTATTGATCTCATCGTTTTTTAGGAAAGAGAAGATAACCATGACCTCTGTGTAAAAATAAAAATATCTTCCCCCTTTATCAAATGTCCAGATATTTGCAAATACCACAAATTAAAAGAAAAATAAAATATATCATCACTTAACAAAATATTTGAATTTAAAAATTGATAAGTTTTCATTTTTATTCAGTATATATTTTTTGGCTTACACTCCGAATGTCTATTAAGCTTTAGTGCAAAGGAGAACTCTTATGGACAACCTGTAACTTTAAACCCACTGAACGTTACAAAATTACAGAAATACTTTTAAGGATTGAATCGATATTTGATTGTTTTCATTTGGGTATGGAAAATGGTTTAGTGTGTGAAGCCGAAGGGCTTCACGCGTACTTTAGACAGTACAACTGTTTTCCAAACCCGAATGAAAACCATTAAATATTAATTTAATCCTTATATTTACACTCATAAATACTCTCATTAAAACAGAAATTATGAGACGAATTCGTGATATTACGGCTTTTTCAAAAGGCTGTTAAAACAGCAACGCTGACGACACAGTGAATGACGGCACGCTTTTTCGTAGCTACTCGTGGCAAACCGTGCGTGCTCGGCGACGTCACACGTCAAAACATTATGCAACGTCCAATAAATAATGAACGGCTCTTCTGTAACAACACCTATTAAAACAATACGTCACACGTTTACAAACAGAAATTATGATCCGTATGATGAATAAAACTTTATCGTAGAGGACGAAGTTGAGGTATAAATATTTACAGTTGTGTTCGGCCTGGATTTTAAGAAGGCAGCTGCCGCAGGTGTATTAGATCCACTGTTAGATTGCCCGTCTGTTACAATGACGACAAAATTAGGGACATCAAGTCTATCGCCATTTGCAGGTGTTAACGTTACATTTCCAGCCCAATATAACGCAAGATCGGTACGTGTAGTACTGGAAGCGTATCTAAAAATTGTTTCAATACTGTTATAATAGTTATCACAATACAAAATACACACGGAATATCATGATCGTCTAAAAATGGCAAATTTACTATCTAAAATGACTCGACAATTTCTGCATAAAAGGCATTAAAATTAATTTCCGATGGAATTAAAACAATTAATTCAAGGACACTTCTTTGATTATCGAATTCCAAGTCAAAATGCTGCGTGAAAAAATGCCTAGTGTGACAATGATTAAGACTTGCAAGTTCATTAAGTGGATGAGCTATTATAAATTTATGTTTTTGGCTTCCTTATCCAGATTCTGAAGACTCGATATAAAATGGGGCGCACCATGGGAAAAGGTACATTCGGTCATTTTAGTGATATAATAGTTTTTACTAAATTAAGAAAGAACTTAAAACTTTAAATCAATTTCTTATAACTAAAATGTGATTTTGTTACACATTTTGAAAATAAAATTTTTACCACGAAATGCATAATAAATAATGCCGTCTGCTCAAATTTATGACGTCATTTAAAAAACTGACGTCAACTAGCCGAAGGTACCTTTTCCCGTGACGCGCCCCAAATGAGAAGCCAGGCATGAAAGCATAGCGTTTCTGCCTGCTTGTTTTGAAATAAATTGAAGGTCAGTGAAACAACAACAAAATGGATTTCTATTCTCGTTACAGTCATTTATACTCCCAATTTTTTACCACTTTGTTCAAATGATTCAAAAATATCACAAATCAGGAATTTTGAAATGAGACGACTTAAACAAATGTATCAACAGGATTTTTATTTGTAAGTGTCTACCTACGGAAATCCCAAATCCTATTTGTAATGGCTACATTGAAGGTAAGTGTTTGCTTTATTCGAAATCTTATAATCCTGTTCAATATAATATCTATGTTTGAGTAAAGAGGTATGTAAATGATTACTTACGAAAATCCCATAATCCTGTTTGTAATAGCTACTTCCGTGTAGTAGGTGTTCAGGTTAAATGTATTGGATGTGACATTGTTAGAGAAGTCAATAACGGCAGCCCGAGTTTCGTTGATACCGATGCTGAAACTGTCAATCAGGCTAATAGCAAACGCCCGTTCCAGCTGGTAATTATTTGCATTCACAGAACCAGAAGCGTCAATAATAACAACCAGGTCGGCTTTCTCCTGTGAGCAATCTGAGTAAAAAAAATTCGAAATGATAGTGCAAAACAGGTATAACTATTACTAATTTCAATGATATTTTTACCGTTTTTTTAAACTAAGGTAACATTGTCTTTTCTATAAAGTTTAACGGTTTTAATTGTAATTGATAAAAATAATGTGAACTTCGACATCACCGAACAGCAAAACGATGTAAACAAAATAGTGCATTCTCGGTTCTACTGGACCTCTTTATTGGCAATAATGGAAATGAATATTGGTGCACGCATGGTTTAGCCTGTGTTGTAGCAAATCATTATTTACACAAGTAAACAGTTTAGATATTTATCGAACTTAAACGGTAGTGAGCGTATGGCCTGATATAAGGTATTTTCATATTTAATTTAATTACATTAATGTTCATATTCAGCCATGTATTTTCCCAGGACACAAGAATCGGATTACTAAACCGTAAAACAAACAAAGGACGCAGTTAAACCGAATAAATTTTGACAGGCTATCTTAGTATTTTAGTCCTACCTAAAACATCATGCGATATTGCAGCGCGATTGCATAATGCCCACATATTTTCAAAGATGAAAAAGGAACAGCCACCAAACAAATATCAAAATATTGAAGGCTCGGTATGAATGAGCCTGTTTTCACGGAGTAATGGAAATACATACTACTTATTGCGTCGCCTAGACCAGGGATGGGTGATTCTTTATATTAAAAATAACATGTATGTAACGTTCCCGACGGCTTTCAAGGATGAAAATTGATAGAAACACTGATGCAATGTACAGGGTAACTTTTGACAGCTGCCACGCGGCGCAAACGAGACTACTGCGATATTTTAATAGACTAAAATGAAATTTTAAAACCTCAACATAAAACGTATCAAAATATTACGGGCAAGGTTTGAGCAATGATATTGTTACCACCCACCGAAAGGAATTAAAGAAATATTTTGTAAAAGTAATATTTACGAGAATCATTGTCTGACTGAACTACCTTTAAAAGTCTGAATTTATAGATATGATTGAAAACAAGTAGATAATTTTTATGGCTGACAAACGGCACACCATTAAATCACTCTAACTGCAAATATAATAGTACAGTAGTCACGAGTCATTCACTACGTCACTGCGTATAACGGTTGATAGAAAATAAATTTAGGAATATAAGGAAACAGAACGCCGGGAATACTGTGTACGAGTCCACATATATTCCGTATTGTACAGTTAAATGTATAATAACCTTATTATTATATATCTTTAGTGCACATGTACCCAACCGTCCAAAATGAAATTAATATATATTTTTGGGATCCAATACGGGAATATATTGGACGGTCACGCGGTACAAATGCAGATTGTTTAGTGCACATGTACCCAACCGTCCAATATGAAATTAATATATATATTTTGGATCCAATACGGGAATATATTGGACGGTCACGTGGTACAAATGCAGATTGTCGATTGGTTACATTTATTAGATATAAAATAATACGTCAAACTGTTTACCAACAGAAATTATGATCCGTTTGATGAATAAGACTTTATCGTAGAAGACGAAGTTGAAGTGTAAATATGTAACACTGGTAATTAGCCATTCATGCATTCATTCAATCACTTACACTTCCACACTTCGAAGTCATTTTAATACTTAATTGTATCAAAAGATTGAATTAAAGACCTTAAAATTGTGACATTATTGGCTTGTCGATACTATAGTTTTCGACTAGTTATAACCATAGTACTGTGCACCGTACAAAATATTTGTTGTGAATTAGATAAATCACTTATTCAGCTCTTTTTACATACTGAAATACGTTGTTGGTTTTAATGTAAAGATAACCCCAAAGCGATACAAATACGATGGCAGCGCCGAGCCAATCATCGAGAGACACGGAACACAGCATCCGTATCCCCAAAAACGACATTTCTAATATGCCTAATATACAGCCATCCACAATGATTGACATTCTACATGGCTTGAAATTAGAATATTACCATCAAGGGAGGTATTTTTTTCTTTAAGGAATAAGAACTTTAGAGTAAGATATATCAACGTGATTTTGCGGGTTTTACTACCAATGACCTCATACCACTTTTCATTGTAAAGAGTTGTTGTTTCAACTTTAAAGGCTACATGTAACTAAAACAAATAAATGGGGCACGCCAGGGGGAAAGGTACATTCGGTCATATTTTGTGAAATTTTAGTTGTTACTATATTTAAAATGAACATACAACTATCTATTGTTTTTTCATAACTTAGAAGTGATTTTATTGCACATTTTGACAATAAAATGATATTTTTACAGCAAAGTGCATACTAATTTATGCCATCTGTTCAACTTTATGACATCATTTCAAGAATTGACGTCAACTCTCCGAGGGTACCTTTTCCCGCGACGCGCCCGAAATATAATCATAACTTAAGATGAAAATGAAAACTGTTTATTCCTCAGGACAGAGATTTTGGAACGTTTGACTCGCCTAAAGTAAAACATAGAATTAGTAGTTCTTACCAATAACTATGGAACATTATATCAGTATGCAATCTGTAGGTTTGTATTTGTCAAGTTGGGTAAAACCGAAGGTCGAGCGTGGTGTGGTTTACATACGCAGCGAGAAGTTATACAAACCTACAGATTCCTTTAATTATATACCCTTATTTCACTCCCAATTAAAAGAACACCGATTAAAAATTTAATTTGAAACAAGCTGGGAATGTTTCGAACAACAAGTCCCTACAAAAAGGTGAAATAAGCATATCAGGGATCGCCACATTCAGAAAAAACAGCCTCCCCACACAGTCAAGAAGAAGAGAGAGGGAGAGAGCATGGTTAATAAAATGATCAGTTAAAAAAAAGACACCACTAACAATAAACAAAAAATGAGAACCCGAGGGGTTACCGCATTGGAACGGTCAGTGGCAAATCAAATTGCCACTGGGGGTTTAAACCAGGTTCTAGAATGCACCAACCTCACACTTGCCCCAACAGGTTCTCATAACACAAAACAAGTACAAGTTGTCTTGGTGATAAAACTCCAACCCACTTATCGGCTCAACAATGTTGCATGCAAAAGCACACAAACATATAAAACACAAGAAGCCAACAGCACTGCAAAGCCAAAGGGCAGGTACTCAATGATCTTACCGAGACCAGAGCTCCTGGAGTAAAACCAGCAAGAACACGATGACAGGGACAAAAGAAACAAATCGAGCTTCCAGGTTCTTTTAAGAAAAGATTTCCCTATAAACCTTCATAAACTCTTAAACCCCTGCCACCGTCGTGCAACCAAAGAGGTAAGCATAATGATCAACTGTAGAAGGGCCAATCACTAGACCTGCAGAGCGCTGTAAAATATCAAGTTAAATAAAACATAACTGATCTAAATTTCCGAGATATAAAATGTTATACAAAAGAGAAACATACCATCGCAAGGATCGTCTGATCCAATCGGTTGACATATTCCACAGATACAGACTTGGGATAGACACTCCTCGTCGCACGTACAGAACTCGGTCACATTTTTTTCTGTAAATCATCGCAAATCACAATTATTATACAAGTTAATGGTCCTTCTAAATCTTTTTTTCTTCCAGGCGGCTTGGCGGAATTGGTGTATTGAAACATAATTAAATTTAAAACCATAGATCTTACGATTAGAATGAGATGTAGTGATTATATGTACGTGGAGACTTTTTACCACCGCCACACCGCAACTTTTTTTATTCTTATTTTCTATTTTTTTCCATACATTAAAGTGATTTCGTTAAACATGTTGACAATATAATGGTATGTTTCATGTTTGTACCACGATGTTCCATCTGAAAATTGATAAATACTAAATTTACATGATTGTAACCAACAGATTTATTACATTTTCATGGTTGTTCGGCGTCAAATTTAAGGATATTTTCCCTTTTCTGTGATATGCCACTGCGGAAGAGTAAAAAAAAAAGTGAAATATGCATATTAGTTTAAGCCACGTCCAGCAGGCACAGTCATCCCACACAGCCATAATGTAGAGAGAAGAGAACATGGTATTACAATAAAGTTTAAATATGGACGCCACAAACAATTAAAGAAAGTTAGAACCTGAAGGGTTACCGCCTTGGAACTGTCAGTGGCAAAACAATTTTTCACTGAGGGGTTTAAACCAGGTTTTAAGATGCACCAACCTCACACTTGCCCCAACAGGTTCTCATATGAACACACAAGTACAAGTCGCCAGGATGTGATAAATTCAGTTAAAGGTAATCCGAAAAATGAGATAATCACAAGTTCTTTCTAAATTTAGTTACAATTTAATGTTAAAAAAATTACATACGACCCAGGTGGTCAGGTGAAACATAATTGAAATTACATCGTAGAACCATAGATCGTTATTTAACCCCCAGTGGCGAACTGTTTTTCAACTCCCGGTTCCAGGGCGGTACCTCCAAATATTCTCTTTTTCGTTAATTGTTTGTGTGTCTTATTAAAATTGCTCTTTTCATAGAACTCGTGCTCTCCCTTTTCCCCTCTACATTTGGCTGCGTGGGGAAGCTTTCTTGTTTTCTGGGTGAAGCAATTTCGTTTATGCATGTTTCATCTTTTCATTAAGTAGATTTTATTAAATAGTAAATTAACCTACGCTGTAAGCACAATCCACAATTGTTTAAATAGTATCCCGTTTTACATTTACAACTTCCGGCTATGCATGCAGTGTTGTTGCCAAGGCAGTCGGACACAGAAGTACAGACACCACACATCGGAGAGTCTGCAACAGTTGTAGAAATAAGTTAAAACTTTCATAAAAAATCCAAGAAATAAAACATCATTCTTCAAGTGATTTGCTGCGAAAATAATAATTGTATTTATTGATTTAAAATGGTGTGCGTGTTTGTTGGTGTTTGTTTTTCGCAAAATATCCTTTAACATTCATACGCGATAAATATTGCGTGAGTAACTAATGATTGAAAGCTAACTTAAGAGGATCAGCTCAATTTTCATTTTGTTCGTAGAATCTCCGGTTTTACAAATACCAACAGAAATTAATAACAGAATTCGATCAAATTTATCGTTGATTATACTTGCATCTTTTAACAGAACAAGTTAGGTTGTTCTTTCGTTTATATTTTATTGTTTTTATGTCCACTACAAATAACGAATTCGAAAGAGTCTTGTAATTGTATTTTTAATCAATTCCATAAGAACATAGTTGGGAATTACTAATGCATCCATTATAGCGCGAGGTCTCACGTGACGTTCCGCGCACTCACGTTAACGTCACTTCGGACTGAATGTTGTTATTGTTATGATTGATATGAATAAGTAAAGGTCGAACCTGGAAACGCATTTGTTTTACACTATGGATCGCCATAAACATACTAAATTACAACAAGAATGATTGGGTAGCATGTTACATTAAAAAAAAAGACCATTTAGAAATATTCTGTACGTTCTCGTCTGACTGATTGTTTTCACCCACTAATTATAGTATATTATCATATCTTAACTCATTGCCGCATTCATGCATCTTCCCAGACTGAGCCCAATATCATAAAACGGAAACAAGTCCCAAATCTCTAGCATCTAATTGGCGATGTTCAGCCAGTCAGATGCTTAAATTTGAGACTGTCTCTAATCTTAAATATACTCACAGCAGTCATCTCCGACCTGCACTTGCCCGTTGGGACATTCACATCGGTTTGTCGTATCACCGCATACTAAACCAGAGACACTACATGAATCTGGTGATTGATGACAAGGATCGCATAATCCTGATCCAACTGTAATTATAAAATATTCAGACATGCCGAGATTGTTAAAAATGATGAATACGATCACATTTTGAGCTGGAAAAGCTCTATTCGGTCATTTGTAGTAAAAGTATGATCAAGTAAAAAAAAACAATCCCCGAAAATATCAATTCGCAAAACATTTCTGTGATGGATAAAATCATCGTTTGCTGAATGCATACAGTACAATATTTTCGATGAATGAAAATATAACAAAATATTTTATTATGAACACTTAACCAATGCTCTAACTACACCGAAAATAAAATTTTAATTTCTCCGCACGGAATTTGAGTATAGAAACAAAATATGATGAATCAGTTTTACTTATTTTATGAAGTTACATTGAAAATCCCGTTTTGCCTTCTCAACCAAGAATATTTATGAGGTGTGGGTAAAACCAATAGTCACAAAACGACGGTATCTTTACTACACAGAATTTACCGATATTGGTAAAAACTTACTATGACAGGTCTGCAGAGGGTTCATTGTACAAATTTATTTAAAAATAATTTAAAAATGACAATATCACCATGAAAATCTCCTATTCTTCCAAAGTACATCATTTCTACACCAATTACATTGAATTACGGAAGACGCAGATCTTATCCTTCAATATTCAAGTGAAATTCTAAGAGGTGCAGATGCTGTAATTATTAGAATTGTAATTCTATATTTAGATCCACCGAGAACGGCAGAACATTCTCTGTTAACATTAAGGATGATATAGACAGACAAACTGAACATGTTTTTAACGTTTTAACTTAAAATTCTAATAACTGTGGAATTCAATATGTGGGACATACTGTTACCGGTGATATTAATGTAATCAAAGACTCTCTAATTCGTTATTTAATTTCTAAAGGTCCCACATATAGAATTCCATCCAAAATTGATTTTAATGCATGCCAGCATTAATTGCTGAGTCTTAAAACTTATTTTGCAATAAATGGTGCAAACGAGAACATTCTGAGCCTAATGCACATTATAACTCGAAAAATACACATATTCAAAATAATAGACAATCGTATATCATTTTTTGAAAGAAACGTGGATTTATTACCACCTCGACCTCGTTTTTACTTTCGTCATTTGAAAAAAAGGAATTCATGACTTTCATAACAGATTTGTTTTAACACCTGCTGATAAGGTTTCTAATTATGTAATTATAATGTAACGGATACACTATAATAATATTCAAACTGAAGAACTGAACAGCGCTAATGCTTATATACTGACTTCTTCATCTGAGAGTGATAATGTTACACACTCTACAAAATTACAAAATATAGAATCAGTATTGAGCCGAAACAAGTCTAAGTACCAACTATGTTTTGGTTACCTTAAATGCATAAAACAATGTACAAAGCAATATTTATTGCTTACTAGGTTCTTGCACTACTACTGAATTATCCGTGCTCTTAAAATCTTGTCTTACAGCTATAAAAGAACATGTAATTAGGTATTGCGATAAGGTTTTTGAAACTTCTGGCAAAACAATATTTTGGTCGATTAAAAATTCAGATGACGTTTTGAAAAAGCTTAAATCAAATAATTTACAGGCGTTCTGTTTGTCTATTTATGATTACTCAACTTTATACTAGCTCCCTCATAATTTAATTAGAGACAAGCTAACCAGTCTCATTGAAAAAAAAAACGTTTGCTAGAGAAAATAAAACCTTGTAATGAACATAGGGCATTTTTTACAGATGGTTCTGATGATAATTATACTTTATGGACTTTTAAAGACATTATAGAGTCGCTAACTTTCTTACTGAATAACATTTATGTTAGATTCGGTACCTCTATTTATAAACAAGTAATAGCAACCCAATGGGTACTAATTGTGCACCCCTTGTTGCTGATCTGTTTTTATACTGTTATGAAATAGACTTTATATTATCTCTTTCTACTGAACATCAAGATGACATTATTACAGCTTTTAACAACATCTCGAGGTACCTTGATGATTTATTAGATATAGATAACAACCATTGTCCATCACTGGTTAATAAGATTTATTATAAAGAACTACAACTTAATAAAGCGAACACTTCAGAAAAGCAAGCAAACTTTCTTGATCAAAATATGTCCAATGAAAATGGTTAAGTCACTACTAAAATATATAAAGATTGTAACGATGTTAGAGATTTCAATGAACGTCATCTTTGCATTACAGAAAAACTTTTAAAACAAGGTTATCGGTATCACAAATTAAAAAAAACCTTTTGCAAGTTTTGTCGCCGATACCCAGATCTAATTCATAAATACAGGTGCATTTATAAATCACTATTGCAACAAGGTATTTCGCAGCCAGTTTTTATGCAGATTTAACTTATAAACTTTAGAAGATAAAAGGCAATGTTAATTTCTCCTGGTTATTCGTAAAATCCATCTGTAAATTTAAAAAGAAAGGTTACCAACATGATATTTTACAGCGCTCTGCAGGCATAGTGATTAACACTTCTACAGTTGATCATTATGCTTATTCGTTGCACGACAGTGGCAGGGGTTTAAGAGTTTATGAAGGTTTATGTGGAAATCTTTTCTAAAAAGAACCTTGAAGTACGACTTGTTTCTATTATCCCTGTCATCGTGTTCTTGTTGATTTTATTCCGAGAGCTCTGGTCTCGGTAAGATCATTGAGTATTCGCTCTTTGACTTTGCAATACTATTAGCTTCTTAAGTTTTTTTTTGTTTGTGTGCTTTTGCATGCAAAATTGTTGAGCCGATGGGTGGGTTGGAGTTATTTCACCAAGACAACTTGTACTCGTTTTATGATATGAGAACCTGTTGGGACAAGGGTAAGGTTCGTGAACCCTAGAACCTAGTTTAAAACCCCAGTCGCAATTTGATTAGCCACTGACCGTTCCAAGGCGGTAACCCATTGGGTTCTCATTTCTGTTAATTGTTTGTGGTGCCTTTTTTGAAACTGACCATTTTATTAACCATGCTCTCTATCTCTCTCTTCATCCTGACTGTGTGGGAAGCCTGTTTTTTTTTTAATGTGGCCATTCCTGATAGGCATATTTCACTTTTTTAAAGAAAAACGCCATTTGTCTTACAGCTAAGCATGATTGCAGAATCTCATAGACTGAAGTGTTTTAATTTGTTTCTTATTAATTGAACATGTAGAATAAAATCGTACTCGATCTAAAATATATGAAGAGAAAGAAATGCATTTTACCACATAAAGAGCCATTCCAATAGAAACCGGGTAAACAGTTACAAATCGTTCCATTGCAATAAGCATTGTCATCAATGCAAGTATCAAGGCTTGGAAGGCAGTTTTCTCCTACCAATCTCCCATCTGAAACAGTGAGATGTGAAACTTACTACTTTTATGATCCATGAACCTTCTACATACATATCGTGCAGTAAGGCGAATGAAATAATACTAGTTTCTGATTGAGCTTCACTTAAACTTGTAAATAACTTTGAAAGATAAAGTTTAACGTGCATTCCACGAAATGAATTGTTGCAACAAACAAGTTGAGAAACACAAATATATCTATATACTTACAGCAAGCATCTTCAATCTGCACATACCCGCTCGGACATTCACATCGGTTGGAAACCCCGCATACAAGATTACTGCTTATGCAAGAATCTGGCGAGTGATTACATGGATCGCATAATTTAGACCCAACTGAAAAAAATGGAATGTCCAAAGAAGCATGCTTAGAAATTTTAAAGTACCAATCTCGATTTACTAGCAGTGGTAAGTCATTGTTCGGACTGGCTTCGAGGTAACTTACATATGTCGGTCATATTCTCACACACGAAAACATTATCAGAACATGAATCTAACTATTCTAACATAGATCTCATAGTTTAGATCCAGCTGTAGTTATGAAATATTCAGACGTCAAGATTGTTAAGAAACGGATAAGTACGACTGAATTTAGAGCTGGTCAAGAATAACACTCTCAAGTCGATTCAACTGATCAGTCAGGGAAGAAAAATCCATTACATGCTATACAAAATATCAATTAACAACGCGCACTGTGAATACACATAAAATCATTCCGCAAAACATTTCTATGATGGATAAAATACGCGTTTGCTGAATGCATACAGTGAAATATTTTCGATAGACTAAAATATAAAAAAAATATTGTATAATGTACACTTAACCAATGCTCTAACTACGCCGAAAATAAATCACAAGGATCGCATAAATCAGATCCAACTGTAATTAGAAAATATCAGGCATGCCAAGATTGTTTAACAAAAATGATGAATAAAGTCAAATTTAGAGCTTGAATAACTCTATTCAAATATTTCTAGTAAAAGTATGATCAAGTCAAAAGACAGTCTGCAAGAAAAAAAACAATAAATTCTACCACATCCCCACGTCCCCGAAAAAATCATTTCGCAAAACATTTCTATGATGGATAAAATACGGGTTTGCTGAATGCATACAGTACAATATTTCGATAGACTAATATATAACAAAATATTTTATAATGTACACTTAACCAATGCTCTAACTAGACCGAAAATAAAATTTTAATTTCTTCGCACGGAATTAGAGTATTGAAACATAATTAACTATATCAGTTAACTTAATCGAGGTGTTGGTTAAAGCAAAACGCACCAAATCGACCGTATATTCCGATATAGGTTAAAATTTACGGATCATCATTTGTCTAACAGCGAAGCAATCGCATTATTGCAGAATCGCGTAAAAATGCTCGCATTTGTTTTGTTATTAATTCAATTGTAGAATACAATCGATCATTCAAAAAGATGTATAGAGGAAGAAAAATGCATTTTACCACATAAAGAGCCATTCCAATGGAAACCGGGTAAACAGTTACAAATCGTTCCATTGCAATAAGCATTGTCATCAATGCAAGTATCAAGGCTTGGAAGGCAGTTTTCTCCTACCAATCTCCCATCTGAAACAGTGAGATGTGAAACTTACTACTTTTATGATCCATGAACCTTCTACATACATATTGTGCAGTAAGGCGAATGAAATATTACTAGTTTCCGATTGAGCTTCGGTTGAACTTGTAAATAACTGAAATATAAACTTGCATTCACGAAATTAATTATTGCAACAAACAAGTGGAGAAACACAATATACTTACAGCAATCATTTTCAATCTGCACAAACCCATCCGGACATTCACATCGGTTGGTCGAAACCCCGCATACATAACCAGAGCCACATGAATCTGGTGTTTGATCACAAGGATCGCATAAATCAGATCCAACTGTAATTAGAAAATATTCAGGCATGCCAAGATTGTTAAACAATGATGAATCAGATCAAATTTAGAGCTTGAATAACTCTATTCAGTTATGTCTAGTAAAATTATGATCAAGTCAAAAGACAGTCTGCAAGAAAAATAAATAATTTCTACCACTTCCCCACGTCCCCGAAAAAAATCATTTCGCAAAACATTTCTATGATGGAGAAAATACGCGTTTGCTTAATGCAAACAGTACAATATTTTCGATAGACTAAAATATAACAAAATATTTTATAATGTACACTTAACCAATGCTCTAGCTACGCCGAAAATACAATTTTGATTTCTCCGCACGGAAATGGAGTATTAAAGCTTAATAAACTACGTCAGTTTTACTTCATTTATAAAGTGACATTGCAAATCCCGTTTTTCCATCTCAACCAATGATATTTAATCGAGGTGTTGGTTAAAGCAAAACGCACCAAATCGACCGTATATTTTCTTCTCAGGATATACCGATATGGGTTAAAATTTACGAAACATCATTTGTCTAACAGCTAAGCAATCGCATTATTGCAGAATCGCATAGAAATGTTCGCATTTGTTGTGTTATTAATTGAATTGTAGAATACAATCGATCATTCAAAAAGATGTATAGAGGAAGAAAAATGCATTTTTACCACATAAAGAGCCATTCCAATAGAAACCGGGTAAACAGTTACAAATCGTTCCATTGCAATAAGCATTGTCATCAATGCAAGTATCAAGGCTTGGAAGGCAGTTTTCTCCTACCAATCTCCCATCTGAAACAGTGAGATGTGAAACTTACTACTTTTATGATCCATGAACCTTTCTACATACATATCGTGCAGTAAGGCGAATGAAATAATACTAGTTTCCGATTGAGCTTCGGTTGAACTTGTAAATAACTGAAATATAAACTTGCATTCACGAAATAAATTGTTGCAACAAACAAGTGGAGAAACACAATATACTTACAGCAATCATTTTCAATCTGCACAAACCCATCCGGACATTCACATCGGTTGGTCGAAACCCCGCATACATAACCAGAGCCACATGAATCTGGTGTTTGATCACAAGGATCGCATAAATCAGATCCAACTGTAATTAGAAAATATTCAGGCATGCCAAGATTGTTAAACAATGATGAATAAGGTCAAATTTAGAGCTTGAATAACTCTATTCAGATATTTCTAGTAAAAGTATGATCAAGTCAAAAGACAGTCTGCAAGAAAAAAAACCCATTAAATTCTACCACATTCCCCACGTCCCCGAAAAATCATTTCGCAAAACATTTCTATGATGGATAAAATACGCGTTTGCTTAATGCATGCAGTACAATATTTTCGATGGACTAAAATATAACAAAATATTTTATAATGTACACTTAACCAATGCTCTAACTACGCCGAAAATACAATTTTGATTTCTCCGCACGGAATTGGAGTATTAAAGCATAATAAACTACGTCAGTTTTACTTCATTTATAAATTGACATTGCAAATCCCGTTTTTCCATCTCAACCAAGGATATTTAATCGAGGTGTTGGTTAAAGCAAAACGCACCAAATCGACCGTATATTTTCTTCTCAGGATTTACCGATATAGGTTAAAATTTACGAAACATCATTTGTCTAACAGCGAAGCAATCGCATTATTGCAGAATCGCATAGAAATGTTCGCATTTGTTTTGTTATTAATTGAATTGTAGAATACAATCGATCATTCAAAAAGATGTATAGAGGAAGAAAAATGCATTTTTACCACATAAAGAGCCATTCCAATGGAAACCGGGTAAACAGTTACAAATCGTTCCATTGCAATAAGCATTGTCATCAATGCAAGTATCAAGGCTTGGAAGGCAGTTTTCTCCTACCAATCTCCCATCTGAAACAGTGAGATGTGAAACTTACTACTTTTATGATCCATGAACCTTTCTACATACATATCGTGCAGTAACGCGTATGAAATAATACTAGTTTCCGATTGAGCTTCGGTTGAACTTGTAAATAACTGAAATATAAACTTGCATTCACGAAATAAATTGTTGCAACAAACAAGTGGATAAACACAATATACTTACAGCAATCATTTTCAATCTGCACAAACCCATCCGGACATTCACATCGGTTGGTCGAAACCCCGCATACATAACCAGAGCCACATGAATCTGGTGTTTGATCACAAGGATCGCATAAATCAGATCCAACTGTAATTAGAAAATATCAGGCATGCCAAGATTGTTAAACAATGATGAATAAGGTCAAATTTAGAGCTTGAATAACTCTATTCAGATATTTCTAGTAAAAGTATGATCAAGTCAAAAGACAGTCTGCAAGAAAAATAAATAAATTCTACCACATCCCCACGTCCCCGAAAAAAATCATTTCGCAAAACATTTCTATGATGGATAAAATACGCGTTTGCTGAATGCATACAGTACAATATTTTCGATAGACTAAAATATAACAAAATATTTTATAATGTACACTTAATCAATGCTCTAACTACACCGAAAATAAAATTTTGATTTCTCCGCACGGAATTGGAGTATTGAAACATAATAAACTACATCGGTTTTACTTCTTTTTATAAAGTGACATTGCAAATCCCGTTTTTCCATCTCAACCAATGATATTTAATCGAGGTGTTGGTTAAAGCAAAACGCACCAAATCGACCGTATATTTTCTTCTCAGGATTTACCGATATGGGTTAAAATTTACGAAACATCATTTGTCTAACAGCTAAGCAATCGCATTATTGCAGAATCGCATAGAAATGTTCGCATTTGTTTTGTTATTAATTGAATTGTAGAATACAATCGATCATTCAAAAAGATGTATAGAGGAAGAAAAATGCATTTTTACCACATAAAGAGCCATTCCAATAGAAACCGGGTAAACAGTTACAAATCGTTCCATTGCAATAAGCATTGTCATCAATGCAAGTATCAAGGCTTGGAAGGCAGTTTTCTCCTACCAATCTCCCATCTGAAACAGTGAGATGTGAAACTTACTACTTTTATGATCCATGAACTATTTTACATACATAACGTGCAGTAAGGCGAATGAAATAATACTAGTTTCCGATTGAGCTTCGGTTGAACTTGTAAATAACTGAAATTTAAACTTGCATTCACGAAATAAATTGTTGCAACAAACAAGTGGAGAAACACAATATACTTACAGCAATCATTTTCAATCTGCACAAACCCATCCGGACATTCACATCGGTTGGTCGAAACCCCGCATACATAACCAGAGCCACATGAATCTGGTGTTTGATCACAAGGATCGCATAAATCAGATCCAACTGTAATTAGAAAATATCAGGCATGCCAAGATTGTTAAACAATGATGAATAAGGTCAAATTTAGAGCTTGAATAACTCTATTCAGATATTTCTAGTAAAAGTATGATCAAGTCAAAAGACAGTCTGCAAGAAAAAAAAACACATTAAATTCTACCACAACCCCACGTCCCCGAAAAAAATCATTTCGCAAAACATTTCTATGATGGATAAAATACGCGTTTGCTGAATGCATACAGTACAATATTTTCGATAGACTAAAATATAACAAAATATTTTATAATGTACACTTAACCAATGCTCTAACTACACCGAAAATAAAATTTTAATTTCTCCGCACGGAATTGGAGTATTGAAACATAATAAACTACATCAGTTTTACTTCTTTTTATAAAGTTACATTGCAAATCCCGTTTTTCCATCTCAACCAATGATATTTAATCGAGGTGTTGGTTAAAGCAAAACGCACCAAATCGACCGTATATTTTCTTCTCAGGATTTACCGATATGGGTTAAAATTTACGAAACATCATTTGTCTAACAGCTAAGCAATCGCATTATTGCAGAATCGCATAGAAATGTTCGCATTTGTTTTGTTATTAATTGAATTGTAGAATACAATCGATCATTCAAAAAGATGTATAGAGGAAGAAAAATGCATTTTTACCACATAAAGAGCCATTCCAATAGAAACCGGGTAAACAGTTACAAATCGTTCCATTGCAATAAGCATTGTCATCAATGCAAGTATCAAGGCTTGGAAGGCAGTTTTCTCCTACCAATCTCCCATCTGAAACAGTGAGATGTGAAACTTACTACTTTTATGATCCATGAACCTTTCTACATACATATCGTGCAGTAAGGCGAATGAAATAATACTAGTTTCCGATTGAGCTTCGGTTGAACTTGTAAATAACTGAAATTTAAACTTGCATTCACGAAATAAATTGTTGCAACAAACAAGTGGATTAACACAATATACTTACAGCAATCATTTTCAATCTGCACAAACCCATCCGGACATTCACATCGGTTGGTCGAAACCCCGCATACATAACCAGAGCCACATGAATCTGGTGTTTGATCACAAGGATCGCATAAATCAGATCCAACTGTAATTAGAAAATATCAGGCATGCCAAGATTGTTAAACAATGATGAATAAGGTCAAATTTAGAGCTTGAATAACTCTATTCAGATATTTCTAGTAAAAGTATGATCAAGTCAAAAGACAGTCTGAAAGAAAAAAAAACACATTAAATTCTACCACATCTCCACGTCCCGAAAAAATTCATTTCGCAAAACATTTCTATGATGGATAAAATACGCGTTTGCTGAATGCATACAGTACAATATTTTCGAAAGACTAAAATATAACAAAATAGTTTATATTGTACACTTTACCAATGCTCTAACTACACCAGAAATAAAATTTTAATTTCTCCGCACGGAATTGGAGTATTGAAACATAATAAACTACATCAGTTTTACTTCTTTTTATAAAGTTACATTGCAAATCCCGTTTTTGTCATCTCAACCAATGATATTTAATCGAGGTGTTGGTTAAAGCAAAACGCACCAACTCGACCGTATATTTTCTTCTCAGGATTTACCGATATGGGTTAAAATTTACGAAACATCATTTGTCTAACAGATAAGCAATCGCATTATTGCAGAATCGCATAGAAATGTTCGCATTTGTTTTGTTATTAATTGAATTGTAGAATACAATCGATCATTCAAAAAGATGTATAGAGGAAGAAAAATGCATTTTACCACATAAAGAGCCATTCCAATAGAAACCGGGTAAACAGTTACAAATCGTTCCATTGCAATAAGCATTGTCATCAATGCAAGTATCAAGGCTTGGAAGGCAGTTTTCTCCTACCAATCTCCCATCTGAAACAGTGAGATGTGAAACTTACTACTTTTATGATCCATGAACCTTTCTACAAACATATCGTGCAGTAAGGCGAATGAAATAATACTAGTTTCCGATTGAGCTTCGGTTGAACTTGTAAATAACTGAAATATAAACTTGCATTCACGAAATAAATTGTTGCAACAAACAAGTGGAGAAACACAATATACTTACAGCAATCATTTTCAATCTGCACAAACCCATCCGGACATTCACATCGGTTGGTCGAAACCCCGCATACATAACCAGAGCCACATGAATCTGGTGTTTGATCACAAGGATCGCATAAATCAGATCCAACTGTAATTAGAAAATATTCAGGCATGCCAAGATTGTTAAACAATGATGAATAAGATCAAATTTAGAGTTTGAATAAATCTATTCAGATATTTCTAGTAAAAGTATGATCAAGTCAGAAGACAGTCTGCAAGAAAAAAAACACATTAAATTCTACCACATTCCCACGTCCCCGAAAAAAATCATTTCGCAACGCGTTTGCTGAATGCTTACAGTTCCTTATTTTCGATAGACTAAAATATAACAAAATATTTTATAACGTACACTTAACCAATACTCTAACTACACCGAAAATAAAATTGAAATTTCTCCGCACGGAATTGGAGTATTGAAACATAATAAACTACATCGGTTTTACTTCTTTTTATAAAGTTACATTGCAAATCCCGTTTTTACATCTCAACCAAGGATATTTAATCGAGGTGTTGGTTAAAGCAAAACGCACCAACTCGACCGTATATTTTCTTCTCAGGATTTACCGATATGGGTTAAAATTTACGAAACATCATTTGTCTTACAGCTGAACAATCGCATTAGTGCAGAATCGCATAGAAATGTTCGCATTTGTTTTGTTATTAATTGACTAGTAGAATACAATCGATCATTCAAAAAGATGTATAGAGGAAGAAAAATGCAAATTTACCACATAAAGAGCCATTCCAATAGAAACCGGGTAAACAGTTACAAATCGTTCCATTGCAATAAGCATTGTCATCAATGCAAGTATCAAGGCTTGGAAGGCAGTTTTCTCCTACCAATCTCCCATCTGAAACAGTGAGATGTGAAACTTACTACTTTTATGATCCATGAATCTGTCTAAATACATATCGTGCAGTAAGGCGAATGAAATAATACTAGTTTCCGATTGAGCTTCGGTTGAACTTGTAAATAACTGAAATATAAACTTGCATTCACGAAATAAATTGTTGCAACAAACAAGTGGAGAAACACAATATACTTACAGCAATCATTTTCAATCTGCACAAACCCATCCGGACATTCACATCGGTTGGTCGAAACCCCGCATACATAACCAGAGCCACATGAATCTGGTGTTTGATCACAAGGATCGCATAAATCAGATCCAACTGTAATTAGAAAATATTCAGGCATGCCAAGATTGTTAAACAATGATGAATAAGATCAAATTTAGAGTTTGAATAAATCTATTCAGATATGTCTAGTAAAAGTATGATCAAGTCAAAAGACAGTCTGCAAGAAAAATAAATAAATTCTACCACATCCCCACGTCCCCGAAAAAAATCATTTCGCAAAACATTTCTATGATGGATAAAATACGCGTTTGCTGAATGCATACAGTACAATATTTTCGATAGACTAAAATATAACAAAATATTTTATAATGTACACTTAACCAATGCTCTAACTACGCCGAAAATAAAATTTTGATTTCTCCGCACGCAAATGGAGTATTAAAGCATAATAAACTACATCAGTTTTACTTCTTTTTATAAAGTTACTTTGCAAATCCCGTTTTTCCATCTCAACCAATGATATTTAATCGAGGTGTTGGTTAAAGCAAAACGCACCAACTCGACGTATATTTTCTTCTCAGGATTTACCGATATGGGTTAAAATTTACGAAACATCATTTGTCTGTCAGCTAAGCAATCGCATTATTGCAGAATCGCATAGAAATGTTCGCATTTGTTTTGTTCTTAATTGAATTGTAGAATACAATCAATCATTCAAAAAGATGTATAGAGGAAGAAAAATGCATTTTTACCACATAAAGAGCCATTCCAATAGAAACCGGGTAAACAGTTACAAATCGTTCCATTGCAATAAGCATTGTCATCAATGCAAGTATCAAGGCTTGGAAGGCAGTTTTCTTCTACCAATCTCCCATCTGAAACAGTGAGATGTGAAACTTACTACTTTTATGATCCATGAACCTTTCTACATACATATCGTGCAGTAAGGCGAATGAAATAATACTAGTTTCCGATTGAGTTTCGGTTGAACTTGTAAATAACTGAAATATAAACGAAATAAATTGTTGCAACAAACAAGTGGATTAACACAATATACTTACAGCAATCATTTTCAATCTGCACAAACCCATCCGGACATTCACATCGGTTGGTCGAAACCCCGCATACATAACCAGAGCCACATGAATCTGGTGTTTGATCACAAGGATCGCATAAATCAGATCCAACTGTAATTAGAAAATATCAGGCATGCCAAGATTGTTAAACAATGATGAATAAGGTCAAATTTAGAGCTTGAATAACTCTATTCAGATATTTCTAGTAAAAGTATGATCAAGTCAAAAGACAGTCTGAAAGAAAAAAAAACACATTAAATTCTACCACATCTCCACGTCCCGAAAAAATTCATTTCGCAAAACATTTCTATGATGGATAAAATACGCGTTTGCTGAATGCATACAGTACAATATTTTCGAAAGACTAAAATATAACAAAATAGTTTATATTGTACACTTTACCAATGCTCTAACTACACCAGAAAATAAAATTTTAATTTCTCCGCACGGAATTGGAGTATTGAAACATAATAAACTACATCAGTTTTACTTCTTTTTATAAAGTTACATTGCAAATCCCGTTTTTGTCATCTCAACCAATGATATTTAATCGAGGTGTTGGTTAAAGCAAAACGCACCAACTCGACCGTATATTTTCTTCTCAGGATTTACCGATATGGGTTAAAATTTACGAAACATCATTTGTCTAACAGATAAGCAATCGCATTATTGCAGAATCGCATAGAAATGTTCGCATTTGTTTTGTTATTAATTGAATTGTAGAATACAATCGATCATTCAAAAAGATGTATAGAGGAAGAAAAATGCATTTTACCACATAAAGAGCCATTCCAATAGAAACCGGGTAAACAGTTACAAATCGTTCCATTGCAATAAGCATTGTCATCAATGCAAGTATCAAGGCTTGGAAGGCAGTTTTCTCCTACCAATCTCCCATCTGAAACAGTGAGATGTGAAACGTACTACTTTTATGATCCATGAACCTTTCTACAAACATATCGTGCAGTAAGGCGTATGAAATAATACTAGTTTCCGATTGAGCGTCGGTTGAACTTGTAAATAACTGAAATTTAAACTTGCATTCACGAAATAAATTGTTGCAACAAACAAGTGGAGAAACACAATATACTTACAGCAATCATTTTCAATCTGCACAAACCCATCCGGACATTCACATCGGTTGGTCGAAACCCCGCATACATAACCAGAGCCACATGAATCTGGTGTTTGATCACAAGGATCGCATAAATCAGATCCAACTGTAATTAGAAAATATTCAGGCATGCCAAGATTGTTAAACAATGATGAATAAGATCAAATTTAGAGTTTGAATAAATCTATTCAGATATTTCTAGTAAAAGTATGATCAAGTCAGAAGACAGTCTGCAAGAAAAAAAAACACATTAAATTCTACCACATTCCCACGTCCCCGAAAAAAATCATTTCGCAACGCGTTTGCTGAATGCTTACAGTTCCTTATTTTCGATAGACTAAAATATAACAAAATATTTTATAACGTACACTTAACCAATACTCTAACTACACCGAAAATAAAATTGAAATTTCTCCGCACGGAATTGGAGTATTGAAACATAATAAACTACATCGGTTTTACTTCTTTTTATAAAGTTACATTGCAAATCCCGTTTTTACATCTCAACCAAGGATATTTAATCGAGGTGTTGGTTAAAGCAAAACGCACCAACTCGACCGTATATTTTCTTCTCAGGATTTACCGATATGGGTTAAAATTTACGAAACATCATTTGTCTTACAGCTGAACAATCGCATTAGTGCAGAATCGCATAGAAATGTTCGCATTTGTTTTGTTATTAATTGACTAGTAGAATACAATCGATCATTCAAAAAGATGTATAGAGGAAGAAAAATGCAAATTTACCACATAAAGAGCCATTCCAATAGAAACCGGGTAAACAGTTACAAATCGTTCCATTGCAATAAGCATTGTCATCAATGCAAGTATCAAGGCTTGGAAGGCAGTTTTCTCCTACCAATCTCCCATCTGAAACAGTGAGATGTGAAACTTACTACTATTATGATCCATGAATCTGTCTAAATACATATCGTGCAGTAAGGCGAATGAAATAATACTAGTTTCCGATTGAGCTTCGGTTGAACTTGTAAATAACTGAAATATAAACTTGCATTCACGAAATAAATTGTTGCAACAAACAAGTGGAGAAACACAATATACTTACAGCAATCATTTTCAATCTGCACAAACCCATCCGGACATTCACATCGGTTGGTCGAAACCCCGCATACATAACCAGAGCCACATGAATCTGGTGTTTGATCACAAGGATCGCATAAATCAGATCCAACTGTAATTAGAAAATATTCAGGCATGCCAAGATTGTTAAACAATGATGAATAAGATCAAATTTAGAGTTTGAATAAATCTATTCAGATATGTCTAGTAAAAGTATGATCAAGTCAAAAGACAGTCTGCAAGAAAAATAAATAAATTCTACCACATCCCCACGTCCCCGAAAAAAATCATTTCGCAAAACATTTCTATGATGGATAAAATACGCGTTTGCTGAATGCATACAGTACAATATTTTCGATAGACTAAAATATAACAAAATATTTTATAATGTACACTTAACCAATGCTCTAACTACGCCGAAAATAAAATTTTGATTTCTCCGCACGCAAATGGAGTATTAAAGCATAATAAACTACATCAGTTTTACTTCTTTTTATAAAGTTACTTTGCAAATCCCGTTTTTCCATCTCAACCAATGATATTTAATCGAGGTGTTGGTTAAAGCAAAACGCACCAACTCGACGTATATTTTCTTCTCAGGATTTACCGATATGGGTTAAAATTTACGAAACATCATTTGTCTGTCAGCTAAGCAATCGCATTATTGCAGAGTCGCGTAGAAATGTTCGCATTTGTTTTGTTCTTAATTGAATTGTAGAATACAATCAATCATTCAAAAAGATGTATAGAGGAAGAAAAATGCATTTTTACCACATAATGAGCCATTCCAATAGAAACCGGGTAAACAGTTACAAATCGTTCCATTGCAATAAGCATTGTCATCAATGCAAGTATCAAGGCTTGGAAGGCAGTTTTCTTCTACCAATCTCCCATCTGAAACAGTGAGATGTGAAACTTACTACTTTTATGATCCATGAACCTTTCTACATACATATCGTGCAGTAAGGCGAATGAAATAATACTAGTTTCCGATTGAGCTTCGGTTGAACTTGTAAATAACTGAAATATAAACGAAATAAATTGTTGCAACAAACAAGTGGATTAACACAATATACTTACAGCAATCATTTTCAATCTGCACAAACCCATCCGGACATTCACATCGGTTGGTCGAAACCCCGCATACATAACCAGAGCCACATGAATCTGGTGTTTGATCACAAGGATCGCATAAATCAGATCCAACTGTAATTAGAAAATATCAGGCATGCCAAGATTGTTAAACAATGATGAATAAGGTCAAATTTAGAGCTTGAATAACTCTATTCAGATATTTCTAGTAAAAGTATGATCAAGTCAAAAGACAGTCTGAAAGAAAAAAAAACACATTAAATTCTACCACATCTCCACGTCCCGAAAAAATTCATTTCGCAAAACATTTCTATGATGGATAAAATACGCGTTTGCTGAATGCATACAGTACAATATTTTCGAAAGACTAAAATATAACAAAATAGTTTATATTGTACACTTTACCAATGCTCTAACTACACCAGAAATAAAATTTTAATTTCTCCGCACGGAATTGGAGTATTGAAACATAATAAACTACATCAGTTTTACTTCTTTTTATAAAGTTACATTGCAAATCCCGTTTTTGTCATCTCAACCAATGATATTTAATCGAGGTGTTGGTTAAAGCAAAACGCACCAACTCGACCGTATATTTTCTTCTCAGGATTTACCGATATGGGTTAAAATTTACGAAACATCATTTGTCTAACAGATAAGCAATCGCATTATTGCAGAATCGCATAGAAATGTTCGCATTTGTTTTGTTATTAATTGAATTGTAGAATACAATCGATCATTCAAAAAGATGTATAGAGGAAGAAAAATGCATTTTACCACATAAAGAGCCATTCCAATAGAAACCGGGTAAACAGTTACAAATCGTTCCATTGCAATAAGCATTGTCATCAATGCAAGTATCAAGGCTTGGAAGGCAGTTTTCTCCTACCAATCTCCCATCTGAAACAGTGAGATGTGAAACTTACTACTTTTATGATTCCATGAACCTTTCTACATACATATCGTGCAGTAAGGCGTATGAAATAATACTAGTTTCCGATTGAGCTTCGGTTGAACTTGTAAATAACTGAAATTTAAACTTGCATTCACGAAATAAATTGTTGCAACAAACAAGTGGAGAAACACAATATACTTACAGCAATCATTTTCAATCTGCACAAACCCATCCGGACATTCACATCGGTTGGTCGAAACCCCGCATACATAACCAGAGCCACATGAATCTGGTGTTTGATCACAAGGATCGCATAAATCAGATCCAACTGTAATTAGAAAATATTCAGGCATGCCAAGATTGTTAAACAATGATGAATAAGATCAAATTTAGAGTTTGAATAAATCTATTCAGATATTTCTAGTAAAAGTATGATCAAGTCAGAAGACAGTCTGCAAGAAAAAAAACACATTAAATTCTACCACATTCCCACGTCCCCGAAAAAAATCATTTCGCAACGCGTTTGCTGAATGCTTACAGTTCCTTATTTTCGATAGACTAAAATATAACAAAATATTTTATAACGTACACTTAACCAATACTCTAACTACACCGAAAATAAAATTGAAATTTCTCCGCACGGAATTGGAGTATTGAAACATAATAAACTACATCGGTTTTACTTCTTTTTATAAAGTTACATTGCAAATCCCGTTTTTACATCTCAACCAAGGATATTTAATCGAGGTGTTGGTTAAAGCAAAACGCACCAACTCGACCGTATATTTTCTTCTCAGGATTTACCGATATGGGTTAAAATTTACGAAACATCATTTGTCTTACAGCTGAACAATCGCATTAGTGCAGAATCGCATAGAAATGTTCGCATTTGTTTTGTTATTAATTGACTAGTAGAATACAATCGATCATTCAAAAAGATGTATAGAGGAAGAAAAATGCAAATTTACCACATAAAGAGCCATTCCAATAGAAACCGGGTAAACAGTTACAAATCGTTCCATTGCAATAAGCATTGTCATCAATGCAAGTATCAAGGCTTGGAAGGCAGTTTTCTCCTACCAATCTCCCATCTGAAACAGTGAGATGTGAAACTTACTACTATTATGATCCATGAATCTGTCTAAATACATATCGTGCAGTAAGGCGAATGAAATAATACTAGTTTCCGATTGAGCTTCGGTTGAACTTGTAAATAACTGAAATATAAACTTGCATTCACGAAATAAATTGTTGCAACAAACAAGTGGAGAAACACAATATACTTACAGCAATCATTTTCAATCTGCACAAACCCATCCGGACATTCACATCGGTTGGTCGAAACCCCGCATACATAACCAGAGCCACATGAATCTGGTGTTTGATCACAAGGATCGCATAAATCAGATCCAACTGTAATTAGAAAATATTCAGGCATGCCAAGATTGTTAAACAATGATGAATAAGATCAAATTTAGAGTTTGAATAAATCTATTCAGATATGTCTAGTAAAAGTATGATCAAGTCAAAAGACAGTCTGCAAGAAAAATAAATAAATTCTACCACATCCCCACGTCCCCGAAAAAAATCATTTCGCAAAACATTTCTATGATGGATAAAATACGCGTTTGCTGAATGCATACAGTACAATATTTTCGATAGACTAAAATATAACAAAATATTTTATAATGTACACTTAACCAATGCTCTAACTACGCCGAAAATAAAATTTTGATTTCTCCGCACGCAAATGGAGTATTAAAGCATAATAAACTACATCAGTTTTACTTCTTTTTATAAAGTTACTTTGCAAATCCCGTTTTTCCATCTCAACCAATGATATTTAATCGAGGTGTTGGTTAAAGCAAAACGCACCAAATCGACCGTATATTTTCTTCTCAGGATTTACCGATATGGGTTAAAATTTACGAAACATCATTTGTCTGTCAGCTAAGCAATCGCATTATTGCAGAATCGCATAGAAATGTTCGCATTTGTTTTGTTCTTAATTGAATTGTAGAATACAATCAATCATTCAAAAAGATGTATAGAGGAAGAAAAATGCATTTTTACCACATAAAGAGCCATTCCAATAGAAACCGGGTAAACAGTTACAAATCGTTCCATTGCAATAAGCATTGTCATCAATGCAAGTATCAAGGCTTGGAAGGCAGTTTTCTTCTACCAATCTCCCATCTGAAACAGTGAGATGTGAAACTTACTACTTTTATGATCCATGAACCTTTCTACATACATATCGTGCAGTAAGGCGAATGAAATAATACTAGTTTCCGATTGAGCTTCGGTTGAACTTGTAAATAACTGAAATATAAACGAAATAAATTGTTGCAACAAACAAGTGGATTAACACAATATACTTACAGCAATCATTTTCAATCTGCACAAACCCATCCGGACATTCACATCGGTTGGTCGAAACCCCGCATACATAACCAGAGCCACATGAATCTGGTGTTTGATCACAAGGATCGCATAAATCAGATCCAACTGTAATTAGAAAATATCAGGCATGCCAAGATTGTTAAACAATGATGAATAAGGTCAAATTTAGAGCTTGAATAACTCTATTCAGATATTTCTAGTAAAAGTATGATCAAGTCAAAAGACAGTCTGAAAGAAAAAAAAACACATTAAATTCTACCACATCTCCACGTCCCGAAAAAATTCATTTCGCAAAACATTTCTATGATGGATAAAATACGCGTTTGCTGAATGCATACAGTACAATATTTTCGAAAGACTAAAATATAACAAAATAGTTTATATTGTACACTTTACCAATGCTCTAACTACACCAGAAAATAAAATTTTAATTTCTCCGCACGGAATTGGAGTATTGAAACATAATAAACTACATCAGTTTTACTTCTTTTTATAAAGTTACATTGCAAATCCCGTTTTTGTCATCTCAACCAATGATATTTAATCGAGGTGTTGGTTAAAGCAAAACGCACCAACTCGACCGTATATTTTCTTCTCAGGATTTACCGATATGGGTTAAAATTTACGAAACATCATTTGTCTAACAGATAAGCAATCGCATTATTGCAGAATCGCATAGAAATGTTCGCATTTGTTTTGTTATTAATTGAATTGTAGAATACAATCGATCATTCAAAAAGATGTATAGAGGAAGAAAAATGCATTTTACCACATAAAGAGCCATTCCAATAGAAACCGGGTAAACAGTTACAAATCGTTCCATTGCAATAAGCATTGTCATCAATGCAAGTATCAAGGCTTGGAAGGCAGTTTTCTCCTACCAATCTCCCATCTGAAACAGTGAGATGTGAAACGTACTACTTTTATGATTCATGAACCTTTCTACAAACATATCGTGCAGTAAGGCGTATGAAATAATACTAGTTTCCGATTGAGCGTCGGTTGAACTTGTAAATAACTGAAATTTAAACTTGCATTCACGAAATAAATTGTTGCAACAAACAAGTGGAGAAACACAATATACTTACAGCAATCATTTTCAATCTGCACAAACCCATCCGGACATTCACATCGGTTGGTCGAAACCCCGCATACATAACCAGAGCCACATGAATCTGGTGTTTGATCACAAGGATCGCATAAATCAGATCCAACTGTAATTAGAAAATATTCAGGCATGCCAAGATTGTTAAACAATGATGAATAAGATCAAATTTAGAGTTTGAATAAATCTATTCAGATATTTCTAGTAAAAGTATGATCAAGTCAGAAGACAGTCTGCAAGAAAAAAAACACATTAAATTCTACCACATTCCCACGTCCCCGAAAAAAATCATTTCGCAACGCGTTTGCTGAATGCTTACAGTTCCTTATTTTCGATAGACTAAAATATAACAAAATATTTTATAACGTACACTTAACCAATACTCTAACTACACCGAAAATAAAATTGAAATTTCTCCGCACGGAATTGGAGTATTGAAACATAATAAACTACATCGGTTTTACTTCTTTTTATAAAGTTACATTGCAAATCCCGTTTTTACATCTCAACCAAGGATATTTAATCGAGGTGTTGGTTAAAGCAAAACGCACCAACTCGACCGTATATTTTCTTCTCAGGATTTACCGATATGGGTTAAAATTTACGAAACATCATTTGTCTTACAGCTGAACAATCGCATTAGTGCAGAATCGCATAGAAATGTTCGCATTTGTTTTGTTATTAATTGACTAGTAGAATACAATCGATCATTCAAAAAGATGTATAGAGGAAGAAAAATGCAAATTTACCACATAAAGAGCCATTCCAATAGAAACCGGGTAAACAGTTACAAATCGTTCCATTGCAATAAGCATTGTCATCAATGCAAGTATCAAGGCTTGGAAGGCAGTTTTCTCCTACCAATCTCCCATCTGAAACAGTGAGATGTGAAACTTACTACTATTATGATCCATGAATCTGTCTAAATACATATCGTGCAGTAAGGCGAATGAAATAATACTAGTTTCCGATTGAGCTTCGGTTGAACTTGTAAATAACTGAAATATAAACTTGCATTCACGAAATAAATTGTTGCAACAAACAAGTGGAGAAACACAATATACTTACAGCAATCATTTTCAATCTGCACAAACCCATCCGGACATTCACATCGGTTGGTCGAAACCCCGCATACATAACCAGAGCCACATGAATCTGGTGTTTGATCACAAGGATCGCATAAATCAGATCCAACTGTAATTAGAAAATATTCAGGCATGCCAAGATTGTTAAACAATGATGAATAAGATCAAATTTAGAGTTTGAATAAATCTATTCAGATATGTCTAGTAAAAGTATGATCAAGTCAAAAGACAGTCTGCAAGAAAAATAAATAAATTCTACCACATCCCCACGTCCCCGAAAAAAATCATTTCGCAAAACATTTCTATGATGGATAAAATACGCGTTTGCTGAATGCATACAGTACAATATTTTCGATAGACTAAAATATAACAAAATATTTTATAATGTACACTTAACCAATGCTCTAACTACGCCGAAAATAAAATTTTGATTTCTCCGCACGGAATTGGAGTATTAAAGCATAATAAACTACATCAGTTTTACTTCTTTTTATAAAGTTACTTTGCAAATCCCGTTTTTCCATCTCAACCAATGATATTTAATCGAGGTGTTGGTTAAAGCAAAACGCACCAACTCGACGTATATTTTCTTCTCAGGATTTACCGATATGGGTTAAAATTTACGAAACATCATTTGTCTGTCAGCTAAGCAATCGCATTATTGCAGAATCGCATAGAAATGTTCGCATTTGTTTTGTTCTTAATTGAATTGTAGAATACAATCAATCATTCAAAAAGATGTATAGAGGAAGAAAAATGCATTTTTACCACATAAAGAGCCATTCCAATAGAAACCGGGTAAACAGTTACAAATCGTTCCATTGCAATAAGCATTGTCATCAATGCAAGTATCAAGGCTTGGAAGGCAGTTTTCTTCTACCAATCTCCCATCTGAAACAGTGAGATGTGAAACTTACTACTTTTATGATCCATGAACCTTTCTACATACATATCGTGCAGTAAGGCGAATGAAATAATACTAGTTTCCGATTGAGTTTCGGTTGAACTTGTAAATAACTGAAATATAAACGAAATAAATTGTTGCAACAAACAAGTGGATTAACACAATATACTTACAGCAATCATTTTCAATCTGCACAAACCCATCCGGACATTCACATCGGTTGGTCGAAACCCCGCATACATAACCAGAGCCACATGAATCTGGTGTTTGATCACAAGGATCGCATAAATCAGATCCAACTGTAATTAGAAAATATCAGGCATGCCAAGATTGTTAAACAATGATGAATAAGGTCAAATTTAGAGCTTGAATAACTCTATTCAGATATTTCTAGTAAAAGTATGATCAAGTCAAAAGACAGTCTGCAAGAAAAAAAAACACATTAAATTCTACCACATCTCCACGTCCCGAAAAAATTCATTTCGCAAAACATTTCTATGTTGGATAAAATACGCGTTTGCTGAATGCATACAGTACAATATTTTCGAAAGACTAAAATATAACAAAATAGTTTATATTGTACACTTTACCAATGCTCTAACTACACCAGAAAATAAAATTTTAATTTCTCCGCACGGAATTGGAGTATTGAAACATAATAAACTACATCAGTTTTACTTCTTTTTATAAAGTTACATTGCAAATCCCGTTTTTGTCATCTCAACCAATGATATTTAATCGAGGTGTTGGTTAAAGCAAAACGCACCAACTCGACCGTATATTTTCTTCTCAGGATTTACCGATATGGGTTAAAATTTACGAAACATCATTTGTCTAACAGATAAGCAATCGCATTATTGCAGAATCGCATAGAAATGTTCGCATTTGTTTTGTTATTAATTGAATTGTAGAATACAATCGATCATTCAAAAAGATGTATAGAGGAAGAAAAATGCATTTTACCACATAAAGAGCCATTCCAATAGAAACCGGGTAAACAGTTACAAATCGTTCCATTGCAATAAGCATTGTCATCAATGCAAGTATCAAGGCTTGGAAGGCAGTTTTCTCCTACCAATCTCCCATCTGAAACAGTGAGATGTGAAACGTACTACTTTATGATTCATGAACCTTTCTACAAACATATCGTGCAGTAAGGCGTATGAAATAATACTAGTTTCCGATTGAGCGTCGGTTGAACTTGTAAATAACTGAAATTTAAACTTGCATTCACGAAATAAATTGTTGCAACAAACAAGTGGAGAAACACAATATACTTACAGCAATCATTTTCAATCTGCACAAACCCATCCGGACATTCACATCGGTTGGTCGAAACCCCGCATACATAACCAGAGCCACATGAATCTGGTGTTTGATCACAAGGATCGCATAAATCAGATCCAACTGTAATTAGAAAATATTCAGGCATGCCAAGATTGTTAAACAATGATGAATAAGATCAAATTTAGAGTTTGAATAAATCTATTCAGATATTTCTAGTAAAAGTATGATCAAGTCAGAAGACAGTCTGCAAGAAAAAAAAACACATTAAATTCTACCACATTCCCACGTCCCCGAAAAAAATCATTTCGCAACGCGTTTGCTGAATGCTTACAGTTCCTTATTTTCGATAGACTAAAATATAACAAAATATTTTATAACGTACACTTAACCAATACTCTAACTACACCGAAAATAAAATTGAAATTTCTCCGCACGGAATTGGAGTATTGAAACATAATAAACTACATCGGTTTTACTTCTTTTTATAAAGTTACATTGCAAATCCCGTTTTTACATCTCAACCAAGGATATTTAATCGAGGTGTTGGTTAAAGCAAAACGCACCAACTCGACCGTATATTTTCTTCTCAGGATTTACCGATATGGGTTAAAATTTACGAAACATCATTTGTCTTACAGCTGAACAATCGCATTAGTGCAGAATCGCATAGAAATGTTCGCATTTGTTTTGTTATTAATTGACTAGTAGAATACAATCGATCATTCAAAAAGATGTTTAGAGGAAGAAAAATGCAAATTTACCACATAAAGAGCCATTCCAATAGAAACCGGGTAAACAGTTACAAATCGTTCCATTGCAATAAGCATTGTCATCAATGCAAGTATCAAGGCTTGGAAGGCAGTTTTCTCCTACCAATCTCCCATCTGAAACAGTGAGATGTGAAACTTACTACTATTATGATCCATGAATCTGTCTAAATACATATCGTGCAGTAAGGCGAATGAAATAATACTAGTTTCCGATTGAGCTTCGGTTGAACTTGTAAATAACTGAAATATAAACTTGCATTCACGAAATAAATTGTTGCAACAAACAAGTGGAGAAACACAATATACTTACAGCAATCATTTTCAATCTGCACAAACCCATCCGGACATTCACATCGGTTGGTCGAAACCCCGCATACATAACCAGAGCCACATGAATCTGGTGTTTGATCACAAGGATCGCATAAATCAGATCCAACTGTAATTAGAAAATATTCAGGCATGCCAAGATTGTTAAACAATGATGAATAAGATCAAATTTAGAGTTTGAATAAATCTATTCAGATATGTCTAGTAAAAGTATGATCAAGTCAAAAGACAGTCTGCAAGAAAAATAAATAAATTCTACCACATCCCCACGTCCCCGAAAAAAATCATTTCGCAAAACATTTCTATGATGGATAAAATACGCGTTTGCTGAATGCATACAGTACAATATTTTCGATAGACTAAAATATAACAAAATATTTTATAATGTACACTTAACCAATGCTCTAACTACGCCGAAAATAAAATTTTGATTTCTCCGCACGCAAATGGAGTATTAAAGCATAATAAACTACATCAGTTTTACTTCTTTTTATAAAGTTACTTTGCAAATCCCGTTTTTCCATCTCAACCAATGATATTTAATCGAGGTGTTGGTTAAAGCAAAACGCACCAACTCGACCGTATATTTTCTTCTCAGGATTTACCGATATGGGTTAAAATTTACGAAACATCATTTGTCTGTCAGCTAAGCAATCGCATTATTGCAGAGTCGCGTAGAAATGTTCGCATTTGTTTTGTTCTTAATTGAATTGTAGAATACAATCAATCATTCAAAAAGATGTATAGAGGAAGAAAAATGCATTTTTACCACATAAAGAGCCATTCCAATAGAAACCGGGTAAACAGTTACAAATCGTTCCATTGCAATAAGCATTGTCATCAATGCAAGTATCAAGGCTTGGAAGGCAGTTTTCTTCTACCAATCTCCCATCTGAAACAGTGAGATGTGAAACTTACTACTTTTATGATCCATGAACCTTTCTACATACATATCGTGCAGTAAGGCGAATGAAATAATACTAGTTTCCGATTGAGCTTCGGTTGAACTTGTAAATAACTGAAATATAAACGAAATAAATTGTTGCAACAAACAAGTGGATTAACACAATATACTTACAGCAATCATTTTCAATCTGCACAAACCCATCCGGACATTCACATCGGTTGGTCGAAACCCCGCATACATAACCAGAGCCACATGAATCTGGTGTTTGATCACAAGGATCGCATAAATCAGATCCAACTGTAATTAGAAAATATCAGGCATGCCAAGATTGTTAAACAATGATGAATAAGGTCAAATTTAGAGCTTGAATAACTCTATTCAGATATTTCTAGTAAAAGTATGATCAAGTCAAAAGACAGTCTGAAAGAAAAAAAAACACATTAAATTCTACCACATCTCCACGTCCCGAAAAAATTCATTTCGCAAAACATTTCTATGATGGATAAAATACGCGTTTGCTGAATGCATACAGTACAATATTTTCGAAAGACTAAAATATAACAAAATAGTTTATATTGTACACTTTACCAATGCTCTAACTACACCAGAAATAAAATTTTAATTTCTCCGCACGGAATTGGAGTATTGAAACATAATAAACTACATCAGTTTTACTTCTTTTTATAAAGTTACATTGCAAATCCCGTTTTTGTCATCTCAACCAATGATATTTAATCGAGGTGTTGGTTAAAGCAAAACGCACCAACTCGACCGTATATTTTCTTCTCAGGATTTACCGATATGGGTTAAAATTTACGAAACATCATTTGTCTAACAGATAAGCAATCGCATTATTGCAGAATCGCATAGAAATGTTCGCATTTGTTTTGTTATTAATTGAATTGTAGAATACAATCGATCATTCAAAAAGATGTATAGAGGAAGAAAAATGCATTTTACCACATAAAGAGCCATTCCAATAGAAACCGGGTAAACAGTTACAAATCGTTCCATTGCAATAAGCATTGTCATCAATGCAAGTATCAAGGCTTGGAAGGCAGTTTTCTCCTACCAATCTCCCATCTGAAACAGTGAGATGTGAAACGTACTACTTTTATGATCCATGAACCTTTCTACAAACATATCGTGCAGTAAGGCGTATGAAATAATACTAGTTTCCGATTGAGCGTCGGTTGAACTTGTAAATAACTGAAATTTAAACTTGCATTCACGAAATAAATTGTTGCAACAAACAAGTGGAGAAACACAATATACTTACAGCAATCATTTTCAATCTGCACAAACCCATCCGGACATTCACATCGGTTGGTCGAAACCCCGCATACATAACCAGAGCCACATGAATCTGGTGTTTGATCACAAGGATCGCATAAATCAGATCCAACTGTAATTAGAAAATATTCAGGCATGCCAAGATTGTTAAACAATGATGAATAAGATCAAATTTAGAGTTTGAATAAATCTATTCAGATATTTCTAGTAAAAGTATGATCAAGTCAGAAGACAGTCTGCAAGAAAAAAAACACATTAAATTCTACCACATTCCCACGTCCCCGAAAAAAATCATTTCGCAACGCGTTTGCTGAATGCTTACAGTTCCTTATTTTCGATAGACTAAAATATAACAAAATATTTTATAACGTACACTTAACCAATACTCTAACTACACCGAAAATAAAATTGAAATTTCTCCGCACGGAATTGGAGTATTGAAACATAATAAACTACATCGGTTTTACTTCTTTTTATAAAGTTACATTGCAAATCCCGTTTTTACATCTCAACCAAGGATATTTAATCGAGGTGTTGGTTAAAGCAAAACGCACCAACTCGACCGTATATTTTCTTCTCAGGATTTACCGATATGGGTTAAAATTTACGAAACATCATTTGTCTTACAGCTGAACAATCGCATTAGTGCAGAATCGCATAGAAATGTTCGCATTTGTTTTGTTATTAATTGACTAGTAGAATACAATCGATCATTCAAAAAGATGTTTAGAGGAAGAAAAATGCAAATTTACCACATAAAGAGCCATTCCAATAGAAACCGGGTAAACAGTTACAAATCGTTCCATTGCAATAAGCATTGTCATCAATGCAAGTATCAAGGCTTGGAAGGCAGTTTTCTCCTACCAATCTCCCATCTGAAACAGTGAGATGTGAAACTTACTACTATTATGATCCATGAATCTGTCTAAATACATATCGTGCAGTAAGGCGAATGAAATAATACTAGTTTCCGATTGAGCTTCGGTTGAACTTGTAAATAACTGAAATATAAACTTGCATTCACGAAATAAATTGTTGCAACAAACAAGTGGAGAAACACAATATACTTACAGCAATCATTTTCAATCTGCACAAACCCATCCGGACATTCACATCGGTTGGTCGAAACCCCGCATACATAACCAGAGCCACATGAATCTGGTGTTTGATCACAAGGATCGCATAAATCAGATCCAACTGTAATTAGAAAATATTCAGGCATGCCAAGATTGTTAAACAATGATGAATAAGATCAAATTTAGAGTTTGAATAAATCTATTCAGATATTTCTAGTAAAAGTATGATCAAGTCAAAAGACAGTCTGCAAGAAAAATAAATAAATTCTACCACATCCCCACGTCCCCGAAAAAAATCATTTCGCAAAACATTTCTATGATGGATAAAATACGCGTTTGCTGAATGCATACAGTACAATATTTTCGATAGACTAAAATATAACAAAATATTTTATAATGTACACTTAACCAATGCTCTAACTACGCCGAAAATAAAATTTTGATTTCTCCGCACGGAATTGGAGTATTAAAGCATAATAAACTACATCAGTTTTACTTCTTTTTATAAAGTTACTTTGCAAATCCCGTTTTTCCATCTCAACCAATGATATTTAATCGAGGTGTTGGTTAAAGCAAAACGCACCAACTCGACGTATATTTTCTTCTCAGGATTTACCGATATGGGTTAAAATTTACGAAACATCATTTGTCTGTCAGCTAAGCAATCGCATTATTGCAGAATCGCATAGAAATGTTCGCATTTGTTTTGTTCTTAATTGAATTGTAGAATACAATCAATCATTCAAAAAGATGTATAGAGGAAGAAAAATGCATTTTTACCACATAAAGAGCCATTCCAATAGAAACCGGGTAAACAGTTACAAATCGTTCCATTGCAATAAGCATTGTCATCAATGCAAGTATCAAGGCTTGGAAGGCAGTTTTCTTCTACCAATCTCCCATCTGAAACAGTGAGATGTGAAACTTACTACTTTTATGATCCATGAACCTTTCTACATACATATCGTGCAGTAAGGCGAATGAAATAATACTAGTTTCCGATTGAGCTTCGGTTGAACTTGTAAATAACTGAAATATAAACGAAATAAATTGTTGCAACAAACAAGTGGATTAACACAATATACTTACAGCAATCATTTTCAATCTGCACAAACCCATCCGGACATTCACATCGGTTGGTCGAAACCCCGCATACATAACCAGAGCCACATGAATCTGGTGTTTGATCACAAGGATCGCATAAATCAGATCCAACTGTAATTAGAAAATATCAGGCATGCCAAGATTGTTAAACAATGATGAATAAGGTCAAATTTAGAGCTTGAATAACTCTATTCAGATATTTCTAGTAAAAGTATGATCAAGTCAAAAGACAGTCTGCAAGAAAAAAAAACACATTAAATTCTACCACATCTCCACGTCCCGAAAAAATTCATTTCGCAAAACATTTCTATGATGGATAAAATACGCGTTTGCTGAATGCATACAGTACAATATTTTCGAAAGACTAAAATATAACAAAATAGTTTATATTGTACACTTTACCAATGCTCTAACTACACCAGAAAATAAAATTTTAATTTCTCCGCACGGAATTGGAGTATTGAAACATAATAAACTACATCAGTTTTACTTCTTTTTATAAAGTTACATTGCAAATCCCGTTTTTGTCATCTCAACCAATGATATTTAATCGAGGTGTTGGTTAAAGCAAAACGCACCAACTCGACCGTATATTTTCTTCTCAGGATTTACCGATATGGGTTAAAATTTACGAAACATCATTTGTCTAACAGATAAGCAATCGCATTATTGCAGAATCGCATAGAAATGTTCGCATTTGTTTTGTTATTAATTGAATTGTAGAATACAATCGATCATTCAAAAAGATGTATAGAGGAAGAAAAATGCATTTTACCACATAAAGAGCCATTCCAATAGAAACCGGGTAAACAGTTACAAATCGTTCCATTGCAATAAGCATTGTCATCAATGCAAGTATCAAGGCTTGGAAGGCAGTTTTCTCCTACCAATCTCCCATCTGAAACAGTGAGATGTGAAACTTACTACTTTTATGATCCATGAACCTTTCTACATACATATCGTGCAGTAAGGCGAATGAAATAATACTAGTTTCCGATTGAGCTTCGGTTGAACTTGTAAATAACTGAAATTTAAACTTGCATTCACGAAATAAATTGTTGCAACAAACAAGTGGAGAAACACAATATACTTACAGCAATCATTTTCAATCTGCACAAACCCATCCGGACATTCACATCGGTTGGTCGAAACCCCGCATACATAACCAGAGCCACATGAATCTGGTGTTTGATCACAAGGATCGCATAAATCAGATCCAACTGTAATTAGAAAATATTCAGGCATGCCAAGATTGTTAAACAATGATGAATAAGATCAAATTTAGAGTTTGAATAAATCTATTCAGATATTTCTAGTAAAAGTATGATCAAGTCAGAAGACAGTCTGCAAGAAAAAAAACACATTAAATTCTACCACATTCCCACGTCCCCGAAAAAAATCATTTCGCAACGCGTTTGCTGAATGCTTACAGTTCCTTATTTTCGATAGACTAAAATATAACAAAATATTTTATAACGTACACTTAACCAATACTCTAACTACACCGAAAATAAAATTGAAATTTCTCCGCACGGAATTGGAGTATTGAAACATAATAAACTACATCGGTTTTACTTCTTTTTATAAAGTTACATTGCAAATCCCGTTTTTACATCTCAACCAATGATATTTAATCGAGGTGTTGGTTAAAGCAAAACGCACCAACTCGACCGTATATTTTCTTCTCAGGATTTACCGATATGGGTTAAAATTTACGAAACATCATTTGTCTAACAGCTGAACAATCGCATTATTGCAGAATCGCATAGAAATGTTCGCATTTGTTTTGTTATTAATTGAATTGTAGAATACAATCGATCATTCAAAAAGATGTATAGAGGAAGAAAAATGCAAATTTACCACATAAAGAGCCATTCCAATAGAAACCGGGTAAACAGTTACAAATCGTTCCATTGCAATAAGCATTGTCATCAATGCAAGTATCAAGGCTTGGAAGGCAGTTTTCTCCTACCAATCTCCCATCTGAAACAGTGAGATGTGAAACTTACTACTATTATGATTCATGAACCTTTCTACAAACATATCGTGCAGTAAGGCGAATGAAATAATACTAGTTTCCGATTGAGCTTCGGTTGAACTTGTAAATAACTGAAATATAAACTTGCATTCACGAAATAAATTGTTGCAACAAACAAGTGGAGAAACACAATATACTTACAGCAATCATTTTCAATCTGCACAAACCCATCCGGACATTCACATCGGTTGGTCGAAACCCCGCATACATAACCAGAGCCACATGAATCTGGTGTTTGATCACAAGGATCGCATAAATCAGATCCAACTGTAATTAGAAAATATTCAGGCATGCCAAGATTGTTAAACAATGATGAATAAGATCAAATTTAGAGTTTGAATAAATCTATTCAGATATTTCTAGTAAAAGTATGATCAAGTCAGAAGACAGTCTGCAAGAAAAAAAAACACATTAAATTCTACCACATTCCCACGTCCCCGAAAAAAATCATTTCGCAAAACATTTCTATGATGGATAAAATACGCGTTTGCTGAATGCTTACAGTTCCTTATTTTCGATAGACTAAAATATAACAAAATATTTTATAATGTACACTTAACCAATACTCTAACTACACCGAAAATAAAATTGAAATTTCTCCGCACGGAATTGGAGTATTGAAACATAATAAACTACATCGGTTTTACTTCTTTTTATAAAGTTACATTGCAAATCCCGTTTTTACATCTCAACCAAGGATATTTAATCGAGGTGTTGGTTAAAGCAAAACGCACCAACTCGACCGTATATTTTCTTCTCAGGATTTACCGATATGGGTTAAAATTTACGAAACATCATTTGTCTTACAGCTGAACAATCGCATTAGTGCAGAATCGCATAGAAATGTTCGCATTTGTTTTGTTATTAATTGACTAGTAGAATACAATCGATCATTCAAAAAGATGTATAGAGGAAGAAAAATGCATTTTTACCACATAAAGAGCCATTCCAATAGAAACCGGGTAAACAGTTACAAATCGTTCCATTGCAATAAGCATTGTCATCAATGCAAGTATCAAGGCTTGGAAGGCAGTTTTCTCCTACCAATCTCCCATCTGAAACAGTGAGATGTGAAACTTACTACTTTTATGATCCATGAACCTTTCTACATACATATCGTGCAGTAAGGCGAATGAAATAATACTAGTTTCCGATTGAGCTTCGGTTGAACTTGTAAATAACTGAAATATAAACTTGCATTCACGAAATAAATTGTTGCAACAAACAAGTGGAGAAACACAATATACTTACAGCAATCATTTTCAATCTGCACAAACCCATCCGGACATTCACATCGGTTGGTCGAAACCCCGCATACATAACCAGAGCCACATGAATCTGGTGTTTGATCACAAGGATCGCATAAATCAGATCCAACTGTAATTAGAAAATATTCAGGCATGCCAAGATTGTTAAACAATGATGAATAAGATCAAATTTAGAGCTTGAATAAATCTATTCAGATATTTCTAGTAAAAGTATGATCAAGTCAAAAGACAGTCTGCAAGAAAAATAAATAAATTCTACCACATCCCCACGTCCCCGAAAAAAATCATTTCGCAAAACATTTCTATGATGGATAAAATACGCGTTTGCTGAATGCATACAGTACAATATTTTCGATAGACTAAAATATAACAAAATATTTTATAATGTACACTTAACCAATGCTCTAACTACGCCGAAAATAAAATTTTAATTTCTCCGCACGGAATTGGAGTATTGAAACATAATAAACTACATCAGTTTTACTTCTTTTTATAAAGTTACTTTGCAAATCCCGTTTTTCCATCTCAACCAATGATATTTAATCGAGGTGTTGGTTAAAGCAAAACGCACCAACTCGACGTATATTTTCTTCTCAGGATTTACCGATATGGGTTAAAATTTACGAAACATCATTTGTCTGTCAGCTAAGCAATCGCATTATTGCAGAATCGCATAGAAATGTTCGCATTTGTTTTGTTCTTAATTGAATTGTAGAATACAATCAATCATTCAAAAGATGTATAGAGGAAGAAAAATGCATTTTTACCACATAATGAGCCATTCCAATAGAAACCGGGTAAACAGTTACAAATCGTTCCATTGCAATAAGCATTGTCATCAATGCAAGTATCAAGGCTTGGAAGGCAGTTTTCTTCTACCAATCTCCCATCTGAAACAGTGAGATGTGAAACTTACTACTTTTATGATCCATGAACCTTTCTACATACATATCGTGCAGTAAGGCGAATGAAATAATACTAGTTTCCGATTGAGTTTCGGTTGAACTTGTAAATAACTGAAATATAAACAAAATAAATTGTAGCAACAATCAAGTGGATAAACACAATATACTTACAGCAATCATTTTCAATCTGCACAAACCCATCCGGACATTCACATCGGTTGGTCGAAACCCCGCATACATAACCAGAGCCACATGAATCTGGTGTTTGATCACAAGGATCGCATAAATCAGATCCAACTGTAATTAGAAAATATTCAGGCATGCCAAGATTGTTAAACAATGATGAATAAAGACAAATTTAGAGCTTGAATAACTCTATTCAGATATTTCTAGTAAAAGTATGATCAAATCAAAAGACAGTCTGCAACAAAAATAATTAAATTCTACCACATCCCCACGTCCTCGAAATAATCATTTCGCAAAACATTTTTATGATGGATAAAATAGGCGTTTGCTGAATGCATACAGTACACTATTTCCGATAGACTAAAATATAACAAAATATTTTATAATGTACACTTAAAAAATGCTCTAACTACACCGAAAATAAAATTTTAATTTCTCCGCACGGAATTGGAGTATTGAAACATAATAAACTACATCGGTTTTCCTTCTTTTTATAAAGTTACATTGCAAATCCCGTTTTTCCATTTCCATCAATGATATTTAATCGAGGTGTTGGTTAAAGCAAAACGCACCAAATCGACCGTATTTTTTCTTCTCATGCATTTAACGATATAGATTAAAATTTACGAAACATCATTGGTCTAACAGCTAAGCAATCGCATTATTGCAGAATCGCATAGAAATGTTCGCATTCGTTTTGTTAATAATTGAATTGTAGAATACAATCAATCATTCAAAAAGATGTATAGAGGAAGAAAAATTCATTTTACCACATAAAGAGCCATTCCAATAGAAACCGGGTAAACAGTTACAAATCGTTCCATTGCAATAAGCATTGTCATCAATGCAAGTATCAAGGCTTGGAAGGCAGTTTTCTCCTACCAATCTCCCATCTGAAACAGTGAGATGTGAAACTTACTACTTTAAGATCCATGAACCTTTCTACATACATATCGTGCAGTAAGGCGAATGAAATAATACTAGTTTCCGATGGAGCTTCGGTTGAACTTGTAAATAACTGAAATATAAACGAAATAAATTGTAGCAACAAACAAGTGGATAAACACAATATACTTACAGCAATCATTTTCAATCTGCACAAACCCATCCGGACATTCACATCGGTTGGTCGAAACCCCGCATACATAACCAGAGCCACATGAATCTGGTGTTTTATCACAAGGATCGCATAAATCAGATCCAACTGTAATTAGAAAATATTCAGTCATGAAAAGGTTGTTAAACAATGATGAATAAGATCAATTTAGAGCTTGAATAACTCTATTCAGATATTTCTAGTAAAAGTATGATCAAGTCAAAAGACAGTCCTTAACAAAAATAAATACATTCTACCACATCCCCACGTCCCCGTAAAAATCGTTTCGCAAAACATTTCTATGATGGATAAAATACGCGTTTGCTGAATGCGTACAGTACAATATTTTCGATAGACTAAAATATAACAAAATATTTTATAATGTACACTTTACCAATGCTCTAACTACACTGAAAATAAAATTTTAATTTCTCCGCACGCAAATGGAGTATTGAATCATAATAAACTACATCAGTTTTTCTTCTTTTTATAACGTTACATTGCAAATCCCGTTTTTCCATCTCAACCAAGGATATTTAATCGAGGTGTTGGTTAAAGCAAAACGCACCAAATCGACCGTATATTTTCTCCTCAGGATTAACCGATATGGTTAAAATTTACTAAACATCAATTGTCTAAAAGCAAGCAATCGCATTATTGCAGAATCGCATAGAAATATTCGCATTTGTTTTGTTATTAATTGAATTGTAGAAGTAGAATACAATCGATCATTCAAAAAGATGTATAGAGGAAGAAAAATGCATTTTACCACATAAAGAGCCATTCCAATAGAAACCGGGTAAACAGTTACAAATCGTTCCATTGCAATAAGCATTGTCATCAATGCAAGTATCAAGGCTTGGAAGGCAGTTTTCTCCTACCAATCTCCCATCTGAAACAGTGAGATGTGAAACTTACTACTTTTATGATCCATGAACCTTTCTACATACATATCGTGCAGTAAGGCGAATGAAATTATACTAGTTTCCGATTGAGCTTCGGTTGAACTTGTAAATAACTGAAATATTAACTTGCATTCACGAAATAAATTTTTGCAACAAACAAGTGGAAAAACACAATATACTTACAGCAATCATTTTCAATCTGCACAAACCCATCCGGACATTCACATCGGTTGGTCGAAACCCCGCATACATAACCAGAGCCACATGAATCTGGTGTTTGATCACAAGGATCGCATAAATCAGATCCAACTGTAATTAGAAAATATTCAGGCATGCCAAGATTGTTAAACAATGATGAATAAGGTCAAATTTAGAGCTTGAATAACTCTATTCAGATATTTCTAGTAAAAGTATGATCAAGTCAAACGACAGTCTGCGTTAAAAAACAACATTAAATTCTACCACATCCCCACGTTCCCGAAAAAAATCATTTCGCAAAACATTTCTATGATGGATAAAACACGCGTTTGCTGAATGCATACAGTACAATATTTTCGATTGAATAAATATATAACAAAATATTTTATAATGTACACTTAACCAATGCTTTAACTACACCGAAAATAAAATTTTAATTTAATTTCTCCGCACGGAATTGGAGTATTGAAACATAATAATCTACACCGGTTTTACTTCTTTTTATAAAGTTACATTGCAAATCCCGTTTTTCCATCTCAACCAATGATATTTAATCGAGGTGTTGGTTAAAGCAAAACGCACCAAAATCGACCTTTTCTGCTCAGGATTAACCGATATGGGTTAAAATTTACGAAACATCATTTGTCTAACAGCTAATCAATCCCATTTTTGCAGAATTGCATAAACATGTTCGCATTTGTTTTGTTATATATTGAATTGTAGAATACAATCAATCATTCAAAAAAGATGTATAGAGGAAGAAAATGCATTTTTACCACATAAAGAGCCATTCCAATAGAAACCGGGTAAACAGTTACAAATCGTTCCATTGCAATAAGCATTGTCATCAATGCAAGTATCAAGGCTTGGAAGGCAGTTTTCTCCTACCAATCTCCCATCTGAAACAATGAGATGTGAAACTTACTACTTTTATGATCCATGAACCTTTCTACATACATATCGTGCAGTAAGGCGAATGAAATCATATTAGTTTCTGATTGAGCTTCGGTTGAACTTATAAATAACTGAAATAAAAACTGACATTCACGAAAAAATTGTTGCAACAAACAAGTGGAGAAACACAATATACTTACAGCAATCATTTTCAATCTGCACAAACCCATCCGGACATTCACATCGGTTGGTCGAAACCCCGCATACATAACCAGAGCCACATGAATCTGGTGTTTGATCACAAGGATCGCATAAATCAGATCCAACTGTAATTAGAAATTATTCAGGCATGCCAAGATTGTTAAACAATGATGAATAAGGTCAAATTTAGAGCTTGAATAACTCTATTCAGATATTTCTAGTAAAAGTATGATCAAGTCAAACGACAGTCTGCAATAAAAAAACAACATTAAATTCTACCACATCCCTACGTCCCCAAAAAAAATCATTTCGCAAAACATTTCTATGATGGATAAAACACGCGTTTGCTGAATGCATACAGTACAATATTTTCGATTGAATCAAATATAACAAAATATTTTATAAATTACACTTAACCAATGCTCTAACTACACCGAAAATAAAATTTTAATTTAATTTCTCCGCACGGAATTGGAGTATTGAAACATAATAAACTACACCGGTTTTACTTCTTTTTATAAAGTTACATTGCAAATCCCGTTTTTCCATCTCAACCAAGGATATTTAATCGAGGTGTTGGTTAAAGCAAAACGCACCAAAATCGACCTTTTCTGCCCAGGATTAACCGATATGGGTTAAAATTTACGAAACATCATTTGTCTAACAGCTAATCAATCCCATTTTTGCAGAATTGCATAAACATGTTCGCATTTGTTTTGTTATATATTGAATTGTAGAATACAATCAATCATTCAAAAAAGATGTATAGAGGAAGAAAATGCATTTTTACCACATAAAGAGCCATTCCAATAGAAACCGGGTAAACAGTTACAAATCGTTCCATTGCAATAAGCATTGTCATCAATGCAAGTATCAAGGCTTGGAAGGCAGTTTTCTCCAACCAATCTCCCATCTGAAACAATGAGATGTGAAACTTACTACTTTTATGATCCATGAACGTTTCTACATTCATATCGTGCAGTAAGGCGAATGAAATCATATTAGTTTCTGATTGAGCTTCGGTTGAACTTGTAAATAACTGAAATATAAACTTGCATTCACGAAATAAATTGTTGCAACAAACAAGTGGATAAACACAATATACTTACAGCAATCATTTTCAATCTGCACAAACCCATCCGGACATTCACATCGGTTGGTCGAAACCCCGCATACATAACCAGAGCCACATGAATCTGGTGTTTTATCACAAGGATCGCATAAATCAGATCCAACTGTAATTAGAAATTATTCAGGCATGCCAAGATTGTTAAACAATGATGAATAAGGTCAAATTTAGAGCTTGAATAACTCTATTCAGATATTTCTAGTAAAAGTATGATCAAGTCAAACGACAGTCTGCAATAAAAAAAAAACAATAAATTCTACCACATCCCTACGTCCCCGAAAAAAAATCATTTCGCAAAACATTTCTATGATGGATAAAACACGCGTTTGCTGAATGCATACAGTACAATATTTTTGATTGAATAAAATATAACAAAATACTTTATAATGTACACTTAACCAATGCTCTAACTACACCGAAAATAAAATTTTATTTTAATTTCTCCGCACGGAATTGGAGTATGGAAACATAATATACTACACCGGTTTTACTTCTTTTTATAAAGTTACATTGCAAATCCCGTTTTTCCATCTCAACCAATGATATTTAATCGAGGTGTTGGTTAAAGCAAAACGCACCAAAATCGACCTTTTCTACTCAGGATTAACCGATATGGGTTAAAATTTACGAAACATCATTTGTCTAACAGCTAAGCAATCCCATTTTTGCAGAATTGCAGAAAAAAGTTCGCATTTGTTTTTTCATATATTGAATTGTAGATTACAATTAATCATTCAAAAAAGATGTATAGAGGAAGAAAATGCATTTTTACCACATAAAGAGCCATTCCAATAGAAACCGGGTAAACAGTTACAAATCGTTCCATTGCAATAAGCATTGTCATCAATGCAAGTATCAAGGCTTGGAAGGCAGTTTTCTCCTACCAATCTCCCATCTGAAACAGTGAGATGTGAAACTTACTACTTTATGATCCATGAACCTTTCTACATACATATCGTGCAGTAAGGCGTATGAAATAATACTAGTTTCCGATTGAGCTTCGGTTGAACTTGTAAATAACTGAAATATAAACTTGCATTCACGAAATAAATTGTTGCAACAAACAAGTGGAGAAACACAATATACTTACAGCAATCATTTTCAATCTGCACAAACCCATCCGGACATTCACATCGGTTGGTCGAAACCCCGCATACATAACCAGAGCCACATGAATCTGGTGTTTGATCACAAGGATCGCATAAATCAGATCCAACTGTAATTAGAAAATATTCAGGCATGCCAAGATTGTTAAACAATGATGAGTAAGATCAAATTTAGAGCTTGAATAACTCTATTCAGATATTTCTAGTAAAAGTATGATCAAGTCAAACGACAGTCTGCAAGGAAAAAAGATTAAATTCCACCACATCCCCACGTCCCCAAAATAATTCATTTCGCAAAAGATTTCTATGATGGATAAAATACGCTTTTGCTGAATGCATACAGTACAATATTTTCGATAAACTAAAATATAACAAAATATTTTATAAATTACACTTAACCAATGCTCTAACTACACCGAAAATAAAATTTTAATTTCTCCGCACGGAATTGGAGTATTGAAACATAATAAACTACTGTCAGTTTTACTTCTTTTTATAAAGTTACATTGCAAATCCCGTTTTGTCCATCTCAACCAAGGATATTTAATCGAGGTGTTGGTTAAAGCAAAACGCACCAAATCGACCGTATATTTTCTTCTCAGGATTTACCGATATGGGTTAAAATTTACGAAACATCATTTGTCTAACAGCTAAGCAATCGCATTATTGCAGAATCGCATAGAAATGTTCGCATTTGTTTTGTTATTAATTGAATTGTAGAATACAATCGATCATTCAAAAAGATGTATAGAGGAAGAAAAATACATTTTTACCACATAAAGAGCCATTCCAATAGAAACCGGGTAAACAGTTACAAATCGTTCCATTGCAATAAGCATTGTCATCAATGCAAGTATCAAGGCTTGGAAGGCAGTTTTCTCCTACCAATCTCCCATCTGAAACAGTGAGATGTGAAACTTACTACTTTTATGATCCATGAACCTTTCTGCATACATATCTCGCAGTAAGGCGAATGAAATAATACTAGTTTCCGATTGAGCTTCGGTTGAACTTGTAAATAACTGAAATATAAACTTGCATTCGCGAAATAAATTGTTGCAACAAACAAGTGGAGAAACACAATATACTTACAGCAATCATTTTCAATTTGCACAAACCCATTCGGACATTCACATCGGTTGGTCGAAACCCCACATACATAACCAGAGCCACATGAATCTGGTGTTTGATCACAAGGATCGCATAAATCAGATCCAACTGTAATTAGAAAATATTCAGGCATGCCAAGATTGTTAAACAAAGATGAATAAGATCAAATTTAGAGCTTGAATAACTCTATTATGATATTTTTAGTAAAAGTATGATCAAGTCAAAAGACAGTCTGCAAGAAAAAAACCATTAAATTCTACCACAACCCACGTCCCCGAAAAAAATCATTTCGCAAAACATTTCTATGATGGATAAAATACGCGTTTGCTGAATGCATACAGTTTTTCGATAGACTAAAATATAACAAAATATTTAATAATGTACACTTAACCAATGCTCTAACTACACCGAAAATAAAATTTTAATTTCTCCGCACGGAATTGGAGTATTGAAACATAATAAACTACATCAGTTTTACTTCTTTTTATAAAGTTACATTGCAAATCCCGCTTTCCATCTCAACCAGGGATATTTAATCGAGGTGTTGGTTAAAGCAAAACGCACCAAATCGACCGTACATTTTCTTCTCAGGATTTACCGATATGGGTTAAAATTTAGGAAACATCATTTGTCTAACAGCTGAGCAATCGCATTTTTTCAGAATCGCATAGAAATGTTCACATTTGTTTTGTTATTAATTGAATAGTAGAATACAATCGATCATTCAAAACGATGTATAGAGGAAGAAAAATGCATTTTTACCACATAAAGAACCATTCCAATAGAAACCGGGTAAACAGTTACAAATCGTTCCATTGCAATAAGCATTGTCATCAATGCAAGTATCAAGGCTTGGAAGGCAGTTTTCTCCTACCAATCTCCCATCTGAAACAGTGAGATGTAAAACTTTTATATTATTAATGAACCTATTTTGATACATATCGTTCAGCAAGTTGTATTAAATAATTCTTGTTACCAACTGATCCTACTTTATTCTCAACATTGATTTTTCATATAACCGCTTTATAAGCAAGTGTTGTTGTGTTGTTTTTTTCAGATTTTCAGGAGGAGTTGTCGGCTATGCATTATATTTACAGTAAAATATTTGTAACGACCCTTGAATTCATATTTAATTTTGGCAATTCACTGTACCAATGTATATTTACATTCAGTCGTTCATATTAATTATCCCAAAAGTGTGTCTTCCTTCTTATTGAAATTCTTATTAAGAATAAATTTGTACTTGTGGGCTTTCCCCTCCCACCCATTTGTTTGCCGTTTATTACTGTTTTGACTTGTTGTTATGTATGTTATGCATATCAGAAAAATGCATAAATGATATTTTCAATACATGAAATGATTGAATATTGAATATTTTATTGTTAACAGATACTGTGCACCGCTAGAAATGCATTGTTTTTCTCTGTGTTTACGGAAAATTTGTAAAGGTTTGTATTTACCTCGTACGTCATAAATGACCTTTATCCGTATTAAAATCCCATAGTAATCAATCACTCATCACTATAGCGTGTCAGTGTATCATTATTCATCACACATCATTACTTTATAGTTGTGAAATCGTTAAACTTATTGTGAATTCCCCACCACTTCCGTGTTAGGACGGCCATCTTCACAGTATGTGCACGTGATATTTGTATGACGTCACAAGGTCATATAAAAGCAGCTACGGCGGGAAATTCAATTTGTGTTGTTTTGGACACCGTGAGCGTCGGTTAGCTCTCCAAATATTTTAGTGTTTGGTCAAACTTAAATATCACCTAGAATTATATTTCAAAGTGCTTAAAAATGTCCCAAGAAGAGGTGAGAAATACTAAAGTGTAGTAAATAAAGTTTTTAAAATGAATTTAGTTGTTTAAATAATCAAAGTGTCTTAAATTTTAGCTCAACCATCTCCAGTGTTTACCGGGTGTGTTCCTTAAAAATCGACAAAGTGTGGTAAACTTGCCAAACGTGTTATGATAGTGTGTTTTAAAGTGTTTTGTGTGTGCTCTAATTAGTTAATGTGTTTTATGTGCGAGTTTACATAAACAAGCTAAAATTATCCAATAGTGATTGTGTTCAGATTTTCTAAGTGCCGTAGTTTTACCGAAGCTTAAAAATCGATATTTTCTAAGTTGGGTATTTCAACCATTGTGACCGTGTAGGCTTTCTATTTGAAGTTCGTTAAATTATATATTAATAGTGATAGTGATTATTTGCAGAATAAAAACAAATTCGCCAGTGTGTTTGATCCCGTGATTAATTTCAGTATTTAGAGAAAAGTTGAGTAATTTACCCAGCGGGACGATCAAGTGTCTAAATATTACCACTTGGTAAACTTTAAGAACTACGAGTGACTGAATTTATATTTGTTCTCATATCAGTAATATAATAGTACGACTACCTAGGGTGCATAGTGTTTTTACTGTAATTTGTTTAAAGTTTTGCATACTTTGCCATGACAATAAAGTTATTTGTTAAGGTTTAAACAAATAAATTTTAAACCTTATTTAGCCTCCATTATTACTTTACCGAAGTTGCCAAAAGCCGGGCCCAAGCGAACCCGTTGTAGTAACCTATTATCCTAATTGGATAGGCGGTTCGCTACATATTCTTGAATAATTATTAATATGTATATCTAAACTCTGTCATATTATGATAAATTTTTGTGTGAAGATTTGTTCAGAGGTTGATATTCGCCTGAAAGTTTGCAAAGATATTGATCGGAAAGGTTGCTAAGATATTAATCGGAAAGGTCGCAAAGATATTCATCTGAAAGTTTGCTGAGATATTTATCGGAAAGGTTGCAATGATATTAATTGGAAAGGTTGCTAAGATATGATCGGAAAGGTTGCAAATATATTAATCGGAAAGGTTGCAAAGATATTAATCGGAAAGGTTGCAAAGATATTAATCGGAAAGGTTGCAAAGATGTTATCGGAAAGGTTGCAAAGATATTAATCGGAAAAGTTGCAAAGATAATCATCGCAAAGGTTGCTTAGATATTTATCGGAAAGGTTGCAGAGATGTTAATCGGAAAGGTTGCAAAGATATTCATCGGAAAGGTTGCAAATATATTCATCGGAAAGGTTGCAAAGATGTTAATCGGAAAGGTTGCAAAGATATTAATCGGAAAGGTTGCAAAGATATTCATCGCAAAGGTTGCTTGGATATTTATCGGAAAGGTTGCAAAGATATTAATCGGAAAGGTTGCAAAGATATTCATCGCAAAGGTTGCTTAGATATTTATCGAGAAGGTTGCTAAGCTATGCTCCGAAAACGAGATTTGTGACGGGTGGGGGTACTGAGAGACGAATAAACGTACCAGACGATATAAAAAAAATGTCTTCACTTCTATTTTTGAGATTCAGTGAGTTGAGTATATCAAGTTAACGACGAACTTTACAACACATTTTATTGATACTGTTCAGAGTCACGTGACCTGCAGATCATTTGACGCTGATAGCTTATTTGTACTTATTCATGAATTAATACCCACAAAAATGTTAGTTGTGGCTGCTGTGCAAAAATAAATGTTACTATCCGTTTGTATTACATAAGTTCATAATTAAGTTTAAATAAACTGTCACATGACAACTGTAATGTTTTTTCTAGTTTTGCCGGTTCAGATAAATGTCCATTGTTAAAATAAAACTCTGCGACATTTAGTGTTTTGCTGAGATGATACTGAGGAACAACAACTCTGCATTAAAAACTCCAATCTCCTCCGCAGAGGTTCCTTACACTCACTTTACATCTCTGCGAAAGGTCCAATGTCAAGATTTTTGACCAAACTAAGAAGGTTCGTTGTATACAGTCATAATTATGGAATTGAAAGCTTGAGGTAAAACAAATGACTGAAATCTTCAATATCTTTCATTAAAACCGGAGAAACCCAAAGCTAATGTGAATGTAAATAGTGAACTATTTCTTTGAGTAAACGTAAAAGTAGTTGAAAGTAGGCCTAGCCTATAACAGAGGTGAATGTAATGAGCCGATAGTGTAAGAAAGTATCGAAACGCCTAATTGGTCGCTTTCCTGACACAACCCGTTTTACGGAATATGTACTTACAGCATGCGTCGGCTATCTCGACTGTTCCTTCGGGACATACAACTGAAAATAAAATGTAAGACAAAACTGAATTTATTATTGTTAAGTTTTTTCACTTATTGCCGAACTCTTTTCACAATTACTTTAATACTGTAGTGAAAAATAGTGGATAGTTACAGTTATGAGTCTCCGTGTGGCGGCTATAATTGTGGACAGTGCTTGTGTAATTGTGGACAATATCAAGTAATTGTGGACAATATCAATTATTCCCTTTGAAAGCAGTTAAGCATGACACATATGCCTGTGTAAATATTGCGTTGCGATCAACCCGGGCCTGAAGGTTATAAAACTGAGATTGGAAACCAGTCTCAAATCACAAGCATCTGATAGGCTGGAATGGCGACCAGCTCAGCTTTATAACCTTAGGCACGGAGCTTGGCAGAGTAAACATTATTATGCGGCTGAACAATGTCTCCCCGTACATTCAATTAGTGCTAATATATCAATAATGCCCAAAGAACATTAAGAACGATGTATAAATATAACTTTGCAAATATTGTGTTATAGCACAATCTAGGGCTAGACGGTGTGGACAGTTATACGCGTTTCCATCACTGTCCTTACGCAGGCTCAATCAAGGTCATGTTTATATATTGAAAATTATCTGTATTAAAACGTAGTTTGGCATGGCTGTTAGAACAGCAACTTTGCGACAGAGCCCAAGATCAAGTGTGTATACCAATCTACTTAAAATTTAGTAATTTAGCTATTTCTGATAATCGGGCCCCAAGATTATTGAACTGTGAATGGAAATAAGTCTCAAATCTAAACCGGATTGGCTAAAATTGAGACTTGATTTGAGGGTAAACTGTTTTTGCGGGAACGACGCTGTCGATTCTCTGCAGAAAACCTAAATCTTTCTGCATATCTGGTGGTTAACCTACAGTTGATCGTTATGTTTACCTCTTTGTTGTCACGACGGTGGCAGGGGTTTTTGAAGGTTTATATGGATATATTGTTAAAGAACATAGAAGCTCGATCCTTTGTTTTATCCGTTTTTATCGTGTTCTTGCTTATTTGACTCCAGGTGCTCTGGTCTCGGTAAGGCCATTGAGTAACCAGCCTTTTGCGTGACGATGATGTTATAAACTTCTTTCTTATATGTTTGTGTGCTTTTGAATTGAACCTTGTCGAGTTTGTTTGAGTTGGATTTATTTCACCAAGGCAACTTTTATTTGTTTGTTCAGATAGAACCTGTTGGGGCAATCGTGAGGTAAGTGCACCCTTGAACCTGGTTTAACACCACATCCACCCAAGTGGCAAATTGTTTTGCCACTATCCGTTCCAGGGAGTTTTTTTGTTGTTTGTGGTGTCGATTTGAAATTCTTCTTGTCAATCCATGCTCTTTTTTTCTCTACATTTTAACTGCGTAGAAAGGCTGTATTTTTCGGGTGTGACATTTCCTGATATGCATGGTTCACCTTTTTATGAAATTTATTTAATTTCACACCAACAATATTTTATCTAGGCCTGGCAACAAAAAAAAACGTTCACAAGCTAACATTGAGATTTAAAAGAGTCTCAACTTAAAAATCAGATTGTTGATCCTTGAGAATTGAGAATGGTTACGATTCCCAGTTTTATAATCTTTGGGCCAGTTTCTTCAAAAAGGCATGACGTGATTCGTTATATATGTCGTCAATCTTGCTGTTTAAAAAATTATCCCAAAAAACCCGTTCGACCAAATACTTCCCAATATTTTGGTAGCAGTTGAGAATATTTAAGCATGTAAATATAAGAATTTGATATTGTTTTGGTTGGGATACTTAGTGGGCGACATAATATAATTAAAAAAGGGGAAAATGCATAAAAGGAATTTTCACACCCAGATACCTCAGCCACTCCACATTTTGAATAGGTCAACAAATTATGTGAGAAGAGTCAGAGGTTTGTTTAAAACAGAACAAGCATGCCTCTTCTCTTGCCTCCATACGAGCAACTTTCTGTTGGTTTCAATTTTGAAACATCATTGAAAAAGGTAAAGAGCATTTTTCTGTTGGTTTCAATTTTGAAACATCATTGAAAAAGGTAAAGAGCATTTTTCTGTTGGTTTCAATTCTGAAACATCATTGAAAAAGGTAAAGAGCAACTTTCTGTTGGTTTCAATTCTGAAACATCATCGAAAAAAGGTAAAGAGCAACTTTCTGTTAGTTTCAATTCTGAAACATCATCGAAAAAGGTAAAGAGCAACTTTCTCTTGGTTTCAATTCTGAAACATCATCGAAAAAGGTAAAGAGCAACTTTCTGTTGGTTTCAATTCTGAAACATCATCGAAATAGGTAAAGAGCAACTTTCTGTTGGTTTCAATTCTGAAACATCATCGAAAAGGGTAAAGAGCAACTTTCTGTTGGTTTCAATTTGGAAACATCATTGAAAAGGGTAAAGAGCAACTTTCTGTTGGTTTCAATTTGGAAACATCATTGAAAAAGGTAAAGAGCAATTTTCTGTTGGTTTCAATTTGGAAACATCATTGAAAAGGGTATAGAGCAACTTTCTGTTGGTTTCAATTTGGAAACATCATTGAAAAAGGTAAAGAGCAACTTTCTGTTGGTTTCAATTTGGAAACATCATTGAAAAAGGTAAAGAGCACCTTTCTGTTGGTTTCAATTTGGAAACATCATTGAAAAGGGTAAAGAGCAACTTTCTGTTGGTTTCAATTTTGAAACATCATTGAAAAAGGTAAAGAGCAACTTTCTGTTGGTTTCAATTTGGAAACATCATTGAAAAAGGTAAAGAGCAACTTTCTGTTGGTGTCAATTTATAAAACATCATTTAAAAATGTTAAGAGCAACTTTCTGCTGGTGTCAATTTGGAAACATCATTTAAAAATGTTAAGAGCAACTTTCTGTTGGTTTCAATTTGGAAACATCATTTAAAAAGGTAAAAGTTTATTTAAATTCGTTTCTATGTGTCACATCCATCTACTACCTCCAACTGTAAAAAAGTTAAATATGCATATCAGGATTTGCCACATTCGGAAGACACAGCCTCTCTCCCATACCGCCACACAAACACCAACACAACCAAGAAGAAGAGAAAGAGAGAGCATGGTTAATAAAATGATCAGTTTCAAAACGGAAACCACAAACAATTAACAAGCATGAGAACCCGAGGAGTTACAGGAATGGAACGGGTTCAAATGGGGCTCGTGACGGGAAAAGGTTTTTCGGTCATTTTAGTGATATTTTAGTTTTTACTAGTTTTAGAAAGAACTTATAACTATAAATCAATTTATTATAACTAAAATGTGATTTTATTACAATTTTTTACAGTGAAATGGTATTTTACCGCAAAATGCCTAATAAGTAATTCGTCTGCTCAAATTTATGACGTCATATCAAAAATTGACGTCAACTGTCCGAAGATACCTCTTCCCGTGACGCGCGCCAAATGATGTTTAGGGTCACCAACCTCACAGAATATGTTATTGGATAAAGGTTTTTAGAATGAAATCAGTAAAACAGAAAATTCAAGGAGAAAGATGGGACAAAGAAGAAAAATGTAAAATGAAACAGTAAAAATATTTGACAAACCAACCAGATTAATTATTGTTAACACGTATACAATGTTTAAACATTGTTAGAATAATAGCACAAAAGTTGAGATTGCATGCGAACTTTAACCATCAAATTTATCTCCAAAGGTTGGAAAAGAGTCATTATTTGTTTAGAAAAGCAAGGTAAGGTAAGAATTGTAGCACATTGTGCATCTACCTTAGAAAAGATATTTATAAGCAAGAATAAAAGCTTCAAAGGTATAAAAAATATTAGCTTTTACAACGATTTACCGCAAAGTTTTACATTACAATATTTGAAAAGGAACCATAATTTTGTCAAAATGTAAGTTTGAGTTATAGTTCTTGGCAAACACGTTCATTCGCCGACGAAATAGTGAGTAGAAAGCACTCTAAAATTATCTTCGAATAGTCGAGATAAAATATATTCCATAACCTCAACGAACGCAAATCCTTACATAACCTTTAGCTAAAAAAGAGCAGATAAATCTGCAGTGGAAAGCTCAAATCTTATTTACAGAGGTGGACAGTGTCATTGTTTCCTTTCAAAATGTCTTACTCTGAACACATGTTTCGTTGTATCTATAGAAACCAGGAAGACATATGCAAGAACCGTTGACGCAGTGCTCATTGCATCCACATCGCTGATGAGGTCCTCCTTGACAGCTGCCTCCTCCGCCTCCTCCTCCGCCCCCTGAAAAATTCATTTAATTATTGTTATGAATGCTTTTTAAGTTCTCCACCTCCTCCACCGCCTCCTCTCCCACCTCCTCCCCTTGTAAGAATCGTACAATTACATGTGATGCTATCAATGCTTTTTAATATAAAGTTCTCCATCCCCTCCGCCTCCTCCCCAGCCTCCACATCCCCCTTTCAGAATTATGCAATTATTGTAATGAATCAATGCTTTGTAGTAGAAAGTTCTCCACCTCCTCCGCCGCCACCTCCTCCGCCTCCTCCTCCTCCTCCAGCTCATCTCTCTGTAAGAATCACACAATTATTGTTATGAATGTTTTTTTTTCATGGGAAGTTCTCATTTGCTTAGATGGCCGCCATTGCATTTTCATCAACAAAGAAACAGAGATCATAACTAGTTTTTCTATGTTTTCTGTGTTATCCATGAAAGATCTGTACCCAAGGTTAAAAAACTGAGCATGGAAACCAGTCTAAAATCTCAAGCATCTGATTGGCTGAAATGGCGACCAGTCGCCATTTCAGCCAATCAGATGCTTGAGATTTTAGACTGGTTTTAATCTCAGCTTTATAACCTTCAGCCTTGATGACGATTGTAGACAGCCCTTAAGGTAACTGCGCTTGGCAGAAATTTTTGTTTCGCTGTTTTACTCTTAACATTCTTATTTAAGCGGCAAATTGTTTAAGTAACATTTGAATATATTTTTATCGTTATCTTAAAGAAAATGTTATTTTATTAAAGCCATGACTCCTTTGTGCATCTACTCCAAAAAAATCAACAGATCAGTATTTCTAACGGAAGTATTCCTTAAGAGTTCCATTTATATATAACGAGTGTGAGGGTCACAATTAAACATAAAACCCTTCACTTAAGTCACCTTAAAACTGTATCAATATCACCACACATGGTTTAAAATGTTCAATAAATAATGATTTCCTACAAGTTAACACAGCTGTGCATGATTTGCATGTTATTTTACGTTTACTTTGTTCGACATCGTAAGGTGTGTATTCAGTGAAATGTTAAGCTCGTTTGAAAAACAGTATCTTAAGAAAATATTAACCTATATTTCTGAGTAAAAAGCAGGGATATTATCAGTTGGAGGTTTTGGACTAGGCGAACACATAATCAAGATTTTCAAAGTAAGACTTTTCAGTAATTATTTTCAAAATAATAAATATTATTATCTATAAATAATATCATGTTAACCCGGTTCATGAACAGTATTTCTCCATCTCAATAAAGCTTTTATAAAACAAGAAAAAATGTAGTTACAATTTCTGGCAAATATTTGTGTTGCTAATTATAGTAACACGGTGCATTATAATTATGTTGCTAATTATAGTAAAATTGTGCAGTATTTGTTGCTCATTATAGTTTTATGGTGCAGTTTGTTCTCCGCCGTCAAGCCGGAAAGTTATTAGTAAATTAACAATAATTAATCGGCCAGAAAGGAACACGTGCAACGTCACTATAAAAACATGAGACACGGAATTGCCAGCAAACGGGCGTTATCAGTCTTTGTCGAAAATGTGTTTATGAGATATCATTCGTCATGACAGAGTTGAAGTAACTTTGGCGTATGAATTCCTAATCTCATAAAGTTTATAAAGTTTATCAGTTTTTGTATTCCTAATTTCATAAAGTTCATAACGTTTTTTTTCTGACTACAACGCGTGTTGTAGCTTACTGTATGATTGTAGAGCATATTATTGCTAACTGACGTGGAAATGTCAAAATAAAAGAGAAATATGTAACAATTTTTTCACAGTGAGAAAAGTCTTTCGTGGGCGTCCAAACATAATGATTCCACTGTTTTCTACAATAATTGCTGCTACAATTAGCTTCTTATGTTGACCAATCTCAAATCTCAAGCATCTGATAGGCGTTTGGCTGCAATCAGATGCTTGGGATTCGAGACTGGTCATTTATGATCTTGCAAACAGGTAGTCTATCTGGCAGTTGGTCAAATTAATGTAAGGCTTTGTTAAAGAAAAAACAGCAATTCACTGAAGAAGATTTGGCCTTCAAACCGAAAGTAGAACCGCAAACAGACTTCCTTAAGTTTCTTATTAATACAACATCTAGTCGTGACAATCACCCCTATATACCTATATAAAAAAAAAAGATAAAAACTAATTTTAAAACAAAATCGTCACCTGAACTATCACTGCCTGCATCTTCCGACGATGTAGTACCATCATTTCCATCCGTCGAAGCGCTTGGTACACCTGACGAGGCTGAATTGTCGACAACTACTGATGATGAAGAAGCATCGCCAACGCTAGAGCTGGTACCATCATTTCCATCCGTCGATGCGCTCGCTACACCTGATGAGGCTGAATTGTCTACAACTACTGATGATGACAAAGCATCGCCTATGCTAGAGCTTATTCCATCATTTCCATCCGTCGAAGCGCTTGCTTCGCCTGATGATGTATGTGCTCCGTCTCCGGCGCCATCACCGGCAGCTGCTGTACCTCCATTAGTTGCAAGACTGTTCTTAGCAACAGTCGCCGACGGCGGATCTCCTGCTCCCTCCCCATTATTTCCGGCAGTATTTCCGCCCGGAGTCTTTGTTGTGGCGCTAGGCGAACCTGCCCCAACAAAGTTTGATGCAGAAGGAGAGCCCGCAGTATTTGCTGCTGAAGGATTTGATGCTTTAGTCGTGGCTGTTGTATTTCTAGCTGCCACAGTTGTAGGCGCCGCTGTTGCTGCTTTAGTAGTTGCCGAATTATTAGTAGCGGAAGGAGGTGCTCCCATCGAGTGTCCTGGAACAACAGTGGCCCTTTTTGTGTCGTCATTGCCTTTGTTATTTCCATTTCCCCTCTTACTTTCAAATTTTGAATCTGTGTAATGTAAGAAATATTTGCTGGGATATTATATTCTCAAATAAAACGTTTTAATAAAATGGATTTAATTTAGCAATTGACCTAGTTTTATATATAAAACACACCCTGTATTTTAGACAAAAATAAATAAATAATTGTAAATGTTAACGTAACATTCAACACTTCTGGACTAATTATTAACTAGTTACTATTTCATGTTTGCGAGGTTAGGATGAAATAATCCGAACAGAGGGAACTATTTCGAACGGTAATGAGGCTCTAGTGAAATACCGCCCTGAAACAGTTGCCCGCAGATTTGATTTTCCAATCCAAAGGCAGTATGGGCGATTCGATTTGTTGTTGTTTTTTTTGTCTCAGCTTAAATTTTCACAGAAGCATACTATATGTAATTTATATTTTATTGATAGTTCATGTCACAGTGCGTGACTCAAACATTTAGTCTAGATCATCTAGACGTTCTGTCTTTGATCAGTATCATGCACACTGAGCTATGGCGATCGCTAAAATTTGCGAAAATCAGAGCGTCTGAATGATTTGGACTCTATCAATATTCAACACCTTACGGGAGAGAGTATGCTAACAGTTTAATACACTATCATTTATTAAGTATATTACTCGTTCATTTGAATATAATTTGCTATGCACATTAGCATGTTCGAAAATAATTTGAAGACGATAAGATCGGGCGGCACTTATCATTCAAATTATGTCGAATGATGTCACGCGTGTGTGCGGTGTCAAAACGCGACTTTCCTTAATTATGGAACGCCAAAGATGACTTTTTAATTCATGTGCAAACGTGCGTTAGATCTGAAAAGCCCTTACCATTTATTATATCGAGGGCCGGACCACTGCCTTCAGTGTTTATGAATTTTTCGGATCGAATTCCATCAGCCAATATGACAAGATGAAAAATAACAAAACAAAGTCGGGACAATCTGGAAAACCCCATTCCAGATCTAATCTGAAAAAAAGACATTATAAAATTGTGAATAAATGTTCAATTCTAAGTAAATCATAAGTGAATTTATTATACTGCAAAGAAATTTGCTTGAATTTGATTGGATAATTTGCCGTTGATGTATATCCGTATTTACGGATCGGCCGTAGATATGAACGCACGTGCCCGAATTTCCCCCTCTGGCCTCCCACCTTTTGTTGTCGTCCGCCATTTTGTTTTGATTTTCCGTAAAAATGCATAATTTGAAGCCGATCTTGTAAATTATAAAGCGGCATGCTTAGGGATTACTAAAATTGTTACAGAAAATATATATGTTATGTTTTTAACGTTGAAAACGATCAGATTATTCTCAAATTTTGTAAATCAATACCAAATCGATAGTCCATTCAATTTCTATAGAAGTGACGTCATGCAGGTAAAATAATGACGTCAGACATGTAATTATTGAGGTTCTCAGAGGGGAATTAAGCCGTTCGGCATTAAATAAGCGAAATAAATGAAAAATCGATGTTTTCTAATTAATTTTGTCTAAAAAAGTCTTTGCAGTATAATAAAAATTATTTGATTCCTTGAAAGGGTATGTGAGGATATATTGCCGGTCTGGGTGTCATATTATCCCTCGCCTGCGGCTCGGGTAATATGACACCCAGACCGGCAATATATCCTCACATTCCCTGACAAGAAACCAAATAACTATATAATCTTACCGTGTTGTGCCTGGTATCATAGGTCTCGAGGTTCCGAACGGCTAGATTTATGAAACAACAGAGTTTATCTTCCAAGGTCATCCGAATGATCTATAGGGCCAAGCGATACGCTCAGTCAGCTGAGAAAACTACCCTCATAGTCTGCGATCGCGAGGTACGCACTGGCAATCTAGGGAAAGGCCCTTGCGATATGTGATCGCTGGGGAACGTGCTGTGCTGGCAACTGAGACTGGGACCCTTATGATGTGTGATACGGGAGAATGGGTAAAGCCAATCCAGCCCGTCTGAAAAGTCTCACTGACGGCGTCTATCAACTCCCTACAGCAGCCAAAGTACGGAGTAAGGAATGTTATGCGGTACGCGCCGGACCTAGGGTTAAGCAACCATTCAAGCACTCAGTATCATCACGCGGAGTGGGGAACGCATTTGCAAGCTAAGCAAAAACAATTATTCATATAATATGCGATCGTTTAAAGGCCTTATATGTCCTTTAATGCATTTAAATGTATCAAGATTCCAATTATAACCGAAGCCCAAGTCTATCTGGGACGCATCATTTTGTTTTTAAAGAACCCGAGCAGTACTTCCCTTTCAAAAACAATACAGGTATGTAATTCTAAATATTTGTTAAGTATGTTGAAATTATCGTTGCTAATCATTGTTTACAAATTCAAATTATCTATGGATATATGTGGGACTCGGTGTTTTGAAAAGGATTCGCGTTTACGTTTTCGGGAGATACAGGTGGCAACATGGGCATGCAGTGATATGATCTGCTGTAACGATGGCAACTCTGGCGGACAACGTTATTGACTGACCGGCGACGTGAATGCACTTGTAAGTTTCCATTTCAGTCAGTCAGATGCTTGAGATTTGAGACCGGCCCTCATTCTCAGTTTTATGATCTTGGCACCTGAGAAGTCTAAGAGACTGTCAAAAGTATGACGAATAATCCGCTCTGAAAATAAATGTACGTGTTGAGGTTACAAGTTCGAACCATTTTTAAAAAACAATATATTTTTGCACAATAAAATATGTTTTTAACAAACATATTTAATAATCTAATATCGTATTGTTGTTACCATGTAAAGCCCTCAAGTAATATCTCTCATTTATTATCATTGATCAGACTATTGATTAGGCAACAGAAAATTAATTCCCAGATTCTCGTCCAAATTTTCGGGAAAAAAATGGGGCGGTGGGTGCTTTTTATTTTTTAATTTATCATTCTCACAGTTTCTAACGACACTTGTGTAGTGCAAAGATAAATTAGGATGCAGTAAAGAGTTTGTAGCCCTAGATGCGAATTGGCCCCGGTCAAATTTGAAGATAAGAGGTAAGTGGGCAAACTGTAAGCTTCATGACACTTTAAAATATTTTTAGATGCTATATTTGCAGTTTCACATCTGTAGCAAGGATCCCCAAAAATCGTCTGACATGCTCTTTTTGACCTTGACACTTTCAGTGTGAGGCAGGTGCTTGGAAATGCGAAACTAATACATTTCTGGCTCTGCCTTCAGTTTAACTTGCAATTCTCAAGGGGCATACAAACAAGTGTGAGCAGTGCAAAATCGAGGTGGTTATGGTATATTTTGAGTATGATTTAATGAATCAGTAGGGATTTTACCATGTGTGAGTGGCAAGCATTTATTTTGGTCATTGGCAATAAGAAAGCTGTGAACTGATGAATGTTTGAAATTTTGCCTCGTCGGCCGACCAGTTTTCACGACCAGAATTTGAAAGTTAATGGTGCTTAAAAATCAACTGATATGTTTTGAATATAATTTTGCTTTGTTTTCATAAACTGTAAGTCATTGTGATGTCAGTTATGTGCCCTTTCTGTTTCAGGTATGTGCTAGAAGGGAGCAAGTGGACTTGTCGTGTCGGCTGTGATTCTCTGGTTTGCGATATATCAGAATAACCGTTTTCTGCCGCCTTAGCGTCTAGCCGACTATGAATTGCCAATTCGCACTAAAATGTTTCATATTGCGTTTTCGTACTCTTTCGATTCATTCGTACTCGTAAATTATGTAAATTTTGATGTACACGTTTTTTTTCAAAATAAAAAACAGTCGGGCGGAGTGATTTAGGCGGTCTGGGATTCTAGGAATTAATTTTCTATTGCCTTATCCTTGCGGTTGCGAACGAAACGTTGTAACCGCTAAATGACAAATACATGTAAAATGAGAAAAATAATTTATTTATTTGTATATCATATGTTAACATTTAAACTACTAAAATAATGTAGCTGAGATGTTTCCTGGAGTATATAAGCGTTATATTTTAAATCTAACTTTACATGACTTTGTGCTTATACTTTATTTTTGATGGAAACTAAATTGGAAATATTTTTGCACTAATGTCATTTATTTTTTTAATTACTGTTATCATTTAACTTGGCGGGAAAGACTTTTCGCGCAAAACCCGTAAATAACAAATTCGCGGGGAATCAATACGCGCAACTGTATCTTCCTATAAAAGAAACCATGTTTAATGGTTTAATTTCGGTTGGGCTAAATTTCAAGCTTTTACGTGAAAATTAAACCCCGCGAAATAAGATGATTTAACAGTAATGAAAAAAACTCACCGCTGTGAATACGAGACAGCTGTATTGACCGAAACAATGGATTTACCACTTTTTTGTGTTTTTGGTCTTGCTTATAGTTTTGTTTTTGTTACATAACGCTCGCATACAGTTTTATCACGCCCAAAACAACAATTTCCTCGTGATTGTAATAGTTTTATCGCTTCACGGTTTATCTATATTAAAACCAACATTTCATCGTGCGTTAATGGTTTCGTCTTTTCAAGGACCAGCGCAACTGCTATTATTCCTGGATATTTACCAAATGCTACCATTCGTTGATATTATAAATGGCAATATTTGATAAATAAGTATTGTTAAATTTTGATATTTAATAGTATTTATTTAAAAGTTATGCTTATTAAGTGTACTGTGGTATTTTGATTTTACTGGGAAATTTTTCGTGCAAAAGCCTCAAATGTGTAGAGGATATAAATTCGCGCACAAGTATCTTTCTATTAAGACTTATTTCATTACCTGATTTAAATTTTGCTGGGGTTTAAATTTGCGCGGAATACGCGAAATTTGAACCCGCGCGAAATAAAAATGATTCCCAGTATTTTATAGTTTGGGTTAAAACAGTGTCAAGGTGTTGTTTCGTTGTAGGTCAGATAAAATACTTTACCTATCTGCACCTTGAGATAATAATATACAATATATTGTAACATATTGTATGTACCGGTATATTTTATACACAATAATGTTTAAGATATTTTTATTGTTTTACAAAATCATCTAATAACCGGTATATTTTATACACAATAAGGTTTAGATATTTTTATTGTTTTACAAAATCATCTAATAATTTTGATAAAAGTAATCATGTTCAAACAGCACAAATTTCAATCAGAATAGATTTGAAGGTGCGTGGTCACCTATCAGAACTAAAATATAAAGCGTTTTTAATATCAACGTTTGTCGTTTAAATTGTAGACCTGTAAACAAAGTAAATGAAATGTGAAATTCTTACACAGTCAACGAACGAGTGAATTATTATATTTAAAGCAAAATTTGCAAAATAGCGTTACTACGTACCGCCTTAACGTTCACTCACATAAGATCCTAACATGTTATGAGTACAGTACTGTGAACGTTTAATGTTACAAAATTTGCGTCTATCGTGCGTCCGTCTATCGTGTATCGTGCGTCCGTCTAACGTGTATCGTGCGTCCGTCAAACGTGCATCGTGCGACCGTATATCGTGTATCGTGCATCATGCGTCTTTTAATTTTTTTTTCAACGTCAATAAGTTACTTTTATATGCAAATTTATATGATTTAATTTCATCCGTTCATCTTATATTTTCATAGAATTTTGAATTTTTTAGAAATCTCGCACACAAACAATATGAATCGGCAGTATCGTGTATCGTGCGTCTACCGTGTATAGTGCGTCCGTCTTTAGCGTATGGTGCGTCCGTCTATCGTGTATCGTGCGTCCGTATATCGTGTATCGTGCGTTTCGTTTGTAACCTTAAACGTTCACAGTACTGCAGTCCAAAGTTTTGGCGAAATTTGCACCTTTTCAGTCTTTAAGGTATCGCAAACATTGCAAATGGCGAAAACAGGCTAAAAATTGTAGACCAGCATATACTTATTCAAAGTTTCAGGTATGAGTTGCTTTGGTGTATTGTTCATGAATTTCAGAGTTCTCATGCAAATGGTTTTTCTTTTGTTTTGGTATGTGCTTGGTGGTTAGAACATGAATTAGACTAAACGGAGCTTGCAAACATTTACTACATCCATAGTTAAATACATTTCTTTACTAAAATCTAGGTGGCAATAAGTATTTCCCCCAAAATTCATTTTTGAAATTTTAGCTAGTTTTCACCATTTGCAATGTTTGCGACCTCTTAACATGTTCTGTCGCATAATGACCGCATGCAGTTATGACCACATCATAATGACCACAGTTTCTTCGTGATTTAATATTTTTTGTCGCTTCACGGTTCATCTCGGCGAAATCCACTATTTCCCCGCGCTTACATGTTTTAGTCGTTTCACGGACCAACGCACGAATATAATCTATATGCAGCAATTGGCCGATATTAAAAATATAAATAATTTCGTGCAGAAATATTGATAAATGGTATCATTTTATTGTATTTTTTTAAATTCACACAAAGCCATTTACTACATATACGAAGCGGCCTGTGTGGTTTTAATTCGCGCATTTACTATAGCGCGAAATACGCGAAATTTGAACCCGCACGAAATAAAAATGATTCCACGGTATTTGATAGTTTGGGTTAAAAACAGTGTCAATCTGCTCTTTTCTTGTTAATCAGATGAAAATACTTTACCTATCTGCACCATAAGATAAAAATATACAATTCATTGTAAAATATTGCATGTGACGGTATATTTCAGAACTAAAATATTAAGCGTTTTTACTATCAACGTTTATCAAATAAATTGTAGAATATCTGTAAACAAAGTAAATGCGATATAAAAATTCTGCTCCAATATTTAATTTACATGATAAAATTGAGAATGGAGATCAGTCTGAAATCTCAAGCATTTGATTGGCTGAAATGGAAACTCGTTTCCATTTCAGCCAATCAGATGCTTGAGATTTCAGACTGGTCTCCAATCTCAGTTTTATAATCTTCGACCCAGAAAGCAGCCGGGCCCAGCAATATATTTTTTCGATTCTGGTGCTGAGTATGATAAGCACGTTGGCTGCAGTTTTCCTTTTTATTCTGAACCAATTATTAAAATTTTAATCAAATCGTCTTTTTGCATCGATAAGTATTAGTTGCTGAATAAAATAGTGAGTATACTATACATTACTTGAAATAAAAATATATATATTACAATTTTATATTTAGAACGTAGAGGTGTAATTTTTGCTCCTAAATATCCATTATTTCGAATTTAACAGTCTTTGAAAATAAGTGTACGTTTTAATTATACTACAGAATTGTACAGTGTTTGATTGATGGAAAAACCTGTAACCAAGACCGAACTATTTTTTGTGGAAACGAGAGTATTTATTTTTACAGCTTCGCCTAAATCTTGCAAGATACTTATAATTTAATTATAAAATTTAATTTAATTTAAAAAAAATTTACAAGCAAAATGTGTATATGTTTTATTGTGATTTTACTTGTGTATCTCTAATGAATACGAATTTTCGCACCGTGTACTTGGTTTTACGCTTGTTAATAAAAGTTTGAAATTGGTAGCATTTTTACCGCAAAATTCTATGACAGTATATTTTGTTTCTAACCGTCTAATCCTAAAATCACGAAATATATTGACTTGAATTTTAAATCCATCTTAATGTGATAATGTTTAAATTCTGGAGATATATATTTATGTGATTGATTATTTAGGTTCATATAATATTTCTTATTTTAAATGTTTTTTTTAATCGGTACCTGTATATTCTGATGCAAAAAATACTGTTTGAGTAAAAACTCAAGTACATGAGTTTAAGTTTTCAAATAAACCTCCGAAATTTACTCTGAATTTGAATAAATTTGTTTAGTTGAATATTTAGTTTGAACATAAGATTTTCGTGAAATTGGGCCAGATTATTTCACCAAGATAAATTGTTTTAAAATTATTTTTAAAAAAAAATATAGAATTTTAAAACTGAAATGTAGAATATAAGAAATTACCTTGTGTTCTAAACGTGCTTCGTCCGGGATTCGAACCCGCACAGTCACGGGGACAGCGCTTAAAGCCAATCTCTAAACATCCGCTTTTATCTCAAATAGGTATAATTTTCTTGTCATAACGAGCGTACATATTATCATCATTTTCTCATTTAATATGTTAACGTTATTTTAATACAAATATCAAAGCTTAGAGTTTTGAGTAAACTTTAGATAGTTAGTACATTTATTTCAAAATAAATTTAATATTTTGAACACTTATTTCGACCTTACCTGCTCAGAGACTATCCTAAACTGAATCAAGTCAACTGCGATACTGAATTGGTATATTATATTTGAGTGGCAGGCCACGTTTGAACAGATGCAACATTAATTTAAATAATAATCAATAGGCAATTTTTCAATGAATTTATTATATATTTCTACTTGGTTTGTCACGTTCTATTAAGGTGGTTCTGTGGAGTGTATGAATAAAGTTTTTCTTTCGATGACATCGAAGTGTCCACTTGTCCACTCTATTCACGCTTACGTGATTTCTACGAAGCTTATCGGAAATAGCCGAAAAGAAACAAATGGTTTGCCCGGACTCGGATCAAAAAGTGAACTTTTAAAAGACTATCAACAAAAAGTTTAATTAAAAATGAAATCATTTATACCTACTTTTTTATCTCACAGTAACAACACGGCTTATTTCGTGAAGTTTCTATGAGGTCAAGAGTTATTTCAAAACTATTAAATTTTAATGAAACTTAATCCAGCAATGGCGGATCTAAAGTGGGTTCAGTGGGGTTTTTCGGACCTCCTACTATATAATGTGCGCTGAAATATTTATTTTTAACGAGGATTTTGGCCAGAAAGTTAGAAATTATCATTTAACTTACAAACAAAATATACTGTCACAAACGAACCCCTTTTCTGGAAATCAAGCATCCGGCCTTAACTAAATGCCAGTCGTAAAGGCTTTGATGCCTATATTTCAAAAACAGTGTTATCCTAATTCTTTTTGAATAATTAATTATAGTTTTGATTTTATGTTGTGAGTCTGTTTAATGTAAAGATATTTTATCATCGTTTCTAAATTGATTTGTCTGCATTAAGGTGGTATGAGGACATAAATACGAAATAGCAGGGGACCTAATACAGTGCATTGCGGTACACCGGTTATAAATTTGTTATAACACGGTAATTACCCGGATAATGAAAATCGCGGATAACGAAGGATTGTGAGTATAATGATAGATCACCAGCTCGGAGCAAAGAGCATGGAGAGGTTAGTTATTGCATGTATTTCATGTTATTGTGATATAATACTTATCCTTTGCGATAGATAACAATCAAGTGATGTCGTATCCTTCCTCTGATACCCATACATTTGGAATTTACCTGACTCACGTTTATCGATAAATAACAGAATTTAAATCGGGTCGATTTCCGTCACAGTTTTGATCGTAACTGCTTGAGACGTAAAGGACAGACATCTGTAAAAAGTCAGTATGATGGGTCTGTGCTTGCAGTCGAATTATTGAGACTAGCTGTCAGATATGGTATCATTTTACTCACAATTTTTCGTTATACGCGATTTCCATTATCAGGGTACCTACCGTGTATAAGCGAGCATTAAAAACTGTCACATTACGTTCCCTGAATAAAATGCATTCAAATCATTTTTGGGCAATCGCAGACACTTTCAAACTGGAACAAGACAAAACAGTGCGCGTCACGGAAAAAAGATACCTTTGGATTATTGATGTTAATTCTTGAAACGGCCCAAGATTATAACGCATAAACATACATCTTATACTACTTTATATAATTAACATATACAGAATTTTAAATATTTAAAAAATCAAATGAAGATATTTTAAGGGGTGAGGTCAGGTCTTTTAATTCTATATGGGCCTGCAACAGGTCTGGTTAAAAAGAAGCGACTGAGACGATATTAAAATAGGAACGGACAGCAAGTCAAACAAAAGCAAATCAGAGACTTTTATGTTTGGTTTAGAACAGTCGTTTATTTTTTGATAGCGACTGACTAAGAGTCACAGTCTAAGAAATATTAGACGTTTGAAGCCTGCAGACTGCTAATCGAATAAAAATCAAACAGTCGTAACCAGTCGTTGCCACGATCATCTGCTCATGCGCAATGAGAACTTCCTGAAATATTTGCATAAGAAAACAGGTAGTTTTAGTGGATTCTCATTGCAGTAACGATTTTGATTGATCAAAGCATATAGCCTGATAATAAAAAGTCTGCAAAAAACAGGAACTGTTCTTATCCCTCGCTTATCCATAAATTTCCCCATAAAAAAACAGAAGTACTGAGCCTGGGGTAAAAAGTTGGGTCCTGGGAGTGAAAACCAAGAAGGACTCCCATCTTGGGGAGCTGATCGATTTCGAGCTGATGGAGTTGATTTGTCAGGCGATGCAATTTTAACCACTTGGTTGAAACGATCTGAAGTGCTGGCAGCATAAGGTCACTTCTAACTGCCTTACTGTTGAGCTAGCTTTTAAGCGACATCATTTATCGTAAGTGTAATGACTGTCAAAACTAGTTCAACAACTGTGAGCAACTGTTTACTCGGTCAGTGACAGGATGGGTGTCCTGCTGGGGGTGGTTGGTTTACCCCCAGCTGGGAATTATTTCAGATCTCTCAAAAACAAGGCAGTTTTAAGTGACATGATTTAGTCATCAATTAATCCTGTATGCTGTTTGTCTGTTTTTATGGGCGTTTAACAGACAATTTTATACTGATGCACTTTATGATTGTGTTGCAAAGGTTTTTTCTGCACTCGCCAAACTTTGTGTGCGACCAAAATACATGACAAAAAATGTATACAGTCAAACCTGTCTTTAGCAGCCACCCAAGGGAGTGACAAAAAGTGGCTGCTCTATACAGGTGGCTGTTAAAGACAGGTTAAAATGAGAACAAAATGTCAGTTTATGACATATTCAAACTGGCTGTTTAAGGCAGGTGGTTGCTATTCGCAGGTGGCTGCTAAGGCAGGTTTCACTGTACTACCAATACAAATTTACCAACATTTGTATACGGATAATGAGCGTCTGGATCACACTGAAGCTTTCTCATATTTTTTGGTACATGTTATTGGATGATAATTATAACCATAAGAAACCCACATGATTCAAATTAGTTCACTGGTAACATGGAGTTACATTCAGTCCCAACATACTGTGAACATTAATCTAAGATTTTGACAGGTTTTTTTACACAGATATGCACCTTTATTACTTATATAGGAAATCTCCTTTGACATGCAGACTTATCTGTCTATCTATTTATACTGCTGTACGCCCCTTTCGGGTATTACTAGCAGGTGCGCGTCAGTGCAAGAATAAAAGTTTTTAAATGACAAGAAGACGTCAAAGAAAAACAGGGGTGAAATTGTTAAAAGAGTTAAAATCAGGTTAAAAACAGTGTTTTGCTATCTAGGCAATGTTTAGGGTGTTTAAAGCCTGTCTGAAGTGATCAGGATCAGGCTGCAAAACGACGGTGGATGGTAGCTGGTTCCATAATACGACGGTCTGAGGAAAGAAAGAGTATTTAAAAATATCAATTTTAGTGTGGACCTGCCTGTATGTTAATGGATGCATGTGCCTGGTTCTTCTCAATGGCTGTACTAGAAATGGAGGGACTGAAATTGCCACATAACCATGGACTATTTTGAAAAACATACATAGTCTAGCAGAGGTTCTTCTGGATTCTAATGTCTCCCATTTTAGGTTGTCGAGCATAGTCGTCACTCTGTTGTAAGGGGAATATTGACCTTTGACCCATTGGATCATTTCAATTTTGTTAATGTTACACTGTGTGTGTGTGGTGACCAAACAGTAGACGCATATTCCAGTTGCGGTCTAACTAGTGATTTATATGAAACTTGGCAAATTTTCTGTTTTTTTGAAGGTAGATATCTTCGTAAGAATCCAAGAGTTTTATTTGCACTCTGAGTGATTCTGTCAATGTGCTGGTTCCATGACAGGTCACTTGAAATGTCAATGCCTAGATATTTTGCAGTTGGTACTATCTCTAAAATTTGTCCATGTAACTTATAACCAAACTTGATTTTCTTTTTATTCCTAGTTATGTTTAAGACTTGACATTTGCCAGGGTTAAACTCCATTTCCCATAACTTTTCCCAAGCTTCTAATATCTGTAAATCCTTCTGTAACCTAAGGCAGTCTTGATTATCTGTGATGACCAGGTAAACTGCAGTGTCGTCAGCAAAAAGTCGAACTTGGGATTTAATATGATTGGGTAGGTCGTTTATATAAAGTAGAAAAAGGAGGGGGCCGAGTACTGAGCCATGGGGCACCCCTGATGTTACTGGTACTTCCTTGGAATTTACATCATCAAGGAGTACTGTTTGTGATCTACCTATAAGAAAGGCTTTGATCCACTGTACTGTACGTTGGTCTACTCCATGTTCCTGCAGTTTATATAATAATTTCAGGTGACTTACTATATCAAAAGCTTTGTTGAGAATCTTGTCATGTGACAAAGAGTTAGTTTCACTTTCTGTAATCTGCCATCTTGTAGCCGATTCTGCAAGTGATAATAATAATTATTATGTATTGAGTGAATTTTAATCAGGTTCACAGCAGTTGCAATCTTCATGTTATTATGTTATTTCAATATACTTGTTGAACAAATCGATTAAATTATCACCTCTTTTTTAGGCACTTGTAGGGTAAAACTTAAATCTGACTAACTAAAAAGTTCTGTTTTGATTTTAGATACAACAATGGCAGAGACTATGGACACAGAGGGTAATGAAGCTGCGGATAGTAACAGCATTTATGGCACTCTGGCTGCACTCACCATTGACAAAAAAATTGGTAAAGGACAGTTCTCCGAGGTGTACCGAGTCATATGTAAGGCAACTGGAAATGTGCTTGCCTTAAAGAAAGTCCAGGTAAGAAAATTACTGTGGGTTATCATTTTATATAGTGTGGATTCAATATTGGTGTATTTCGCGCTAGGCAGCATACAAGATATCGAATTCTTGCATACCGGATAAGTATTTCGGCATGTTTTACTGGGGAAAGAAAATCTTATCTTTTCCCAAGGGAAAAGATAATGTTCATGTGCTACACTAGTGACGTCATGTCTTCAAACATCTGACATAATTTTTTTCAAGTTAGTGAAGTAATTAAGAAAATAAGGTTTACGTAAACGTCAATATTTCAGCGTATGGAAACAAAATTTAGTTTGAATACATGTACACAAATGTTATGAACAGTAAAAGGTATGCAAGAAAAAGTATCTTGCATGGGACATTCAGTAAAGATAGTAAAATCTGTCACCTCGGATGAACTGTTTTGGCAAGAACTTGGCAGAGAATCGTTCCCGCAAAACAGTCCCCTCTCAGTGACAGATTTTTCTATCTTCACCTCACACTCATGCAAGATACTTTTAATCTTATCCTATGAGAATAATACAACTGTGCGTAGTTATGTCAGTACAAAAATGTCATCCGCATTTTAAGCAGGAAAATTAGGCCCTTCGTAATATCAAACTCATCAGGCTTAAAAACCATTATGACAACATTATAATTATGGGACGCATCGCGGGAAAAGGTACCTTCGGACAGTTGACGTCAATCCTTGAAATGACGTCACAAAGTTGAATAGACAACATTAATTATTATGCATTTTGCGTTAAAACTATCATTTTATTGTCAAAATGAGTAAGAAAAGAACTTGTTAGTTATGAGAAATTTAAAGTTAGTTGCAAGTACTTTCTAAATAAAGTAACAACTAAAATGTCACAAAATATGACCGAAGGTACTTTTTCCCGTGGCGCGCCCCATATTACATTAAAGATTGTCATTCTTAAATGTGAGGTCTATATTGTGAACTTACGTTCGGTATCCCAGGCAATTTTTCCAGATGTTACCTTAAGCATGATTAAAGATCCTAACAACCTAAACATGATGGCAAAGTGTGATACTGTAATATTATGTATTCTTATTATAATGGCACACCTATGTGACAGTGTTACAATCAGTGGTGACTGATATTTAAACAGTTAAGATTGTAAATTCTTTTCTCGATTAAGTTTGATTTTATCACATGTTTGACCAGTGTAGATCCAGATCTATTCTGGTCACTTCATGGTCAGAAATAACCCCAAAAGCAAACAGTGTAGATCCAATGTGCTGGCTAATCTGGATCTACACTGTGATAAAACCATAATATGAAGTAAAGATTTAATACATTTCATTCGTAAAAACATTAAAAGGTAATATACTTTTGAAAACAAATGTCATTAAATTCTCTAATTTGAGATTTTCTATTTCTGATTAGCCTTGAATACCATTTTCTGACAAGCATTTTTAACCTTCATGTATCCCATGCTTTATTACAATGTTCAGCAACCCTACGTATAAGAGATCAGTGGCTTTTTAATTAAATAATAACAGAACCACAATAGTTAATGTGCAGTTATTGTGTCAAATGTCTTGAGACAATTATAGGTCGACCAAGCTAAATTGGCGATATTTACAATTATTTATAGAATGAAAACGCAGGTTTAGGCAAAGTTACGTGTTAAAAGTACTGTTTTGCCTTTTTATATCACATTGCCCTGATAACTCAGTGGCTAACAAGTCCGGCTGCCGTAGGAAAAACATTTTTTCGACACGGGTTTGATTCACACTGACACACAGCTTTTAAGGAAATATTTAAGATTTATATTTTTTAAGTTTTACTGCAGTCATTTCGAAGTATTATATGTATTTTGCTTCAGTTAATTTTATCGCGGAAATAATTATTGTGTAAAAATATTTAAAAAATGTAAACAAAAAATAAACATGTTTCGAACTTACAACCTATAACAGAGTTTCTACCATTGCATTCTCAAGTGTTTACAAGACTGCGTCTTAGACCACTCGGCTAATGGGACGAGTATTGGGAGCTTTACGCTTTGTATTTAACAACGATTAAAATATTATTTCATTGATTTCATGTAACGTCAATGTACACACGCCAATGTAAACATTGCCAAATTACTTGGCTAATGGGACGAGTATTGGGAGCTTTACGCTTTGTATTTAACAACGATTAAAATATTATTTCATTGATTTCATGTAACATCAATGTACACGCGCCAATGTAAACATTGCCAAATTACCGTTGTCTGACAATAGAATTGAGTAATTTTATTTAATTTATATTTTAATTAAGTTTAAAAAATTCATTTGCATACTTATTTAACTGAAACGGGAACACTGTAGACCTTGATTAGACGACTGGTCACATCTGTCACATTTATGACAATTGAAGACCCAGATAAGCAATCACTTCCAAGCAATCTGATCTGGGTCTACACTACTTTAAATTTCTGGAAAAAAAATCTATTCATTCACAATGACATCCTGAAGTTAATTGAAAGCAGGAATCGGCTTAGGCTGTGAAAACAGGGAGAAATTTCACCATTTTTAAGGAGAAGTTTTTAAACTTTTTAACTTTTTAGGTTAAAATGTTCAAGAATAACAGTTATGCTCTCCAAAACTAATGTCTTGTACATTTACGTAGCAAGGTTTGATTCCATTGCCCAAGGTTATAAAACTGAGCATGGAAACCCGTCTCAAATCTCAATCATATCTTTGAGATTTGAGACTGGTTTCCAATCTCAGTTTTATAATCTTCAGTCCATGTTTTCTATTCTAGATCTTTGAGATGATGGATGCAAAGGCAAGACAAGACTGTAAAAAGGAAATCGATCTTCTAAAGGTAAACATTTATTCTATACTCAGTGGAAAATGGCTTTTATCCCAAGGGCCAAAAATATAAATCCAGATCAGACGGCTAATTTCAAATTTTTGCAAATTTTGCGCTTTGATAATTATACAAACTTAAACCCCAGCAAATTTTGACTTTATAACAGTGTGTCTGATCAGGATCTACCCTGTCTGCTTTAGATTCATTAGATTATTTCTGGCCAAGAAGTAAACAGTGTGGTTTAACAGCAGATAGCACAGATGTGCTAGCTGATTTGGATCACAGTGTCTGACCATGTGACTAAATACATAGATTTGTTGCAAAGTGGTAATCAACACCAAGCGCAAGATCATTTACATGGGTTTGGTCGCCATTTCAGCATACTGTAGGTCCTGGGTTGAAGGTTATAAAGCTGAGATTGGAAACCAGTCTCAAATCTCAAGCATCTGATTGGCTGAAATGGCGACTGGTCGCCATTTCAGCCAATCAGATGCTTGAGATTTGAGACTGGTTTCCATGCTCAGTTTTATAACCTTCAGGCCAGTGCAGCTCCATGCCATCTGTTCTCGATCTGGATCTGCACTGGTCGCATTTTGGTCAGAAATAACCTAATAAATTTGAAAGTGAACAGTGCAGATCCTGATCAGGTGAACACAGATGTGCCAGCTTATCTGGATCTACACTGTTTGTCCATCTGTTAAAAGGCTTATAATTATATGGAGAAAGGGTTAAAGGTAAATCCATTGAATCAACGTTTAACCCTTTCCTCCATATATACTCATTTTTACGCATGTGCAACCAGTGTAGATCCAGATCAGCTGGCACATCCGTGCCATCTGATCAGGTCTGCACTGATCGCACTTCGGTCAGAAATAACATAACAAATAAAAAAAAGCGAACAGTGCAGATCCTGATCAGACAGCACGGATGTGCCGGCTGATCTGGATCTTCACTGTTCGCACATGCAATAAAAATGTGTCTATGGAGGAAAGGGTGAAGCTGATGAATTGGAGATCTTACTCCCCTTTCTTTGAATGCGGCTCAGCCCTAGGTATTGGCTTTCAAAACCAATGTTGAAAGCATCACTAACCCTTTCCTCCATAGACACACCGTTATTGCGTGGGCAAACAGTTTAATTTTAAGAAAAAATTTAAGGCATCCTGGCAACCTAGACATGAGATGCTAATTCGTGCAAAATGTTTTCACATGGTTGATGTGGTGCATCTTACAAATATATATTAATATATATTTAGCACAAAGCAACATAGTTTTCTAAGTTTTATTGAAATATGACAAAGCACATTTTTTACGGAACTACTACAGACTTACTATTGTATTGTACTTAATACAAAACAGGTGTTGCTTCATTTTTTAAGTACATCAGTCTAAAAAAATGCCACAATTGTCTCTTGTTGCAACATATCTCACACTAGATACACAGCCCTTGATTGCAGACCTGTTATTGTCATTATGCCACAATTGAATACATGTTGAAAAGTCAACATGTTCAATAAAATGGCCATTTATTGATATGGACAGCATTTAAAGATGTACAGTTAGCACTTTTATTACAATAACATACTTTATAATTGTCTTCATTTTTGGTAATAATTTGTTATAATTAACCTTCTGTAATCACCTGTTATTAAAGTGACAAGATTATCAATTACCTCTTACAAGCTCACAACTCTTTACAGTAAGTGGGTCATCACAGAACAATATACCAATTTTAATCTCATTTAGGCCATCATAACTGCGGAGATAATCTGTTCTTACAATGTCAGTGGTTGATTTACGACTGTCTTCTCTGTATTCAACAGACACTCATCCAACTATTTCTGATACACAACAGACGCTCATTAAATATTGTAAGGCGTGATCTTGTACAGTAGACGCTTAACAATATCGGAGAAACGCTTGAAATTGGCTTGAAAGTTTCGTAATTTGACATGTTTGTTGACCTTGTTTATTGAATTTTAAAGCATCCCGGCCAAAATTTGTTGCATACTGGCTGATTATAAGCGTCCCGCAAATGATAGTTTAGAAATTAAGGCATCCCAGCGCCGGTATGCCATAATTGCCTGGGGAAAGCCCTGAGTGTAGATCCAGATCAGCCGGCACATCTTTGCCGTCTGATCAGGATCGGCACTGTTCGCTTTTTTATTTGTTTGGTTATTTCTGACCAAAATGCGACCAGTGCAGATCCTGATCAGCTGGCATGGATGTGCCAGCTGATCTGGATCTACACTGGTTGCTCATGCATAAAAATGTGTGTATATATATGGAGGAAAGGGTTAACCTTCACTCAGAGCTTGCATTTGTAAGTTTAAACTTAAGTACAGGAATACATGTGTAATTACAATCATCATCATCATCCTCATTATCATCATCATCATCAGTAGCATGAATGCTTAAATAACTAATAAAATTGTAAATGTAGATGATTGATTTTATTGTATATAATAATTTATCACACATGTTCCTTCACATCAATACACAGAGCTAACTACTAAGTCTTGTTATTTGAATTGTACAGTAAATGATTGATCTTTTTTATATCTCCAATTCAAAGGAGAGTCTGCGAAGGGGGGTGTAAACTGTTTTACCCTTGCCTGTCCATCCTTCCAACCTGGGGGGGGGGGTATCACTAGTGAGCATAAGCTTTACTTGTGTTGATTTTGTTCAAGCAGTATTTTCTACATTTAAGAGCTGGTAAATAAAACTCAGTTGTTAGTGTCATGTCTGCCTCTGGGATTCCATGTTGGATTCCCCGCTACTCCAACTATAACTTGCTTATCCCTTTCCTCTATAAATACGGATTTTTACGCATGTGCCGTCTGCACTGGTCACATTTTGGTCAGAAATAACCTAATGAATCAAAAAGTGAACAGTTTAAATCCTGATCAGACGGCAGGGATGTGCCGGCTGATCTGGATCTTAACTTTTCGCCCTCGCAATTAGGGTGTATCCCTGGAGGAAAGGGTTAAAGTATTTTTGATTGAGACTTTATCCATTTACTCCATATATACAAGTTTTATTGCATGTGTGAATGCCTGAACGGTGTAGATCTAGATCATCCCACAGACTGTTTGCTCCTTGGTCAGAAATAACATAATAATTAAAATACAAAATGTAGTGAGAAGTGTTGATCCAGATCAGATGGTAGAGATGTGTTGCCTGATTTGGATCTACACTTTTTGCCGATACAATTGAAGTTTTTTTGAATCTATGGAGTAAAGCGTTAATTTGAGGTCCATTTAAGTGATAGCTTAAGAACCTGGTACAAATCCATACAATAATAGGGTACTGTTTTCATCCTGATCAAACTGCAAAGATGTGCTGGCTGATCTGGTTCTATGTTGGTTGCCAATGTGACATAAGCTGTTCTTAGCACTTCTTGAAAGTTAACTTTTTCCTTGATATATATACGCATTTTTACGCATATGCGACCAGTGTAGATCCAGATCAGCCGCCACATCTGTGCCGTCTGATCAGGATCTGCACTGGTTGCATTTTGGTCAGAAATAACCTAATGAATCAAAAAGCGAACAGTTTAGATCCTGATCAGACGGCACAGATGTGCCGGCTGATCTGGATCTAAACTGTTCGCCCTAGCAATAAAGGTGTATCTACAAAATGTATACAGGAAAGGGTTAATAATCTGAATCCAAGGGTAATAATGACTGTTATTCCATGAGTGACCAGTGTAGATCCAGATCAGCATCCTCATTTGTTCCCTTTTCAGATTTGTAAGTTTATTTTTTAACAGGTAGCAAACATTGTAGATCATGACCAGACTGCACTGAATAGATGTGCTTGTTGATCTAGACTTACACTGGTCATCCATGTGATTCAAATTGTGTCGATAGAGAAAAGATTTAACTGAAATGGTTAACATTGTAGACTTTGAGCTAACTTTGTTGATGCACAGCCAGTTCTGGGTCTACACTGTTTACAGATGTGGTGTAAACTGTACTCAGTGATTAAAGAATAATTATATATTGTCTTTCAGCAACTGAACCACCCGAATGTAATCAAGTACCTGGAGTCCTTTATTGAAGATAATGAGTTGAATATTGTACTGGAGTTGGCAGATGCTGGCGATCTGTCTCGGATGATCAAAGTAAGACCTCCGATTTATTACTGCGGTACCATTTTATTTTTAGTTGGTTGAATATTTGCAAATTTTTCCCTTTGGTTATTATGCGAACTTAAACCCCAGCAAGATTTAACTTCGTAACAGTGTGTCTTTATTTAAACTTTTCACAAAGTAATGCCAGAGCAGATAAGGTAAACAGTGGTAATTTGGCGCAGAAATTTGGCTCTTGAAATGCAATGTTGCCACAGTATGTACCTTTCAAAATACAGCTTCTATTTATAAAGATCTGTTCAGTAAAAATGTATTTTGGCTCATACCTTATTATATTCTGGTGTGCACAATGTCATACTGACCTAATTGGCTAGACCGTTCCCTCCATAATTATATATGCCTGTATGGCATGGGCAGACACTCTAGATGCAGATTAGCCAGCACATCTGTGCTATCTGGACAGGATTGAGACTGTTGGCTTTTTGATTTATAAGGTCATTTCTGAACAAAAAAGTGAACAGTGCAGATCCTGATAAGACAGCAAAGATGTAAAGGCTGATCGGGATCTACACTGTTTGCTCTGGCAATAAAAGACATATAAAAATTATAAGGAGAAAATGGTAAAAATTCAAAATTGAATGATGTACCTCTTGTCAATGTCAAATTAATTATGGACACTATGTTGCATGCAGTTTAATATTTTTAGAGGAGTTATAGAGGGCTTGAGTTTTAAGTGATATTCAATAAAGAATTAGTTGTATATAACCTTTAATTTTCATCCCATGATTTTTGATTGCGTAAATGAAATGATAATTCGACAATACAGAAGATTCCACTTTAACTGATAACGGTTATTTGAATATTTCGTTTATGGAATAGAATATCAAAACACAAAATCATTTCTAAAAATTTCAATGATAAAAAACATTGTGTATTTGAATAGAAATTGGAGTGATATTCGGTTACTGTATAATGTTTTTTTAGGCAAGCATTATATTTTCGCTACTTTCGCAAATGTCGTCAATTCGCTAGAATAATTAACACCAAAAATTCCCAACTAAACTTTTGCGAAGTGCACTTTATTCCTAGACTGTACAGTATGCTTGATTACATGTAAAACTGTCGTTACATTTTCTTTATGTTGTATTGAAGACAAGCTTCACGTCATGGGTAGGAATAATTTCATACTTTCAAAATTTGTTGCAGATACTATGCTTTACAAACAATGCAGATGAGTTTTACTTAATAAGCAGCTTGAATAGGTATTATAATCGCCCCAGCATGCTGAAGGTCAATCATTGCTTCATATCGTCTATAGGACTTTCTGCGGTGGTCATGGTCATTATTGCATCGATAACAACATAATCACCAGTGTTATTAAAACGGATGTCAATTATGCTATGGGCAAAGGTTTATAACAGTTTGATTAAATACCACTGTTAAGGCAATAGAAAATGAATTTCTAGATTCTCGTGCGAATTTTGGGAAAAAATGGGACCGGTGGAAGGGTTTTAGTTTTTATTTATCATTCTTACAGTTTTAAACGACGATTGTATCAACTGTACTATGATCACAGTTCTACCTAATCCTTTACTCCATGTGTGACTAGTATAGATCCAGATCATCTCATGCTTTCTGTTCTGGATCTAAACTTGTTGCTTCTTGGTCAGAAATAACCTAATACCTTTGAATTGGAACAATGTAGATCCTGATCAGATTCAGAACCAATGCCCCAGTTGATCTGGATCTACACTGTATCCATGAGGAGCAATTTTGATAGACCATTCAGGCTAATACTGTATATTTCAGCATTTTATTTTTAAAAGGAAAAACAGACCAATCTCATATATTTCAATATTTTTGAAATACATAATAGAATTATTCCATATATTTCAGCATTTAAAAGACAAAACAAAATGATTGAAAATATTTCAGTATTTTAAAAGAAAAATCATACTGATCCTATATATTACAGCATTTCAAAAGACAAAACCGACTGATTCCAGAAAAAACTATTTGGAAGTACTTCATACAGATCTGTAGTGCCCTCAATCACATGCACTCTCGACGGATTATGCACAGGGATATTAAGCCTGCCAACGTGTTTATAACAGCACAAGGAGTGGTCAAGTTGGGCGATCTTGGTCTGGGACGCTTTTTTAGCTCGAAAACAACCGCGGCACACTCATTAGGTAACACAGAAAAGGAGAACTGCGTTGTTAAACTCATTTAAAATATGTGTTGTCTGATTTAATCCTTCATGCCATGGATACACTTATTTTCCATGGGTGACTTTTTGGTCCAGATCGGACAGCACAGTCTGATGTGGATCTACACCATTAGCATCTTGGTCAGAAATAATGTAATGAGTCTGAAAGTTAACCGTTTAGATCCTGGTCGGACAGCACATATCTGACGGTTGATCTGGATCTACACTGTTGGGATATGTGATCAAAGTGATATTTTTGGTTAAACAGGTTAATGAATTTGTCTGTTAATAAAACAGTTGGCTGGGAAGGCAACAACCTAAACTTTCCTTTTTAGTCAAAAATAACCTAATGTAGAGTCTGATCTGATGGCCTTTATTCATGCTCGGGTGGGAGATTGACTCCAAAAAAGTGGGAGATCGGGGTAAAAAAGTGGGAGATTTTACAAAGCATTGTTTTATGGTAAATCATGGAATTTTTTTTAGCTTGAGATAGTGAGAATATATCAAATTTACTCCTGTTTTTCTTGTCAGATATACTTTTATTCTGAGACCTCTAGTTTACAAACACTACTAAACATGAATAAAATATTTATTTGACATAAACAATCAACAGCTAAAAAGTTAAACAATCAATATCTTACTCAGGGTTGGACAGAAGATTTCCAGGAAAGGGGTTGTTTGTGTCAGTCATATGATGATTTCATACATGTTGGCCCAAGAAGTGGGGTCAATCAACCCCACTGTACCCCCTCTAGATCCGACCCTGTTATTTATCATATCAAACAGTGTATTCGTTAGTGACCATTACTGTAAAACATCTTCAATAGCTTTAACAGTTTCTTTGTAAAGTACACATGCTTTCTTAGTAGCACTTTAAAATTTATCACGAGCATCAAACTAAAGTGCTAATGGTGTCCTTGATGTCTACCGGTACCCTAATGCTAATGACCAACTCGGTAATTTCATGTGCATAATTATGTAAGATGAGAAAATCAATAATTTTTATCAAAACATCAACCTGTCTGAAGTTCAAGGCCATGCATGACATTTCATTGACTGGTAATCCATTTACAACATCCTGTCATTCAAAAAGGCGCCAAAATATCGTAAACCAGTCTAATTTGTAGGCACGTGATGAAAGCATGATCGTAAATGTGTTTTAATGGGGAGGTTTCGTAAATGTTACATGGAAATTTCAAAAGTCGGGAGAAATAGCATAATATGCGGGAGGCAGGAGATTGGACGTAAAAATCGGGAGTCTCCTGTCTAAGTCGGGAGGGTTCACAGGTATGGTGTTAGCTGATCTGGATCTACACTGTTCACCAATAGGATAACAACCAACCCAAGGAGTCTAGGCTTAACTGATAAAGTTACATTTCCTCAATATTTGAACAGATTAGTATACAGTTAAATACAGTGAATGGAAACCCAAGCATGGGTATAAATCATTAGGTTTGCTTCTCAGAGCTTCTATGAGAAATGACTTTTGGAACAATTTCATTCAAGTTGAAAAAGTTTTATATAAATATTTGTAGGTGTTATGTGACGTGTTCTATATGACTAATATTTAACACATGAGTCTCTCCAGACACCAGTTTAATAAAACTGATATCATATCTGCTCACATATAAATTTATTTTATTCTTTGCTTGTAAGAAAACAAATAATTACATGTATTGAACTTTTAGCCAAATATTCTCAAATGAAATTTGAATATAATTTTATTCTTAGTTTGCTTTGATCCATGGAAGCTAACATTGCGAATCCTGATCAGATGCCATCGGATCTTGATCTACACTGTTCGTTAATACAATAAAGTGGTATCTGTGGAGTTAATAGTTATACTCCTCTGAACCTTTGGAAAACATAATATTTTATCTGATCATATTCATGATTAAAGCCTATTTTAGTACTTCAAAACCTTATACTTTGCGTTTGCTTTTTTTCTTTCGAAAAAGAAAAGGTCATAATTCCTTTACATGGATTTGTTGCCTGCTATATAATTTGTAATATGGGGTCTACCTAAAACCAGGGAGAGGAACAAGTACCCAAGTAGTTTAACAAATATTCGAGTTCTCAATAAAAAATTTAAAAAATCAATAAGTTTTTATACAGTGTCTGCAGGCTGTCATCAGATCTAAGAGTTTGTAAGATCTGACTTTAGTGAGATTGAATGGTTACAGTAGTAAAATTTGATCAATATACCAAGTAATTGTTTTACAATACACAACAGACAACCTCCATTTGACACTTCAACTAACAACTCTCGCTTGGTGTGTGAATACAGCTGATTAGCATAATCAGTAGAAAGTTTCTAAGTGCGGCCCATCAAAGGCACATCAAATACCTCCTGAGTGGTATATGCCTCGCATTATTTGCATATATACCTTTATTGAAATTAACAGCCAATATGCAAATACAAATACAAAGCATTTATATAGCGCAAAAATGTATACAATATTCGGTTGCGCTTTACAATCATAGAACTGAACATCACATAGGGTTCATATTCTGTTTAGTTAATTAATCAGTAAACTATAAGTGTAAGGCTACTATAAGTGTGAGGCTACAAATCAGGTTAATATTTTTAAAAGATAAGATCATAGTTAAACAAATTCTTGCATGATTTTATATTTTCATTTGCTCAAGTGAAACTGGAATAATTCAATAAACAGTTTACCGCATTTATTTGAATTCCCAATTATAATAGGTGGTTTGCAATCATTACCTGACACGTCCAGAGACGCACGTGCGTGTATACATGTTAAAAAGCAAAGGGATTTGGTGCCAAAATAAATACATTTTAAATTCTACAGTAGACATGTTTTCAATCATTAAAATGTGTCATTTTGAACGAATTTGTATGTTGTTGTTGTTTTTCAAGTAAAGAAAATCAACTAGACAGACAGTGGTGTACTGTTTCACAGTCTCAGGTCACCCCATTGTCCCCAATTATTTCTTGCTAAAAAACCATATTATTCTATAAAGAAACTTGCATAACACACAAATTTAACACCTGTTACTGATTTAAAGACACTTAAACAAGAACATGAAGAACTCTGAAAACCTTTTACCTAACAATGCTGAAAACATTGCAGATTATTCGCTAATTTTTATAAAATCAAGGAAGCGAGATTCTCATAAATTTATTGTAATAAAACTGTTAAGAACTAATGAACTAGTCGAGGAAACATCAAATAATTTAGTGTTAACTTGATTTGTCACTGAGCACAATTTAAAACAGTGAAAATTGCCCTCTTTGAAAGTGTACATAATTTTGGACAGCAATTATTTCGGATAGTGCATGTTCCTGATAATTATGTTTCTCGTGCTTGCTAGGGTAGTTGTAAACTTACACTCTTAGCACAAATGATTAACCTGTCACCATCTAAACCTAAATTAATAACAGAAAGGTATAGAGGAGTTCTTTGTTAGGTGGTTTGATACCTAAACATTTATGAAATGCATTTGGAATCAAGTGATTCATGCATGCTGCATGGTGTCCTTGTATGTTAAATATGTGATGGTTCATATATATGTACTCATACACCAAATATAAATCATGAATATAAATTACTAAATATTACAATCGACAGTTCTGAACATGGTTTTCTACTTTAATTTAAGTGATTCATGCATGCTGCATGGTGTCCTTGTATGTTAAATATGTGATGGTTCATATATATGTACTCATACACCAAATATAAATCATGAATATAAATTAGTTCTGAACATGGGTTTCTACTTTAAACAAGCAGCAGCTGCATTAAACAACAAAGTTATTTTAAACTTTAATTTTCAATTAAGTTCAAATGTGGAAAATAGCATATAAACAAGACTTCAATTATTAAACTGGGTAATTTAGGAGTTATTTTTCTGCTTTAATTTGCACTTAACACTTTTAACAAACTGTTCTTGACAGCACACCTCCCTAATAAAATCATTAATTGTTGAATGTAAAAAATAACCTTTAACCTTTAGAACATATTGGTTTTATTGCATTGCGGCCAGTGTAGTTGCAGATCAGCCAGAACATCCATGCCATCTGATCAGATAATACACTCTTCACTTTTAGATTAATAAACACTGGTCACCTCTGGGTCATAAAGAACCCAAAGAATCTGAAAGCAAACAGTGTAGGTCCAGATCAGATGTTACAGATGTGCCGGCTGATCTGGATCTAGACTATTCACCATGGATACTAGCCATATCCCTAGGAAGTAATAGGTAAAAACATTTGTATTGACAGATCAAATGCAAAATTGCTTTTTCATTTTTACATTTTGACTGTTTGATTTTATTTAAAAAAAAATTTATGAAGTAGATCAATCAGGCAAGTTGACTGTCTCATACCATCCTTTCAATACAAGGGCCATTCAAATCACTTGTCTCATACCATCCTTTCAATACAAGGGCCATTCAAATCACTATCATACAGGTTCATCCTATCGGTGTAGATCCAGATCAGCCTGCACATCAGTGCAGTCTCTTCAGGATCTACACTAGTCTATTTTGTTTCATTTGGTTATTCTCACCAAGAAGGGAACAGGAAATCATATTTAGTTACATCGATGTACAGGCTGATCTGGATCTACTTTGATATCACATGTTGTATAAGCCGTATCCATGAAGTAAAAGGTTAAGAAAGGTTATGCCACTTAACACTTGTAATTACAGTAATAAATTCTTGTACTTCATGAAAATGACAATTTTTGTTGTCACATATCAGGGCTTTTTCCACCATTTTGGGAATAAGGCCTACACCCATGGAATTGGGAAATTTCAAGTCATTTACCAGAAATTGGGAATTTTTGGGGGTTAAAGAAACAAATGATGCATGATAAACATACAAGCTATAATATTTCATTAATGAAATGACACAGGTAGCACAGATTTTTCATCAAACATTTTTGTATTGATTCAATTGCGAATTTTTCTTCTGTAATCAAATGATATGTTTTGCCATTGGGAACATGACCAAATATTGGCTATTAAATTGACAAAAAAAGAGCCTTTTTTGACATTAATCTGACCAAAGCATTTGTTGTTTTTTTCATCTCGTTTTTTTTTGTCAACAGTTGGGACTCCTTACTACATGTCACCTGAGAGAATACACGAGAACGGATATAACTTTAAGTCGGATATATGGTCACTGGGCTGTCTTCTTTATGAGGTATGTATACTACTTCTCTGACGTGACTATCCAACAAATATGGAGAGCTATTCCCCAAGATCATAAATCTAAATCTAGAGACCAATCTCAAATAACTAGTCTCCATTTCTGCTAATCAGATGCTTGAGATTGGAAACTTGTCTCAAATCTCAGGTTTATGTAATTTGGTCCTATTCAGCTCATCTCAGCTTTGTTAAAATTTATACTTGGTGATTCCACACGTAGGATTTTTTGCACAGAAAGTGACTGATTCTTGTGCATTTAAAATCAAAGACATCAAATTTTTTATGAGGTAAGGAACAGCTGCATCTGCTTATGCTTGAATTTGCAAAAATTAAATCCGTGACATAAAAGTTTCACTGCCTAATAAGAAGAATAGAAAATAGTGTAGAGCCTGATACATGGTGTAAAGGGTTTACACATCATTTTTCCACGAACCCCCATTATTTTATCGTTCTGGACTACCATATCATTCTTATGCAGTCTAGAAAAAGGCAAAAGAAATGTGAAATCTGAAATGTGAAAAATTTGTCAGTTAAATGGATATAGTAAAGAGTTTGACTACATCACAGAAGTTTTGAATGTTTCATTTTGCAACAATTTTTGCTGTTATTACATGGAACTTACAAAAACAAAAAATATTTTTATATTTTGTTCGAACTTAACATTATCCAATTGAGTACTACAGGTCAAATGATCACAGGATATTGGAAAAAGCTTATTACATAAAAATAATATACAAATAATATGAAATAAGTAAAATCAAGAAAGCATTGACATTCAGGGTATGGCATCATGTAGAAGTTAACCATGGCAACACTTAATATTTATTAACTCAAATCTGGAGTGAAGTCCCTTTATAGTCAATTAAGACTCAATCTAGGGGTCTTGAGATTGATTCTTAACTCCTTTGTATTTATTTACATTTTTTCAAATAAGACCAGGGTCCCTGTTGTTGCTTCCAGTGAATATCCATAGGCCATCTGACTGAGAAATACATGATTCTATGTTGTTTGCTTCATGGTTAGAAATAACCCAATCAATCTGAGAGCAAACAGGTAGACCCTGATTAGACTGCACATATTTGCATGTTGATCTAGATCTACACTGATTGTTGGGAAGAAGGCTGTGTCCATGGGGTTAAGGGATATTTGTTTGGCCCTATTAGATATACCTATCCATTTTATGCAATTCATACTATATTCTAAGTAATGTCATTAAAAGAGAGATTAACTATAAAATGCATATACATGAATTATTCATACAATGAGCTATGGAGTTTTTTTTCAGGAATTTTAAACAACGTGAGGAAGGTTGCATGCAAGGCTGTCTTAACTTTATACATGTATACCTTTATGCAATAATGAAGTTACATCACTGTTGCATGTAACCGTCAAAATTTAATTTAAAATACGTGCAGAAAACCACGTTTTCAGTGATCATGACTTGCACCATATTGCATGAAATACATTTAGATGATAGATTTATGGCCATACAAACAGTATACATATATGTACAATGTTTTATATTAAAATTCATTTTATGATTTGATTTCTAACGATATTGTCAAATGCACATACAAATACTTATTACTTATCAGCTGTTGCACTTACGAGTAAAATATTACATGTACTTGGTGAAGATTTCATCAGTTTTGCAATCATATGTTTATGTCCCTACAAAAAGGGAGGCATATATGTTGCGTCCGTTTATTAGTCCGTACGTACGTTTGTCCTCAAATCTTGTGACATTAACTCGTCATTTACTATCGGGCAGATTTCTTTCAAACTTGTATAGATGGTCAAGTAGGATTTGTAAATTATTGTAAAGAAAATATTTTTTCCTGCAACCATTTTTACCAATACTATGGCCCTTTGTTACAAATGTTGTTGTAGCAGTAGGGGCATCAGTGTCCGAGAACACATTCTAGTTTCTAATTGCCATTGATTTTGTTATGACTAAATATCAGTGGCACTAGTTTTTGGTATGCAAGTGGTAGATTTTAATTTTCTCCGTTCTGGTTTTCTCAGACATATTACAAATAAACAAATGATATCTATTTCAATTAATGCTTAAATTAAATATTATTTCAGCCTTGGGTAAATGCGAGATTCTATACTCCAGTGAAATCATTCCACGTCTTAGAAGAAAAAACAAAATACACAATTATTTGCTTCCACGAACATAATTTGTGGCTATAGCGCAAAACTTTGTCCCTGCAAATTTGATCGTACCATAGTATACATACCTAGCATAAAAATCTCTTTTATTGGTAATCATTCTTAGTCAATTAAATACATTTTTATACGCCCGTTTTAAAAAACGGGACGTATTATGGGAACACCTGCGGCGGCAGGCGGCATCCACAGGGTTTCCGCTCTCTTAGTCAGAGTTTTTATCTGATCTTTATCAAACTTGGTGAATATGTTGGTGGGCATAATATCTCGACCAAGTTCTATAACCAGCCAAATCCCCCAGGCACTCCTGAATTATGGCCCGTGCATTGTCCAAAATTATTGTTTCCGCTCTCTAAGTCAAAGAGTTTTCATGCAGTATTTATCAAACTTGGTGAATATGTTGGTGGGCGTAATATCTCAACCAGGTTAAGGGGTTTTTTTAAGGAAGAGGGGAAGACACTGGATGCTGGTCGAAAGGGGAAAAATGCATGAAAAATACAAATTTGGGGAAATTTTAGTTTATTATACACTCTTTGTTGTATTAGCTACAGTGAATGTTTATACTCAAGTTTATGCTTCTGTCTTTCTTTTTTTACTTTAGCTTTCATTTTTAAGCTGTCTATTTAGCATATAGATGCATGTATCTTTGTTATCTGTTTTTAAACAGTACAAGAATAAGTTATAATTGTTCACTTTCGGAGCCTGCTTAAAATGTATCCATTTATTGTGTACTTTGAATCAAAATCATTTCGGATGCAATATTTCCAGAAATCTTTTGTTTCGGCCAGTACTTGGGTAGTTATTGATAATTTCCAACTTAATTGTTGAATTCCCCAAGAAAATTAAATATTGCTGCTCAAAAGGAGGGTTCAAGCAATCTCCCCAACCCCCCTGATACGCACATGCTACTACAACATGCGACGAACGATGATAAATGATCATAAAATTACACGGTACTTTGACTTTTAAATGTCATGATAATTAATTTTTATTGTAGTTGTGGGTCACATCGTAAATTTGGACTTCAATTAATACTCCAAAAGATACGGGATATAAAATTCTTGGGATAAAAATTATTTCCCAGCACAGCTTTGAATGTGTGTTTCACCTGACAGTTCGTATTTTTGTGCAGACGGCCGTATTCTGTTGTTTGTATTTTGCATTTTTGCGTTCGTTTTACCTGACAGTGCAAACAAGCCACATCCGATTAAAAGCACGACGAAGACAATATACGACAACTAGCAATTTACTTAGTTAATCTTCAATTAATTGCCAATTATCAAAACAACAGATTCTTTTTTTTTTGCCCGGTGTCAAAATACATTCCTCGACAAAAATTAGACCGGCGCGCGCATGCATTTAATCGACTTGTTGGTATTTTTAAAGTGGGCGGAGCTTATTGTTTTAGCAAAACATGTTTTACTATCTAATCGTAAACAGTGTGACATGAAAGATTATAGGCGGGGTTTAAACTTACTACGACTGTCTACGTCGATGGTTGTGATTTTCTTTTTCGGAAGTCCGCGGGACTTATGTTATCGAGAAATTCGGCGGACGAGTTGTATTTTAGCTGTCATTTACGGTGGTACGCTCGCTATCGGTACTCATCTGTTGTAAAATCCACTTAAAACTGGCAGGCAGAATTCCCAACACGACTATAATCCAGTACCAGTAATGTTAAAGTTGATGACCAGGATACAGTGTCTGTGACGTAGCGAATCTAAATTTAGTAACATTCCACAACTAATACTAGGTTGCGTACGTACCTAATTTCTAACAAATATTCATGAAAATTTTGCAGATTTTAGATGAAATAGATTAAACATAACTATAAATTAAGCTTCTGTTTACGTTTTGCTAAAAAAATTATCACTTTACAAGGGGGAAAGTGATTTTGGTTGGGGAAACAATTTATGTTGGGGAATTTTTTTTCCCGGGGGAAGACGCCGACTATCGGCGTCAGTTTGTTAAGGAAAAAAAAGCTGAGGTTCTATAACCAGCCAAATCCCCCCAGGCACTCCAGAATTATGGCCCTTGAATTGTCCAAAATAACTGTTTCCGCTCTCTAAGTCAAAGAGTTTTCATCGGTCTTTATCAAACTTGGTGAATATGTTGGTGGGCATAATATCTTGACCAAGTTCTTTAACCAGCCAAATCCCCCCAGGCACTCCTGAATTATGGCCCTTGAATTGTCCAAAATTTGGGTTTCCGCTCTCTAAGTCAAAGAGTTTTCATCCGGACTTTATCAAACTTGGTGAATATGTTGGTGGGCATAATATCTCGACCAAGTTCTTTAACAAGCCAAATCCCCCCAGGCACTCCTGAATTATGGCTCTTGAATTGTCCAAAATTTGGGTTTCCGCTCTCTTAGTCAAAGAGTTTTTGTCCTGTCTTTATCAAACTTGGTGAATATGTTGAATTATGGCCCTTGAATTGTTTCAAAATAAGGGTTTATGCTCTCTAAGTCAAAGAGTTTTCATCCGGTCTTTATCAAACTTGGTGAATATGTTGGTGGGCATAATATCTGGACCAAGTTCTATAACCAGCCAAATCCCCTCAGGCACTCCTGAATTATGGCCCTTGAATTGTCCAAAATTACTGTTTCCGCTCTCTAAGTCAAAGAGTTTTCATCCGGTCTTTATTAAACTTGGTGAATATGTTGGTGGGCATAATATCTCGACCAAGTTCTATAACCTGCCAAATCCCCCCAGGCACTCCTGAATTATGGCCCTTGAATTGTCCAAAAACTGAATTAGGGGTATCTGCTCTCCAAGACGAAAAATTTTCATCGGGTCGTTACGCAACTTTGATGATCAGCATTTTGACGGGCGTATTTTGTGTCAGTTTGGCACTCTTTTTTTGAATAGGTTAGCAATAATTTCTTTTTTCTAAGCACTGAAATATATCATTTTCTTAACATATTACTCTATACATGAAATGATCATATATATACATGTATACATTTTTATGTCTCCCCCCCTCTGGGGGAGACATATTGTTTTTGCCCTGTCCGTCTGTCCGTCACTCCGTCTGTCACACTTCGTTTCCGCTCAATAACTCGAGTACCCTTTGACCCAGAGCCTTCAAACTTCATAGGGTGATAGCCCTTATTGAGTAGAAGAACCCTATTGATTTTGGGGTCAGTAGGTCAAAGGTCAAGGTCACAGTGACCCAAAGAGTGAAAACCGTTTCCGCTCAATAACTCAAGTACCCTTTGACCCAGAGCCATCAAACTTCATAGGGTGATAGCCCTTATTGAGTAGAAGAACCCTATTGATTTTGGGGTCAGTAGGTCAAAGGTCAAGGTCACAGTGACCCGAAGAGTGAAAACCGTTTCTGCTCAATAACTCGAGTACCCTTTGACCCAGAGCCTTCAAACTTCATAGAGTGATAGCCCTTATTGAGTAGAAGAACCCTATTGATTTTGAAATCAGTAGGTCAAAGGTCAAGGTCACAGTGACCCAAAGAGTGAAAACCGTTTCCGCTCAATAACTCAAGTACCCTTTGACCCAGAGCCTTCAAACTTCATAGGATGACAGCCCTTATTGAGTAGAAGAACCCTATTGATTTTGGGGTCAGTAGGTCAAAGGTCAAGGTCACAGTTACCCGAAGAGTGAAAACCGTTTTCCCTCAATAATTTGAGTACCCTTTGACCCAGAGCCTTCAAACTTCATAGGGTGATAGCCCTTATTGAGTAGAAGAACCCTATTGATTTTGGGGTCAGTAGGTCAAAGGTCAAGGTCACAGGGGCCCGAAGAGTGAAAACCGTTTCTGCTCAATAATTCGAGAACCCTTTGACCCAGAGCCTTCAAACTTCATAGGATGACAACCCTTATTGAGTAGAAGAACCGTATTGATTTTGATGTCTGTAGGTCAAAGGTCAAGGTCACAGGGGCCTGAAGAGTGAAAACCGTTTCTGCTCCATAACTTGAGTACCCTTTGACCCAGGGACTTCAAACTTCATAGGTTGATAGCTATTATAGAGCAGAAGAACCCTATTGATTTCGGGGTCAGTAGGTCAACGGTCAAGGTCACAGGGGCCTGAAGAGTGAAAACCGTTTCCGCTCAATAACTGGAGTACCATTTGACCCACAGCCTTCAAACTTCATAGGGTGATAGCCCTTTTTGATTAGAAGAACCCTATTGATTTTGGGGTCAGTAGGTCAAAGGTCAAGGTCACAGGGGCCTGAAGAGTGAAAACCGTTTCCACTTAATAAAAGGCGTTCTATTTTACCCAGACCATTCAAACTTCATATGATGGATGTCCTTATTGAGTAGAGGACTTCTATTGATTTTGGGGTCAGTAGGTCAAAGGTCAAGGTCACAGGGGCCCCGAAGAGTAAAAACCGTATCTGGTCAATTACTGGAGTACCGCTTGACCCAGAGCATTCAAACTAAATACGGTAATAGCCCTTATTGAGTAGAAGAACCCTATTGATTATGGGATCAGTAGGTCAAAGGTCAAGGTAACAGGGGTCTGGGCGCAGGGGGGGGGGGGGGGGGAGACATGCTTTTTCACAAAAAACATCTAGTATTGTATGTGTGACCAGTGCGAATCAAGGTCAGCCACACATTTATGATGGCATTAACACAGATGGCCCATCTGTGCCATCTGATCAGGATCTAAACTGTTCATTTCTTGGTCAGAAATAACCTAATAAATATAAAAACGGATATTGTAGACCTAACAATGATTACACAGAATGATGTTCCAGCTAATCTGGAACTACACTGCTTGCCCGTGCAAAAAGGTCATATCTATGGAATAAGGGCTATGTCTGTTTGTTGATTGACTGCCTATTAACCCTTTCCTCCATAAATACATTTTTATTGCAAGGGCAAACAGTTTAGATCCAGATCAGCCAGCACATCTGTGCCGTCTGATCAGGATCTGAACTGGTCGCATTTTGGTCAGAAATAACCTACTAATCAAAAAGCGAATAGTTTAGATCCTGATAAGACTGATCTGGATCTAAACTACTGAAGGTTATAAAACTGAGATTGGAAACCAGTTTCAAATCTCAAGCATCTGATTGGCTGAAATGGCGACTGGTCGCCATTTCAGCCAATCAGATGCTTGAGATTTGAAACTGGTTTCCATGCTCAGTTTTATAACCTTGGGCACTGTTCGCCCTCGCAATAAAGGTGTTTCTACGAAGGAAAGGGTTATTTGTTTTACATTACCCTTTACTTCATTATACAATTATACACATTTTGTGGCTTGTGTGAACAGTGTAGATCCAGATCAGCCAGCCTATCTGTCCCATCACTGATCAGGATCTTCACTGTTCATTTCTTGGTCAAAAATAACCTTATAAATATAGAAGCAGTGTAGACTGCAATTACTAATCAGGATCTATACTGTTTACCCATTCAATAAAAGTCATATCCATGGAGGAAAGGGTTATGTAAGTTTGTTCAGTGGGTACTTGTTAGATGTTTTACTTAACCTTTCACTCCATATATACATTTACTCGATATAAGTACTGTACTGGCTAATACGAAACCTTATTCCTAAATATGGTGTTTTTGTTGATTATTTGATGTATAGAACATTACAGATAAATTATTTACTCACTCTAACAGAGTGAGTAAATTTTATTGCATGTTCAACCAGTGTAGATCCAGATCAGCTAGCACATCCATGCTGTCAAAACTGGATCTGCACTGGTCTCATTTTGATCACAAACAACCTTATAAAAGAAAATGCAAACCGTGTAGATCCTAATCAGATGGCACAGATATGCCAGCTGATCTGAATCTGGACTGTCCACCCACGCAATAAAGGTGTATCTATGACGTTATAGGTTGACTGTGTTTTTATTACAGATGGCTGCCCTCCAGTCGCCATTCTACGGAGACAAGATGAACCTGTATTCCCTGTGCAAAAAGATCGACAAATGTGATTACCCGCCTCTCCCTTCAGATGTATATTCAGAACAGGTTTGGGTCTAAAGTCTTAATACTAAAATCCATTTACAGTGAAACCCTGCTATTAAGACAAACATTGAGACTGGGAAAATTTAGTGGTCTTATTAGTGGGGTTGTTTTTATTAAGGGGTAGAAAATAGTAGGAAAAACTCCTTAGAAAAAAGCTTTTATTCCATGGGCGACCAACATTCATGCAGATCAGGTGGCAAATAAGTTTTATCTGATCATTGTCTCTGATATTTGCTTTTAAATTCATACGGTTGTCACTGATCAACTAACTGTTTGGTTATTTTTTAGCAAATTGCAACCACTGCAGATCCTGATCGGACAGCTGTGCTTGCTGATCTGGATCTACACTGGTCGCACATGGGTAAAAATGTGTATATATGGAGGAAAGGATTAATCTACACTGTGCCCAAGGTTTTAAAGCTGAGCATGGAAACCAGTCTCAAATCTCAAGCATCTGATTGGCTGAAACGGCGACCAGTCGCCATTTCAGCCAATCAGATGCTTGAGATTTGAGACTGGTTTCCTTGCTCAGCTTTATAACCTTCAGCCCTGGACACATGCAATAAAACCTGTTTGTATGGAGAAATGGGTTAACAAACTGTGCCAAACAGATAATAAAATGAAGTGAGATTGTATTCAGAGTGAAAGAATAACTTATTTTTTCCGGTTTAGTTTTTCTAAGCAGCATTTATAGACAATTAATCTACACTGTTCTGTTTGCTTACTGGTCAGAAATATTGTAGTTAATATTCTAATCAAACTATAAACAACAGAGTAGATCTAAATTAGACTGCAGAGATGTGCAGGCTGATGTGGATCTACACTGGCCACATTGGGAAGTCAGTGTGTGAGGTCTTGATTGTTGAGATAAGTTAGTTCACTATGTACTGGGTGTCATCATTGATAAAAGGCAACATATGTTGTAATATATTATTGGCAAAAGTCAATGTGTGAGTCCTCTGTTGTTGATGAAAGTAATAAGATCATTAAAATTAGGGATAGGAAAGAGTATTCGAGTACCCTATTTGAGCGAGTACCCTATTCGAGTACTCGGGTACTTGATTAACATTCAAGTAGCCAAGTAGTTCATAAAGTATTCGAGTACTTGATTACAAAATGTATAAAAAAATCAACCAATTTTTATAACAGTTTTCTTTATGGAATCTAACTAATTGCCAACTGAGAGTTGATTATGAACACCTCGCACCTGGTTTACAATAAACATGATGACACTAACTGTCCCCGGGCACAATGTCTGATAATTGGTGCCTAACTGACATTATTGTTTGATGACCTAACACAGACAATTTGCAATCATGAAAAATAGCACCTGAATATTTAAAGTATGACGCTTCTCTCATCAGCCTTTTTGTAAAAAATTTTATCAAGTAATTAAATTTAAATGTGATTGTTGATTGGAAGTTTGCAAAACTGAAATAAAATCTGATTGGAGAACATACACTTTGTTCATGATGTGAACACTTTTTTCACAATGTGTACATTTTACGGTGATGTTATAGTTTGTGACACAAGCTTTTGATGATTGTTTGTTTAGTTAAATGTTTTCAAAAGTTGGTGCTCGAAATGCATTAAATATTATAAAATATCATTAAGGTATGCTTTTTTTCTGTAAAGATGTTGTTTATCTTCTTGAGTGATCGATAATGACAGGCAGTCTGGCATGATCATACCCGGTACGATCATCTTATAGAAGCTGATATTTCCTCTTAAGTTTGAGAAAGGTTTCGAGTACTCGATCGGAACAAGATCCGAGTACCCGAGTGCTGATTTTGCTACTCAATCCCATCCCTTATTAAAATAAATCAGGAAACCAGTCTTAAATCTCAAGCATCTGATTGGCTGAAATAGTGACCAGTTGCCATTTCAGCTTATCAGATGCTTGAGATTAGAGACTGGTCTCCAATCGCAGTTTTCTGATCTTGGGCCTAGATCATTCTTTCTTGATAATTCTTTCTTTGAGTCACGTGAGTGACATCATGTCTTCTAGTATCTGATGTAATATATTTAAGTTAGTGACGTCATATTTAAAAAAGGTTTGTGTTAACGTCAATAATTCAGCATAAGGAAATGAATTAGTTTGCAGAAATGTTATAGAATAATAGAAGGTATGCAAGAAAAAGTATCTTGCATGAGACATTCGGTAAAGATATAAAAATCTGTCACCTCGGGTGAACTGTTTTGGCGGGAACTCGGCAGAGCCTCGTTCCCGCAAAACAGTTTACCCTCGGTGACAGATTTTTCCATCTTCACCTCACACTCATGCATGATACTTATATTCCTCCATAGATAAGACTTCAGAACTTAGTGTTACTGATTGGTAGTAATATAAAAGATAAATTCTGATCAAGGAGAAGAAAGCATTTAGCTGTTTGTAAGGCAATAGAAAAAAATATTTTAGATTCTCATCCCCGCCCACCCCTGTCCAAAACCACCCGCCCCAAAACAAATTATTGGTAAAAAAAATCGGAACATATTCTGTTCAGGGCAGAACAGGTTTTAGATCATCCCGGATATGGAAAAAAACCATGGCTGACAATAATGAAATAAAATGTTCATCATTTAAAGCTTACCAAGGGGATAGTGTCACTATTAAAGACTGGTATGGCTTTTCAAGCAAGAATAGGCACCAACCTGCTACTTATCTTGATGTTTTTGGAAGAAATTTAAAAGATGGACGAATATTCTACTGGTAACTATTAGTGCCATTTTCTCAAAATTTTAAGTTAGATTTTTCTTCTGTTCTCAGGCACTTCTTTAATAAATATAAAATTAAAAAGTGTCCACCCGCCCTTTTTTTCCCCCAATTTTTTTGAGAATCTAATAATTTTTTTTCTCTGGCCTAATTGTCATAAAGTAGGTTCAAGTAAAAGCAGTGTAAATTATTAAGCAAAAGAATTCAAAAAGAGAGTCTTTGAATATAAGACCTACATAGTAAATTAACTATTATGTGTTCCACTTGTCAAGACTTTTGAGCTTTATCGCATGTGCATACAGTGTAGAACCAGATCAGCGAGCACAGTTGTGTCTTCTGATCAGATATAACCAATTGGATCAAAGAGCAAACAGTGTAGATTCTAATTAGAAGGCATGTATGTACCGGCTATTGTGAATCTAAAGTGTTTGCCCAAGAATAACAGCCATATATCCAGAGTAAAGGATTAAAAATTGAATAGCCTGACATATTTTCAAAGAAAAATCAACAAATTAAAAGTTATTTATCTATTATTTCAGCTGCGTAAGCTTGTTGCCATTTGCATAAATCCAATACCAGAACAGCGACCAGACATCTCATACGTGTACAGTGTGGCACAACAGATGCATGCCCATTTCCAGGGGCAGGTACAACAACAGCAGCAGTACATGCAGCGACAACAACAACAACAGCAGCAACAACAACAACAACAGTTCCAGCAGCTGTCACCTGAACAACAACAACAGTTGTTAGCCCAACAACAGCAGCAGCAAGCAAACATTCAGCTGGTAAATGCCCAGCACCTATCACCTCAGCAACAACAAATGTTGCTTCAACAACAATTACAACAACAACAACAATTTCAGCAGCAACAGGCCTTGCTGCAACAACAGTTATTGCAGCAGCAACAACAGCAACAGGAACAGCAACAAACTACATAAACAATGGAGAGACCTGTCTGTGCCAAATGAGGACCATAGTCATCAAAGGGCTGTTCTATTTATATCTACCCCACAAGGGGCCAGTCGGTGAATACCCGAGTGATAGATGTAAAGAAAACATCCCATATTTATAACTTTGATATTTGACACATCCAGTGTCATAGATCAAATAATTGAGATCGGAATAGATCTTAACTCTTGTGAAAATTGAAACCGTCCTTCAAGCTGACCAATCAGAAGCAGAAGATCTGAGGCAGTTATGCCTTTCCTTAACCCTTTCCTCCATAGATATACCTTGATGTGCCGGCTGATCTGGATCTACACTGTTCGCCCACACAATGAAGGTGTGTTTATGGACGAAAGGGTTAATGAGAAACAAATGAGCCTTGCCGTCTGATCAGGATCTGCACTGTTCACTTTTTGGTCAGTAATAACCTAATAAATCAAAAAGCGAACAGTGCAGAACCTGATCAGACCGCATGGACTTTGACCTAATATAGAAAATGATCTGTAAACCCTGTTCAGAAGATACAGATGTGCCAGCTGATCAAGATCTTTATGGTTTACTCGTGCAATAAAACCTGTATATGTGGAGTTAAGGCTTAAATTTTTGCATCACTTTTTTACCCCCCCCCCTCTGTGAAAAAACACCATTGAAATAAGATAGATTTATACCATTATTGCAGGAATTTTTCTTTCCATAGTATCACTTTCATACCACACTTTTTTTTTCAATGAAACTTACACTCTTGTTTTGCACAGATGTAACAAAACATTTTATCTTTGTGATGTTAGGCTCAAACTTTATAATACTAAGTAAAACCAGTCTAAGATCTCAAGCTTCCTATTGATCAATTCTGATATAATGCATCATTTTAGCCAATCAGATGGTTGAGATGCAGGGACTGGTTCTCCATTATCAGCTTGAAACTTTTTCACCAGGGCCCATGATCATAAAACTAAAACTGGAAACCATCTCAAATCTTAAGCATCTGATTGGTTGAAATGGAGAGAAACAAGCTTCTGATTGGTTGATATGGAAACTAGTGTATATTTCAACCAATCAGATGCTTGAGATTTTAGATTGGTCTCAAGTTTCAGTTTTATGATCTTTGTCAAAGCTTTGTGTTCAAGACCTTTGCCCAAGATCATAAAACTAAATCTGGAGATCAGTCTCAAATCTCAAGCATCTGATTGGCTGAAATGGCGACCAGTCGCCATTTCAGCTAATCAGATCCTTGAGATTTGAGACTGATCTCAAAACTTAGTTTTATGATCTTGGGCCCTTAACTCACCAGTCTCAGAACTCCAGCATTTGATTGGTCAGTCAAGGAATCTGGGCTAAGTTTCAACCAATCAGCTGCTTGAGCTTTTAGACTAGTCTCCAGTTTCATTTTTATGATATTTCTGCCCAAGATCATAAAACTAAATCTGGAGACCAGTTTCAAATCTCACACATCTGATTGGTTGAAATGGCGACTGGTAGCTATTTCAGCCAATCAGCTGCTTGAGTTTTTAGACTGTTATTCAGTCATTTTTTATTATGATATTTCATCAGTTTATACATTATTGTTCGAATAGATACATTCATAGATGTAGGCAGCTGTGAAATATAAATTGGTTGTCATTGATTGTGACTAAAACAAATTAGTTTTCACCGATTTGTTGTTGTCAATGATATTCAATGACAGACTGATGAAATGAGAAAAATGGTTTTAATCAGTACTTTAGTGAAACAGTAATAGATGAAAAATATTTGTTTAATTCAGTGCCTGAAATTAAACAACTAAATCTGGAGACTAGGCTCAAATCTCAAGCATCTGATCAGCTGAAATGGTGACATCAATCAGATGCTTGAAATTTGATACTGGTCTCCAATCTTAGTTATATGATCTTGGACCCTGATTACAGATAGGAGTAAAATGTTAATATTTATTGATAAGTTTTAACAGAACTAATGCTGTGTCCTCACCATAACCCTTTCCTCCATAGACACATTTTGTTGCATGGGCGAACAGTGTAGATCTGGATCAGCTGGCACATCCGCTTTTTGATTCGTTAGGTTATTTCTGACAAAAATGTGATCAGTCGAGATCCTGATGGATGTGCCGGCTGATCTGGATCTGCACTGGTCGCACATGTGTAAAAATGTGTATATATGGAGGAAAGGGGTAAAGCATTTTAAAAATTACTTTTTTTAAACATTTAATCCTTTACTCTATGTATAGGCATTTTATCACATGTGCAACCAGTGTATATCCTGATCAGACAGCATGTATGTGCTGTAGACCTAATGAATCTAAAAGCGAACAGTGCAGATCCTGATCAGACAGCATGTATGTGCTGTAGACCTAATAAATCTAAAAGCGAACAGTGCAGATCCTGATCAGACAGCATGTATGTGCCAACTGATTTAAATCTACACTTTATACCCAAATGATAAGGTATATATAGAGTTTGGGGTAAAGGGTTTAAACTACTTAAAAAAAGATTGTTCTGCGTCACAAAATAAGATTTTTAAAAAAGCAATAGAGACTTTAATACATGGGCCAACAGTGTGGATCCAGATCAGCCGGCACATCAATGAAAACTTCTTCATATAAATGAAAAACTAGATGCAAGACAACCTTCAGTATTGCATATAAATGAAAAACTAGATACAAGACAACCTTCAGTATTGTATACATTAAGATCGTCATGAATCATGTAACAGATGTTATAATATTACAAAACACCCACGATGGTTTAAATCTTCATTCTTTATTCAATGTCAATTCCTTTTAGCCCATGGGTAAAGAGTGTAGATCTGTGCTGTCTGATCAGGCTCTACACTGTTTGCTTCTTAAATAGAAGTCACTTAACCCTTTCCTGTACAGATACACCTTTATTGCTAGGGCGAACAGTTTAGATCCAGATCAGCCGGCACATTCGTGCCGTCTGATCAGGATCTAAACTGTTCTCTTTTTGATTCATTACGTTATTCTGACCAAAATGCGACCAGTGCAGATCCTGATCAGACGGCACTGATCGCACACACGTAAAAATGCGTATATATCCAGGAAAGGGTTAATTAATCAAAAAGCAATCAGTGTAGATCTTGATTAGGCTGCCGGGATGTCGCACACATGTTAAAAGATGTAGCTATTATAGGGTTTAAAATCATTGGAAAATGAAAAAGCAAAAAGAAAACATTTAAAAAATATGCACTTTGTGCTGCAGCCCCATCTTAAAAGTGGATAGTCAGATTTGGTTATCGGGTGATGGGGGTAGATGAGGTGTTGGGTGCTAACTTTTCAGAAATTACCAAATTTTGGAGAGAAAAAACTGTGTTCTGTATTTTGTATACTTCTGTTTGTGAAATTCTGTATAAGCCTCTAAGCATGGATTTTACCTATCCTCTTTTCTATGTTTTAACTGCAGAGGCTTTAATCACATCATGAACACCAAAACTCAATATTTCACGGAAACAAACAAATACTCTTTTCTTAAACTTCTTTTAACCCTTTACTCCATATATACACCTTCATGGCATGGACAAACAGTTTATCACTTCTGTCTGTCTATGGATCTATGACTGTTTGCTTTTAGATTCTTCAGGTGCTGTCTGATCAGGATCTACACTGTAAGCTTTTAGATACTTTAATTTATTTCTGACCATGCAACCAGTGTAGATACAGATTAGATGACATAGTTGTGCCTGCTGATCTGGATCGACACTGTTCACACGCGAGTTCAATCACTAATATAAATATAATGGTTTAATGACAGGAACCCACAAGTTTCTCATTTATTAATTCACTGAAAGCTGTTAGTTGTTACTGATGTCACATTGAATTAAATTACCTTAGACATGTTACAATATATCAGTTAGGTTTGGACCCACAGCTTGAAATGGATTGATCTGGATCTATTTAACCCTCTACTCCATATATACACCTTTTGACGCATGAGCAAACAGTGTAGATTCAGATCAGCTGGCACATCCATACCCTCTGATCAGGATCTGCACTGTTTCCTTTGTGGTTAGTAACAACCTAATAAATCAAAAAGCGAACAGTGCAGATCGTGATCAGATGGCACGGATTTGCCGGCTGATCTGGATCTACACTGTTAGCCCAAGTCATATAGGTGTGTATATTGAGGAAAGGGTTAACAATTGTAATAATATTATTATAGGCTGTTAACATATTTGATGATTAAGTTACGACAGAAGTATTCAGAAACTGTCATGATAATATGTATATTTATTTGATTTATTCAAAATTACTGGGGGATTGGCAACCAGAACAATATACGTATTTGATTCACCATAACGTATTTGATTTATTCTTCATTTCAAGGAATTGGAAAATGAAGCAAATCCAATACTCAAGCACTTAGATATTTATTCGGTCAAGTCCCAATGATAAATGTGTGGTTCAGAGTCACATTATTCACATCTGGATGAACAATTTTATATTTTATATTATTCATTGAAAGTATACAGGATCATAGATCTGTGCCATTTCAGCCAATCAGATGCTTGAGATGTGAGACTAGTTTCCATTCTCAGTTTTATTACCTTTGGGCCAGATGTAGTTTTTTTATTCAAAGGACACAAAAACTTTAAATGTACCATGCTGCAACTGTAAATATAAAATTTAATATGTTTGAACTATTTTATATACCGGGTTTATTATGTGATTTATGATGTCACAAATCATGTTGACCATTGTTGATTTACTGTTCTGGGTCTTAATTACTTGCTGTGTTCCAAGAATCTTTGCTTTTTCCCAGAAAGAACTCGTGATAAAATTCTCGGAATGGAATATTACTGCGGAATATGATATTTTCTGGTGTCCAATGAATATATAAAATCAATCAAGTTCAGACACTTGTAGCGGACCAGTTTCAGTATAGTTATTGATTAGATTGTTTCGTACATGAAAATAAACAGCAACTTTAATAAAACCCATAACTAACATTAAATTTATTTATCCTTTCTTTTATTAGTACAAATTTAATTCATTTGTTAATTCATTTATACCTTAAACAAACGAAATAACCTAATGCAGTGATATTGTCGGCCATCTTGGCAAACATGTCCTATTTCCATAACTGGTTGAGTACGGACAAAAACATCGACAGTACGGGATAGTAAGTCACATCATGTCATCATGTGACTTTATGCAGCAGACCTTAACAGCGATGCCCCTTTCGAGTTTTCATTCAGACTGTTATTTTTCTTTTGAAAATATTACTTTCTGCTAAATCACCAAAAAAGGTGTTATAAACACATAATATGGGGAACCATAACTTCATATAAAAATAACGTTTCTAACCTGATTTTTACTTGTTTTGGGCTGTGCGTCAAATATAACAGCTTACCACAGGAAGCTATGACATCACAGTGCATTCCTGTAATGTGCATAACAGTAAACAAATTGTTAACGAAATTAGGACGCTACAAAAACTGGACGGTACATGATAGAAAGGAAAATCTGCAGTCTTTCTGCTGCTACATTTCTGAACAAATTTCCAAATAGACTTGGCCGTAAACCTTTGCTAAATGATTTGACTTGTAAACATTGTAGATCCAGATCACTGGGCTTGTCTGTGCTGTTCGATCTGGATCTACATTGCTTGCCTCAGAAATAACCTAGTGAATCTTATACCGAATACATGTACATGGATCTACAATGTTTACAAGTCAAATCATTTCGCAAAGGTTTACGGCCAAGTCCATTTGGAAATTTGTTCAGAAATAATGTAGATGCAGCTTAGATGGCATATTTCAGATCTGGCTGATCTGGATCTACAATGTACTTGAGTATAATCTTGGAGTAAACTTTAACATTTCGCTGTTTTAACCCTTTTCTCAAGAGATATTTTATTGCATGGGTGAACAGTATAGATCCAGATCAGTCAGCACATCTGTGCCATCTGATCAGGATCTACACTGTTCACTTTTGTATTCATTAGTTTAATTCTAACCAAGATGCAACCAGGGTTGAAGGTTATAAAGCTGAGATTGGAAACCAGTCTCAAATCTCAAGCATCTGATTGGCTGAAATGGCGACCAGTCGCCATTTCAGCCAATCAGATGCTTGAGATTTGAGACTGGTTTCCATGCTCAGCTTTATAACCTTGGGACCAGTGCAGATCCAGATGAGATATTACAAATGTTCCTGCTGATCTGGATCTACACTCAGTCTGGTGGCACACGTGTTAAATCACATATATGGAGTAAAAGGGTTTAGCGAAATCTTACTAGTCTTTCAAACTGGGTTATATATTTTCCCACTAGGTCACACGAGTTGTACTGTAGTGACATATGTGAATTTATAACATGAATGAGAAATAAATTTATGGTAAATTATTATGATAACAGATAGTGATTCGAAAATGAATTATTTGTTATTACTTTACTCCATGGATACACCTTTAATCACACGGGCGACCATTGTAGATCCGGATCAAACTGCACATCCTTGAAATCTGTTATGGATCTACATTGGTCTCATAATATTATGTGAAAAAGATATATCCATAGAGTAAAGGGATAACAGTTGCTAGAAAAAAATCTATCATGTATTCTTGATTAACCCTTAACTCCATATATACAGGTTTTATTGCATGTGCAAACAGTGTAGATCCAGATCATAGGGCACATCTGTGCCACCTGATCAGGATCTACACTATTTGCTAAAGAAAGGAACAATTATGATTATGATCAGTTGGCATAGATGTGACGGCTGATCTGGATCAATGCTGTTCACCCATGGATAACATCGATATCTCATGGAGAAATGTGATAAAAAATAGTAAAAAAACATTCCGTGGGAAATTCTTTGAAGGTAGCATAGTCTTTACTGGCCCCAAATCAATTCCCTCAAACCTTATTTTTCTATCATTCCAAGATAAGACTACTCTTGCATGCTTATTGCAACACTATTTTATTTGTGTTTGTTCTCTACTTTTTTCCATCATTGCAGTAACTATTGAATGTAAAATACTTAAATGATATTTTGAGGACAATCTTGGAGTTGTAGTTGCTTGAAAGATGCTTGTATTCATAATCTTTGACATTAACCTTTTCCTCAATATATATAACTTTATTGCGTGGGCGAACAGTTTAGATCAAGATCAGCCAGCACATCTGTGCTGTCTGATCAGGACCTAAACTGTTCGCTTTTTTATTCATTTTATATTTCTGACCAAAATGTGACTAGTGCTGATCCTGATCAGACAGCACGAATGTACCGGCTGATCTGGATCTACACTGGTCAAACATGTGTAAAAATGGGTATATATGGAGCAGAGGGTTAATGCATAACATGTCTTTCAGTGATATATTAAATTATATGTAATTATCATATGTATATTATCCTCATTTTCTCTCTTCGCGTGGATGTGCCGTTTATCCTATGTGTGACCAATTTCGATCCAGATAAGCTGGCACACCAGTGAATGTGATCTGGATGTTCACTGTTCATGGATGAGCTTGCTGATCTGGATCTATAGTGTTGCCACAGGGGATAAAACTCGCAATATGAAATAAAGGGTTAATGGGATTTGTGTGTTTATTTTAGACTGTGTTGGGTCAAGGGTTGTGACTGGTTTAAGGTTTGTGACTGGTTTTTGTTTTCTGTGCTTTCAAATAACATCCTAAATCAATACCTGTATCACAGTCATAATTTATGTTACCAGTCAGACTCATAGTTGAATTATAAGAATTTAAATGAAAATTTAAATTTGTGTTTATAATATCCACAAAATGTATTAAAATTACTCCACCATTTATAGTTTTCATAATTATAAGAAAGCAGAATTTTCTTTTAAATTTGTTCTTCTTTTTCTAAGCATTTTTTTACATATTATTATATTATACTTAAAGAAATTAGAAATGCAACTTCTTTAAACACGGAATATATTTTCAGCTTAAAAAGTTGTGTTTGTTATATCTTTAACCATATATAGATGGACCATTTTTGAGTGAATTCTTAGGAACTTATCAGGTTTCAGCAAAAAATCTTTTATCAGTTACCAGATATAAAAAAAGTATGTTTTACTTTTGTACTGAATTTCTGTAACAGATTATAAGTTGAACATAATTTACTTTTGTACTGAATTTCTGTAACAGATAAAGTTGAACATGTTTTACTTTTGTACTGAACATGCTGAATTTCTGTAACAGATTATAAGTTGAAAATGTTTTACTTTTGTACTGAATTTTTGTAACAAATTATAAGTTGATCTCATTTATGTATCCCTTGAATTGATTATAATACGAAATCCCACCACTATTCACCGTCCAGAACATGTACATTAATTATGTATTACAGGAAGCTATTTTAACCCTTTCCTCCTTATATACACATTTTTACGCATGTGCGACCAGTGTAGAATCCGATCAGCTGGCGCTTTCGTGTCGTCTGATCTGGATCTATACTGTTCGCATCTTGGTCAGAAATGACCTAATAAATCTAAAAGCAAACATTGCAGATCCTGATCAGATGGCACTAAAGTGATGGCCAATCTGGATCTACAATGTTTGCCCATGCGATAAAAGGGTTATATATGGCTGAAAGGGATATGGCTTAAATCATGCGTTTTTTGTTGTAAACACTTCATTCATGTTTTCCCAGTGCAATCAGAAATGTTAAATGCAGTTTTAACATGGTATAATTCCATTCTTAGAAATTTGCATTGTCATGTTCATTTTATTGTTAGATTCATAAATAACCAATATTCAGACCAAAAAGCAAGCACGGATTTGCAAGGGTCAAATGACAAGGTTTTCAAACCTTCTAGACAAAATATCCATGAAAATTAATTATTGCTGCCCCAAAAGGGGGTTTGAGAAACCCCACTGAATCCCCTGCTGGATCCCCCCTGACTTGATATACAAACTGTTACATGTATACACTGGGATGATATTTACAATGTTACAACCGGGTTGGCTCCCAGCTAGAGGCACTATCATTTGAAATTCACAGTAGCGCTATTTGTGCAGTGTGGCGGCCGTAAAAAGTCTCCCCGTACATGTAGTCATTACTGTTATCAGTAAAATAACCCGTTACCGGTGTCATGCAGTGATTGTTACGTATATCAGGGCTATCTGATCAACCTTTTTTGGGGTTGTCCCGGTTAGCTCAATTGGTTACGTCGCAGGAATTGTAGGGCTAGGCACTGTCGCCGTTACGGTGCGGGTTCGCTCCCAGCTAGAGGCACTATCATTTTTTATTCATACATTTTGAATAGCAAAATTACTACATATTGTTAAATGGTCACTTTTTGTAACAACCATCCACCTCTTTATTGTATCATATTATAATGTGTATTTCTTGATCACATAATAATAACCCTTTACCAAAGTACACTTGTTGCATAGGCAAACAGTGTAGATCCAGATCCGCTGGCACATCAATGCCTCCTGATCAGGATATACACTATTCACAATTAGATTCATTATGGTTATTTTTTACCAAGAAACAACAAGTGTAAATCTAAATCATGTGGCTCAGATTTGTTGGCTGATCTGGATCTACACTGGTCACACATGTCATAATGCATGCCACATATAAAGTACACGTAAAGTTCTGTTTCACATTAGATTTTTGTTTGCTTATTTCTTGCGAGGAAATTCAAAACCTGGGTGAAATATTAAAAACTATTTGTTTTACATATATAACTATTTTACAAACATTACCGGGGGTGGGGGGAGGATGGAGGAAGTTTCATTTGTGACTATGATTTATAAGTTTAAAAATTGGTTTCTTTTTTCATATACATGTAATATACATGTAACATTGTGTAGATCTGTGATGTTTGCCATCGGAATCCACCTGACTACATCATAATGTAAAATAACCCTTTCCTCCATATATACGCATTTTTACGCATGTGCGACCAGTGTAGATCCAGATCAGCCGGCACATCCGTGTCGTCTGAGGATCTGCACTGGTCGCGTTTTGGTCAGAAATAACCTGATGAGTCATAAAGCTAACAGTGCAGATCCTGATCAGATGGCACACATGTGACAGCTGATCTGGATCTTCACTGTTCGCCCAGGCAATAAAAGTGTATCTATGGAGGAAAGGGATAAAAGAATTTACATACAAGATGTAACTTCTTTCAGACTTTTTCATATTTTGTCATATTGTTATTAATAATTATTAAAGTTATTATAAGATATATGATAAATTATATAAAAATTCTTAAATATTTTGTCATAGTGTTATTGAGAATTATATGTATCACCTGTTTTTGATTTGTTTTTATTGTTTACATAAATAAAAATTACAATCTGTAAAAGAAACATTGTTGTTGTTGTTTTTTATTGGGGGTGGGCGGGGGAGAGTCAGGGTAATTGTTTTCATTGACTTCATGTAAAATTGAAGTACTTCTGGAAGAGTTCAAAAGCATCCAATAATTCTCTATGGCAGTTTGTTGCTTCAGAAAGTTCATTACCAAGGGAAGTTCCAGGAGGAGTTAAGTGGGGTTGCTTTTACTCCCGTTTGGGGCGGCGATATTAAATTTTCAAGCGGATTTTGGACAGTAGGTTGGAAATTATCATGAAATTACCATAAGACTGTCCCGAACGTACCCCAATTCTGGAAATCCTGCATCTAACACTGATAGATGTACATTACCACTAAGAAGACTATTCGGACAAAGATTCAGGGGAATGAAAGTAAATCTTTGTGTAATATTGGCTAGTGATTAAATTCAGATTGCACACGATTCATGCGATGAGAGCTATTCATTATATGCTAATTGAAACTAGAATGGATATTCGTGATAAGATCGCCAAGGGTCGGATGCAAGATTTCAATAAAGGTTCATTTGAGTTCGAATAGTAACAGTATAATTTCTAGCTTTCTGGCCAAAAACCGTATGAAATTTAAATACTGCTGCCCAAAAAAGGGATTTGAGCCACCCCACTGCCCCACCGGCTCTGGATCCGCCCCAGTCACCAAATAGATTGAAAGTTAGATGATTCTTTACCATTCTGAATTTAATCACTATCATTATAAAACACCAATCCCGAAAAGGTTATTGATCTACTGACAATCTTTATACGCCAAAGATAAAACTTTTATCAAATGAGGGACCAGTGAAGATCCAGATCTGCCTACATTCTTCGCATCTTGGACAGAAATAACCAGATCAATCTAAAACTCTAATCAGGGCTGATTGCAGACGAAAACTACCGAATGCGACCGAGAGACCGAATGCAACTGATGGAAGTGGTATTTATTTAAAAAGAATAACACAGGTATAAAATAAATAAATATTTTATTAACTGATACAGTCGACACAAACAAAAGCTAGCTCATGTACACAGCAATCGCGTAATGGCTGAAAACATATTATGGTTATATTAATTCAATGATATATTTAATTTATATGATACCGAAAGAAATTTTGTACTACATGTACATCCACTCAGAAATATCTTTATTTTATTTAATCTCCCGATCAAAAGTTGGAAAAGGGTCTTCGATCTCAACCACCTGATTAAATTAAATTGACAAATCACAATCTACAGTTCTGAGACTGGTCTCCAATCATAGGTCTTGTTAAATTTAAACAACCATAGCATTATGTTTTGTATATTTTGCACACATTAAACCCCAATAATTTATTTTATTCATATCAAACGTGAAGAAAAATGTATTATTTGATTTCTTAAAATTCAAACTGGGAGAGTTTTAACACTTTGCTAACATTAAAACCCCAAAATCTATTAATATTTCATTAATATTACACATGACGAAATATGTATGATTTCATTTCATTTAAGAGCTATGTTAATTCATAAAAAATCAAATGTTTTAAGTATATTAAACAGGTTATTGTGGTTTATTTACTTCAAAATTTAGGAAAATTCGAAATAAAATCAATTTTGTTCAATTCTTTAAATTTCTATTATTTTAAAGTATTGTTTAATTAGAAAATTTCGAAAAAAAGATGACTTTTCGTTTTAAATCTGCTTACTCACAGTTTGCTGTAGTACGTTTTAAAAAGAATTCAGTGATTAGCATAACCATGGTTTAATCAACACTTTCCTCCACAGACACATCTTAATTGCGAAGGCGAACAGTATAGATACAGATCAGCCGGCACATCCGTGCCGTCTCATCAGAATCTGCACTATTCGCAAAATATGATTTGTTAGGTTTTTTTCTGACCAAAATGCAACCTGTGCAGATCATAATTAGACGGCACGGATGTAAAAATGCTTATATATGGAGGAAAGGGTTAAAGAAAATGGCAGCGTTGGGAACATAACCATTCTAGGTTCATAACCATTTACCCGGTGATTTTATGTAAAAGACTTGCTATTCATTGCATTTATTTTTCCAAGAAATGGATGGCAACGTGTAGACCCCGAACAGACTGCGCGGAGACGCAGGCTCGTTTGGGTTTAAACTACTTGCACTATGCTAAGTGACTAATTTAAGGATTACTAAATTATTTTGCTTTACTAATAATGCTAAATGAAATCCATTTTTGATTCCATCCATTTTCATCGTTTGTGATATATACCGAGCATTTAGGTTGCACTTATTTCAACTGTATGTGAATTTTTGTCGCACTTATTTAGACTGCATATAATTTCGATTTCGCGTGAATTACTGTACAATGCTGGCCCGAAATTCGAATATTATTCTATGGCAAGCGGTTTGCACAATTATTCCGATATCTATTGCTATCGGCCGATAACTGCAGGTATAAGTCTCAGTCCGAGTACCATAGTTTTTGATGATAGCTAGACTAACCGGCCGATAACCATAGTTCTCAGACCAGAATAGCTCTCGTCAGTTACTATAGTTCTTGGTTTGTGAAATATGGATATCGCCAGAAACAAGTTCCCGACCGAAAATCCTACTTCTCGACGGTCTGATTAATTGTGGAATCCGCTTGCCAAAATCGTTTTTTCCTTTCTCTGTAAGCAAGCAGCTTTCAAACGGTAAAATTACATCATAGCAAGAATTATTGAATCGAAATTTAAGAAAAAAATAAAAATAATTTTATACAACAATTCAACTAATTGTTGTTTAAAAAAAAATCATGGAATCTGTCAGCCTGTACATGGCAATATACAGATTCCAAAACCATTATCAAAACTGAAGCTTTTGATTGGTCCATCTTGAAGACTGGTCTTAATTTCCACCAATCAGATGCCCGAGAAATCGGCGAGCACAAAAACGACATCTAAAATTGGAAGTTATTCGATGGTTGTAAACGGCTCTGTTATGGATGACAGTCTTGAATGTGGTACAAGTGAAATGTCGCTGATTCCGAGAAATAATCTGAAATTATCGAGAAATTGATATCAGATATTTTCACATTTTCACCGTCACAGAAGCGAAATGGTATGGATTATATGAATATGGAGTTATTTGAGACTTTGTTAATCTTGTCGCATGAACAGCTTTCCTCGTAGAAAGAATCGTATCGTGAAGGACTAAATGAAACTGTGGGTTTTTTGTTATTCCTACATGTTTATGACATCTGATTGAACATAAACGCGCTTTAATCACGATGTACAATGTTCGCTATTCTTTAAGCCTCATCGTGCTTGAATCAAAATCTAAAATGTTCGCTATTCTTTAAGACTCATTGTGCTTAAATCGAAACTAAAATGTTCGCTATTCTTTAAGATTCTTCGTGCTTAAATCGAAATCTAAAATGTTTGCATTTCAACCTAACTATAATGTTTTCTGCATTTCAGATTAATTGTGCTAAGAATGTAAAAACTTTGTTACTTACATTAATCTTTGTTAGTTTAACCGGCGAGTGTGGAGTTGAGGAGAACGATGTTGTCGCGGCTTCTGCTCTGGTTACCGAACAGCGAAGGAAGGAGGAAGAGAAGGAAGAACAGGGGCACTGAAATCAAATACAGACACATGTCGGGGTACATTTATATACAACACATATCACACGCTGGTCATTATGTCACATAGTGGTCATTATGAAAGGATAACACATTGCTATTATAAGAGTAACTTTGAAAATAAATGATACCGGTCGTCACGTTGTAATAAGATAATAAATGTGTTCTACACGATTCACGAACAAGGCAATGTTTACTGCACATGCTTCTCCCTTTGATAAAAAAAGTCGTTTCAAATCCATAAAAGTTACAATATACTTAACTTTGCTGACTAAAATAATTTATTAAGGTTCTGTATATTTGACAGAAAAAAATGTGTGCAGTTTTCTGACATAATTGTTTGATAAAGGCCATAGGCCGAAACGTCAATAATAATAAAATGAGTGAAAATACTATTATATTGCGTATTTAACACTATCCCTAAGGATTACTTCAAATATAAAATAATTTATATTTACAACGAGGTTTACTTACATAGAGCACCCAGACCTCCACCAATACCACTGCCGCCGCCAACACCGCCGAGAGCCGGGACTGGAACGTAGCTGAATCCGCCGCCGTAACCACCGCCGTATCCACCACCGTAACTACCGCCGTATCCACCACCGTATCCGGAACCGTATCCCGATCCGTATCCTGAACCGTATCCTGATCCGTAACTATCCCCGTATCCGTATCCCAGATCGTCGGCAATAGCTATTCCGATGACGGCGGTCAGGGCGACGGTAGCGAAGATTGTGATTTTCATTTTGATTCTGAACGAAGAAAAAGGAACTCGAACTAAGGAATTTGGCTATGTAAAATTCAGATGTTCATAGCTAAGCGAAGTTTTAAACAATTACATTTTAATGTAGTTTTAATAACTGCATTATTTGTATTGGCTTTGACTGCGATTTTTTACATTCTTCGCTAAACGTCATCAGCATGTTCACGTCTTACTAGAAAAAATTTAACATGATTTGTATACTTTATTTTCGAATAGTTGATAACAACCGTAAAAATGCACACTATGTGAGTCCTATTTAATTGTTAAGATCGTGCATATGTTGTTGCTGCTGTTGGTTTCGTGGAATAACATATTTTTATATACACTTTTGCTTTTTCTGAACAAAAAGTTTATAATACGTTTTGAGTTCTTGACAGTTTCCCGTATTTATGTAGTTGCTTAGAGTAGAATTTTAAAAATGTATTAATTTATGACAAAACTCACAAGAACCTGACATTATTTTATTCTGTTTACTCAAGCACGTTTTACATAAAAAAAAGACTTTACCACCGACCTTCCCCAATTTCACGATAAAACAACTGATTGAAGGTAATTGTTGATAAAAATCAAAATTAATTAAAAGGGAGGTAATTTGCAAAATAGGATATAAAAGTTACTCTAAATTATTCCTTTGCTCGGACTTTAAAGATTGTGTCTTTCCTTCCACGCATGCCATAAACTTCAAAATTTGACAGTCAAATAATCTGTTTGAAACTTTGTTTGAAAAAAAATCGACTTCGTCATTATTTAGGAAAGGTGAGATAATCTTAAACTTTGATTAATAAATCGCAACACCCGGTTTTATCAAATATCCAGATATGTGCGAATACCATATATTAAATGAATGATAAAATATATGAAAAAAATGAATTTAAAAACTGGTAAGTTTTCATTTTTCCTCGGTATATTTCATTCATTTTTAAGTCTGAAAACTCATATGTAAAAAACTTAATATGTAATTATCAAAAATCTATTCATTTTTCATTTAAGGAGGCCATTAAATTTTCAGTTATTAATTAAAAGGTTTCTACATTAAAAATATTATTATTGATTAAATATTAATAATGAATAATTTAAAAATTGAAAAATAGAAACTTACGATGTGCTTGACCCGACTGGTGAGTGTCCAAATCTTTCAGTGATCGGATTTTATACTTGTAAAAGTGTTCGCAACCAGACATCCGGAAGTCACAAGTAACGCCATTTACGTAACGTAACGTTGATATCATGTTTGATATAGTTTTGACAAGCGCTCAACACCCTTGGCGTAATCACAGTCGCTCTGTTGTAGGTTATTTTCTCAAAATTCAAATTATAAGTCCAATCCTTTTTTTTTCAAAAATTGCTAGCGTCATTTTAATTAAACAAAGTGAAATATGCATATCAGGAATCGCCACTCTCATAAAACACAGCCTCCCCACGCAGAGAAAAAAAGAGGAAGAAAGAGAGCATGTTTGTTATAAGTATGTCAATTCAAATAAGACGCCACAAACAATTAAACGAAAAAGAGAACCTTTAGGGATACCGCCTTGGAACGATCAGTGGCAAAACAGATTGCCACTGGGGGGTTTAAACCAACCTCACACTTGCCCCAACAGGTTGTCATATCACAAAACAAGCACAAATTGTCTTAGTGAAATAAGTGAGTGAACCTGAATGAAGGTATCGTAACATATAATTAAAAAAGAATATATATACTCCAAGTATATATCAACTTAAAACTTGAACTCAGGTCCTAAGATTATAAACTGAAAATGGAAACCAGTCTCAAATCTCAAGGATCTGATGGGCTGAAATGGCGACTGGTCGCCATTTCAGCCAATCAGATGATTGAAATTTAAGACTGGTTTCAAATCTCAGTTTTATAATCTTCAGCCCTCTTTTCACCATCACAAACTTCATCGTTTACACCAAGACTCTCCTACGAATAATTTTACAGTTATGTCACTTTTTTTATTTTTCTGTTTAAGTCTTTATTCATTTGGACCATTTCTTGAACACATATATGTTTACGTGATTGATTTCAAACATAAAAATGTCCCTCATTATCACCTACAGTATTTCATTTCTCACAAAATCCACAACAACAATTATGATAAATATATTATAATATATATGGTAATTTTGACGAAGTTATATCGCAACAACAAATATCTGATATTAAAACAACAAATATCTGGCCGATCACTTCTTTCTAAATTGTACTTTTAAAATATATATGGTAATTTTGACGAGATGATATCAAAACATTAAATATCTGATATCAAAACAAAAATATTTGGACAATCACTTCTTTCCTAATTGCACTCCAAAAAATAGATGTTGTTTTTGACGAGGTGATATCATAACATTAAATAACTGATATCAAAACAACAAATATTTGGTCGATCAATTCTTTCTAAATTGTGGTGCTATAATATATATAATGGTGTTTTTAACGAGGCGATATCAAAATATCAAATGCACCTTTTTTACTGAAACTTTTCTTCAAAGTACCTAGATGATACAAATCTCTGATCCTATTCCAGAGAATGATATGGAACTTTCAATAGGTATCCACCGTCATAACTTACTTCATTCCAAGAAACATTGCAACCCTTAAAATTATCAGAATATTCGAAGAATATGTCGAAGTTTTGTCCTCACGTCGGCGTCGGCATCGACTTAGCCGCCATTGATACAATCAGGTAACAACTCTCTTAGAAATTACTCTTCTCTTTTATCATTGATTTGTTAATAATTTTCCTGCATCGGCACGGATCTTTGGCGATGGTTGCTGTAGTTCTACCATGCAAATTAAATTCTATGGTCTGAAATACAACTTTTTTCAAACTCGGATTTATTTCAAAATATCATATACCCTATGAATTTAAAGCATTCTGATAGGTCGAGAGCTCCGTACTCGCGAGTCCGAAAAAAGTGATAACTACCCCGGGAATTAATAACTACCTTTGCCATCATCATCATCATCATCATCATCATCAATATCAATATCATCATCATCATCATCATCATCATCATCATCATCATCATCATCAGAATGCTTTAAATTCATAGGGTATATGATATAACAAGAAAATACTAATGTTGAGGTCGATATGTAGTTTTGCGGACTTCGTCCTCGGTCGATATCACACTACCCAGGTCCGCAAAACTACATATCGACCTCAACATTAGTATTCATTTGTATAATATATGATATGAATAGCCCAGCGCCATGCATCCTCTTGGTCCCCTGTGTTTTGAACCTTTTGACTATCTACATGAAAATTTCGTTGAATTCATGGTATGGAGATCTATCTGTGTTTCGTATTTAAGTGCCAGAACTTGTGCCAGAACGCTTCTGATAATCCAAGTTATAACACAAACGAATTTCGAGTTGTCTTTATTTCGGATATCTACTTAAACTCGTTGTTTATATGTTGTTGTTTTTTTTTTTCAAAACATTTTTGAAACCAGGAGGAGTATTATACCGAGTTTAAAAAAGTAGAGCTTAAGCTTAATTTGGTGGAGAATAAAACATTTTTATACACAAACGTGTTGGTTACATGTACATAATAGAATGTAAATATATGATTTATGTATAAGCTGTAGAGCTTTCAAAAAAGATATTTTCAGATTTTTTGGGGAGCACAAGATGACTCCAAATAAGTTCTGTAAAACTGAAAAACAGCATAAACTTTCTTTATAATTTCATATATGTATACATTGGGTATGTTTGTATGGTTTATCATCTATCTAAATTGTACTGCTTACTTGTGTTCATTTTGAGTTGCGCTCAAACCGGGGCTAGGCGGCGTGGGCAGTAATATGCATTTCCACTACTGCACATAAACAGGCTTAATCAAACCGGGCGCTGCAATATTTTGATATTTTTGGTGTTTGGTGGATTTCAAAGTTCCCGTGTCATCTATTCGAACAACATGTATAGATTCACAAGAAGCTATAAAATTAAAAGCACGGGTTTGTTTAAACTGAAACAATCACTGTTTGAGTGTAATATGACATATACGAGTATAATACTATAGACAGATTTGATGGACTATGCCATGAATGTGCTATAATATAATGTTTTTTTGACGAAGTGATATCAAAACAACAAATATCTGATATAAAAAACGACAAATATCTGATCGATCACTTCTTTCTAAATTGTAGGTCTACTGCTATAATATATATGGTATTTCTGACTAAGTGATATCAAAACAACAAATATCTGGTCGATCACTTCTTTCTAAATTGTAGGTCTACTGCTATAATATATATGGTATTTCTGGCTAAGTGATATCAAAACAACAAATATCTGATATAAAAAATGACAAATATCTGGTCGATTATTTCTTTCTAAATTGTAGGTCTACTGCTTTAATATACATTGTATTTTTGAAAAATTGATATCAAAACAACAAATATCTGATATCAAAAACGACAAATATCTAGTCGATCATTTCTTTCTAAATTGTAAGTCTACTGCTGTAATATATATGGTATTTTTGACGAAGTGGTATCAAAACAACAAATATCTGATATCAAAAACAACAAATATCTGGTCGATCACTTCTTTCTATATTGTAGGTCTACTGCTGTAATATATATGGTATTTTTGACGAATTGGTATCAAAACAACAAATATCTGATATCAAAAACAACAAATATCTGGTCGATCATTTCTTTCTAAATTGTAGGTCTACTGCTATAACATATATTATATTTTAAAAGATGTGATACCAAAACAACAAATATCTGGCAATGGCTAATTTCCAATATGTTCTTCTAAAATATATATTGTATTTTTGGCGAGATGATATCGTGAAATATAGACCTTAAAACAAGGTACATAGAGAACAGCTTTTTTTGGAATTAAATTTACGATACGAAAAGCTGAATAATTAATGTTTAACCATTAATACAAGCTTGATTAAAACGACGCTTGAAAATTCATGGAAAAGTTCTTAGTTGCGCAAAATAAAAAAGGATTGGTCTTCGAATTTGAATTTGATTTTAAATCAAAACACCTTAAACACAGCGATTGTGATTATTGATTACGCCACGGGTGTTGAGCGCTTGTCAAAATGTAAGTTAAACATTAAAACAAAGTAACGTTACGTTAACGGGGAGCGTTAGTTTCGAATTTCCGGATGTCTGGATGCAAACAATTTGACAACTATAAAATCTGACCACTGGAAGGTTTTGACATCAGTCAAGTTTACTTAACACAGATCGTAAGTAACTATGTTTATATTTTTAAATGTTTACTATAAGTAAATAGATGAAAAACCAGTGTTTTGAGTTTGTGTTTTGAGTTTGTGTTTTGTTGTTGTTTTTTTAAACATTGAAATGCTTTTTAATAACACTATTCTTGTTTCATTTTAAGTCTTGTATAACTATGAGAATTAACAAAAAACTGTAACGATAAATATTTACGCACACAAATTTCGCGTTTTCGGAAGGTCACACATTTTCGCGAATATATATTTTCGCGTTTTTCCAATTTCTGACAATCATTTCATAATCCGGTTGAAATATTCGTGCAAATAAATTTCAGTGGCGTCCGCGAATCTTTTTTTTTTAAATTTCGTCTGGTTTAAGTACAACAAGTCGAATAATTGCTCTGAATTTATTTATTGTAATTTTAAAGTTTTGTTTACAACTTAGCTTAACTATTGATTATTATGATTTCACATTTGAATTGTGGTATAAAGCATGTTTCCTTAGTTCAAGTTTCTTTTTCGTTTAGAATCAAAATGAAAATCACAATCTTCGCTACCGTCGCCCTGACCGCCGTCGTAGGAATGGCTATTGCCGACGATCTGGGATATGGATACAGTGATAGTTACGGATCAGGATACGGTTCCGGATACGGTTCCGGATATGGTTCAGGTTACGGAGGTGGTTACGGCGGTGGTTACAGCGGCGGTAGTTACGGTGGTGGATACGGCGGAGGATACAGTTACGTTCCAGTCCCGGCTCTTGGCGGCGTTGGCGGCGGCAGTGGTATTGGTGGAGGTCTGGGTGCCTTATGTAAGTAAACATTGTTGTCATTTTGGTTTGTTAAGAAATTTTGGTTACAGTAAAGTTTAATTCTATTGGCATGAAACACTACTATATAGAAGTAACTACGTTTTTTTACAAATAAAACTAAGCAGAATATGATTGAAAAACTACTTTTACATGAATCTAGTGGACACAAAATAATATCGCATTACAACATGATAGCAGGTATTGTGTTTACGGAGCAATTTTATAGCTATGTGTTGTGCTTTTAAAATGACCCGTATAGTAATATGTATGGTATTTTTAATATGTCCCATATTTGATTTCAGTGCCCCTGCTTTTCCTTCTCTTCCTTCTCCCTCAATTGTTCGGTAACCAGAGCGGAACACGTGACAACATCGTTCTCCTCAACTCCACACTCGCCGGTTAAGCACCCAAAGGTAAGTAACAAAGCTTTAATAATCCCATCACATTAGTCTAGAATGAAAACGACAGCATTATTGGGCTGAACGAACGGCGATCATTGTAGCTCGTGATTAGAATGCGCAATATTCCCAAGCAAATGCAGTGTAACACTTATAATAGAAAACACTTCATCAGGTCTTATCGTCCTTCACGATACGATAATACGTACGAGAGAAGTTGTTTTTGTGAGATGATTTAGAAAGTTCACCCTTATATAACTAGAAATATATGCAAGTTTTTCTTTTAAAAACACCAATATCATAATAGTTTTAAAAGTTTTCTGTCTAACATCATAAGAGCTTCTTGATATCGAGTTTGTGTTGTCTTATTCAGCCAAAATAACAATGTTTTAATCCGGAACATACACACACTTTCTGCGAGCGTCTTCCTATTTTGAAAATTTCACCGTATTTTTGATGTCTGCTTTGTTTTCAATGGCAACATGAGTTGGAATAAGGGATCCATATCCACCTAGACAACTTCGTTTCTGTGTCGTTGAAAAACATTTGATGATAATGCCAATCTATCATTTCAGATAAATATTCGGAAACAGCGAACTTTTACTTGTGCCACCTTCGTGACAGTCATCCATTACAGAGCTTTGTGCAACAACGGAATAACGTCCACTTTCAGATGTCGTTTATTTATGTGCTCGCCAATTTCATTTTTTGTTAAGTTTGCGGCATCGTGTCTGCGCTATGTTCTTTTTATTAACAGTGTATTATGTCTATAAAACATTTCATAAACAGCCATTTAAGGGAAGTCTTAAAGAGCTCTTGTAGATTAGGGTTGAAGGTTATAAAACTGAGATTGGAAACCAGTCTCAAATCTCAAGCATCCGATTGACTGAAATGGCGACTGGTCGCCATTTCAGCCAATCAGATGCTTGAGATTTGAGACCGGTTTCCATGCTTGGTTTTATAACCTTGTGCATAGATAGATGACTGCTTGGTATGATTAAAACATAGAACGTGTCACGTGACTTCCTAAAACAGTTGGCTGCTTATAACAAGCTCCTGCTTCAGAGCCTGTACATGTTGTATGCTGTATATGCCATCGTAAAAGGCTTACATTTCCGTGGAGACCTGTCTCAAATCTCAAGAATCTGATCCCAAGATCATAAGCTGAGAATGGAGACTAGACTTAAATCTCAAGGATCTGATTGGCTGAAATGTAGTCTTGCCTTCATTTCAGCCAATCAGATGATTCATACAGTGTATTTGAGACTGGTCTCCAAACTCAGTTTAATAATTGGTACTTGCCTCGTGATTATAAAAGCTTTTTCATGCTCAACCCATTGAAATGTGCTCAAACTTGAAAGGTCTAGAACATTAAAAATCTGTATAAACAAAAGAACCCTATGTGATATACAGTATTACTATTGTTATTGAGATCAATCATGTCATATTACGATTTTAAAGTGTATTATTTTAGATGATCAAATCAAAGAAGAAATCAAATTTTCATGCTCAAATTGAGTTCATCATGACAAATATTTTATAACCACGAGGCCTCGTTAGTTATCATTTAGCCTGAGGATAATTCCAGCCAGTTAATCGGAAAACGATACTTTTTTCATATACATGTAGTCATATGTAGAAAAATTACGGGCCCTTAATGTGTACAAAGTGTTATAATTTCCTAAATAAGTTTTACTTGACGCATGATCATAAAAACTTAATAGATCAGTCTCGAAACTTGACTGTGATTGTAAAATTTCGAGACATAGATCAATTGCAACTGATCGGCTATTTGAGATTTAAGACTGGTCTTCAATGTCAGTCTAATTGAACTTTGGCCCTGGTCATTTGATCAGATTACATTTAATAAAATGAAGACGTGTTAAGAAGTCCCTTATAGCATCGTGTTAAAATGTGTTAATGACATTTCTTAATGATACCATTATACAATTTGATATCAGCCACTAAGTGCCTGCAATCAATGTTTATGCATATTGTTAACATCTGTAAAAAAATATTTATTTATTTGATACATGTGTCATTCTTTATTTTATACCAATGAATTGATCTTATTCTGGCATGACAACGCTCCTACTTCACCAAGATTGATTTGTTTTATTAGTTGGACGCAAGAGGCTTACGTCCTAAAAATTCTCAAAATGAAAAAGGGAATTACTTAAAATTATTTTTAAAAAATACGAACGTTAGGAAGAGCTAGAGATCTTGTTGTTACTTTATAACAATTTTAAAGTAAGTCTCTATATATATTAGTATAGTCAATCCTCTGAGTTTAAATATGTACTAAGTTCCAATGTGGGGATAACCGAAAAATATTGTTGAAGACTTTTAGAGCTGATGTTGTGCATTTACATTTCATATCAATAATTTGTGTTAGGTTAAATATATTGTGCAGCTGCATAGAAAACTTTTAAAAAAATCTAAGTTTAAGTCTGCAAATAAATTTTGGAAGTAAAATGTCTTGTCGAAAATGAAGAAGGTCATGATGAAAAAGTGAAATATGCATATCAGGAATGGCCACATCCAGCAGACACCGCCTCCCAACACAGACAAAAAGTAGAGAGGAAAAGAGAACATGGCATTAATCAGTTTCAAAATGGACGCCACAAACAATTAACGGAAGTGAGAACCCGAGGTGTTACCGCCTTGAAACGGTAAGTGGCAAAACAATTTGCCACTGGGGTTTAAACCAGGTTCTAGGGTGCACCAACCTCACACTTGCCCGAACAGGTTCTCATATCACAAAACAAGTACCAGTGGTCTTGGTGAAATAACTCCAACCCACCCAGTGAAATTCACTTTAAGTTTGATATCTTCAGCTAATGGAAGAGATAAAACTGTTAATATTACGTGAAAATATTTTGGCAAATGTTCAGTTGTTTGATAGAAATGAAGTAAATCAAGATATTGGACAATTACATGTATTTTTAAGTTAAAATCATTGTCTATCGTAGTTAGTTCCGCCCACTCTTTTCTTGTTTCGGACTACAGTAACCCATTCTTTTTATCAAAATCAAAATTGACAAGGGATCTGAGAATACAATATTGCATATCACAGACATTGTCAAATGTACATTTTAAAAATCAGGACGTATATCCTTGTGGTGATTGAATTGATACAAATATGAAAATATTTCTGGCTCGGTTTGATTGAGCCTGTATATGAGCAGTAAGAGCGGTAATGTAAATGCATATTACTCTGCTCACGAGAGTAATATGGGTAAAATGGGTGAAGTGTGAGATAAGTGCGTCATAGATCCTGGTTTTAAACTCCCAGAAGCAAATTGTTTTGCATCTGGTCATTCTAAGGCAGTAACCTCTCGGGTTCTCATTTTCGTTCATTGCTTGTGGTTGATTACAAGTAATAAATGCATTTATATTGTATATTTTATATATGCTTTGTGTAAAAGAAAGCTACAGAGCATTTAAGTAAGTAAAAGTTGACATTGCAAAAGTTAATTAAAACACAGCATAATCTTTCTCTGTATACCGTCGGTGTGTATCTGACAAAATCCAACGGTTCAATAACATCAGATCTGTAAAAGACAAGTATTGGATTGGGATTTATGCATCGTCGGATACCCACGGTTGATTCTATTACGTTACTCTCCATTCATCACCCGGTGATGAATGGAGAGTAACGTAATAGAATCAACCGTGGGTATCCGACGATGGGATTTATGTAGCAATCATCTCTAGACAATATAATACCATAGTAAAAATTTATGCATTGAGTCATTAATGTACTTTTGTATTAAATAATATTTAAACTAATACACCAAAATATTTTAAAGATATGGACATAGTGCATGTTTATATAAAAACTATAAGTGGAAAATGCGCATAACTTCAAACACTATTGTAGGAAAGTTATGACTGCTTTTGGTTAAACTGTAGATTATAATGGTGAAAATAAATAAGTTAACAGTTGATATCAAAAGCAGTCTCGAAATTGTTGACCAAACCTATGAAACTAAAATCGAAGCGAAAATGGGGCAAAACTTTAAACATATTTTAATACAGCTAATGGTCTTCTGTGGTAATGATGATAATAATAATGGTGAATACACGCCGATAATGATCTTTCTGCTTCCATAATTACTAACAAAAATAATTACTATCAGTGTAATGGGTTTTGTTGGTAAAGATGTTCTTTACGAAGGTGAGTGTATATTCTAAGTTTAAAGTTGATATCTCAAGTATTTTCCAACTTGTCGACAACGTGATTTAAACCTTTAAGGTGGGCAGTCAAAACATTTGAAATATATATGATTGCAAATATCTAAATGTTTAAGAATCGGACAATAAATAACTTATCGTCGGCTGTTTTAAGTTGCCTATAAATTGCCTTTGGAAGCAGCTATTCAGTAACAGTTTCAATGCATTTCGAATGGTTAATGTCTGAAACTGATTACAAATGAGATATTTTATTTTATGTTATATTCCAAAATAATTTCCGTTATAAAAATATCAATAACAGTCGACTTTGCACTTAAATTGATGATGTCACTGGTCATATCAAAATAACCCCAGCAAACACTTCGAAACAATTATATTAAACTGAAAAAATCTCGGCAACCAGTTAACCGATTTAAAAGATCTTTTCACTTATGTGCTCAGTTTTGAAATGCATTGAAACTGTTACCGAATACGCACAAAAATGGTACTTAAGTAAACCCTGAGGGAATTCAAAAGGGCAACATCGAAAAGGGCAACATCCCGGTTCACCGTTAAACACGCTAATAAAATGCGCATCAACTCTACTTTTTCGTTACTTGTTTGTGGAATCTGATTTGAAATTGGTCATTTTATAACCAAATCCTCTAAGCGTGTGGTTGTGTGGGGAGACTTTGTTTAAGAGTGTGGATATGAATGTTTTTGTTATTGTAGCTTTGCATTATGATGGAAATTTAAAAGAAAACAACAAGACTCTTCATCGCTTTAAATAAGAAGTATTAAATACTCACGGTGCCTCTTGTCATCAACTAATACAAAAGATAGAGGCTCTGATTTCGTTCAACTAAAGAATTGCCAACCCAGATTAAGAGCAATGTTATTGTAGTAAATCAAAATAACACGTTTTTTTTTCAAATAAATACATATTTATTTACAGATGTTACAACAGGATAGATTTCATTGTATTGTTGTTTATGACAACTTTTACTATTGTCAGAATACAATTTAATATATGAATGCATCAACGATGCAATAAACTTAACAAAACAAAGAAATCGAAAAGCACAAAAATTAACGACATCGGAAGGTGGAGTTTATTTCATTGTTGTATACGGCTCTGTAATGAAAGACCGTCAATAAGGTGGCACACGAGAAATGTCGCTTTTTCCGAGAATTTATCTGAAATGATAAACATAATTGTAAAATATTGTTCAAACACTGTGTCAATACTTGTTTAGCTTTTTGATTTTTTTAAAAGAATAAATTGAAATATGTTGTTATATACATGTATTTAAGGGTCAACTTATGAAACCGAGGTTGTAATTTCTTTGCTCAAATCTTTAATATTTTTGCCTGTGTAAAACCTGACCTCACCATATTCATATCAGGATTTTTCTGTTTATTAAGCCTTATTGTGTTGTACACATGTATCGTTCCAGGCTGTGATTATAAAAGCTTTATTACTTACTTTTGTGAATTTAACCGGCGAGTGTGCTGTTGAGGAGAACGATGTTGTCACGTCTGCTGCTCTGATTACCGAACAGTTGAGGGAGTAGGAAGAGAAGGAAAAGCAGGGGCACTGAAATCAAATATGGGTTACCTTAATTAATTACTACATAACCATAGGAGTCATTTTGAGAAAAAAAAAAGCTATAAAGTTGCTTTGAAATACACATTACCTGCTGTCATGCTTTTAAAATATTTCTTTTGTTCTACTATATTGACAAAAAAGTAATTTCTACTGCGTTTGATTTTTCCATTTTTATTATACAAGTGTAGTTTCAAATGGTTTTGCCCATGACTCTTGCAAGGTGGTAACCGGTTAGGCTTTTTGCCCTTATTGTTTGTTGCGTCTTATTGGAAATTGAACTTTATATAATACTTCCCTGTATTATTTTCTCTATGATTTTTCCGTGTGTGGTTGTGGCTGTGTTTTGTGAATATTTCTATACCTGATATGTATGTTTCACATTTTATTCAACCATAATTAGAGATATAATAGTTTTTCTCACAATTGTATTAAACTTTACTGTCACCAATAATGTCAATTCTTAACAAACCTTACACTAACAGCGTGTTTTACTTACATAGTGCACCAAGACCTCCTCCAATGCCACTACCGCCACCAACACCGCCAAGAGCTGGGACTGGAACGTAACTGTATCCGCCACCGTAACCGCCGCCGTAACCACTACCGTAACTACTGCCGTATCCACTACCGCCGTATCCGGAACCGTATCCTGAGCCATATCCTGAACCGTATCCGGAACCGTATCCTGAACCATAACTATCACCGTATCCATATCCAAGATCGTCGGCAATAGCCATTCCGACGACGGCGGTCAGGGCAATAGAAGCGAAGATTACGATTTTCATATTGATTCTGAACAAAAACGAAAAAGAAATAAGATATACGCAAACCTCCTCACTAAAATTTAACTGTGAATTCAGCTAAGCGAAGTGGTGAGGAAAGATACAAAATCATAATAAATTAATTAAGAGATTTTTTAATAAGTGCTAATAAAAATCAACACGAGAAAAAAAGTTTGAAGGAAAAAGGCAATTATGAAAAATCGATTTAATATTCATTTGAAACGCCCATTGATTTTTCAGTTATTAATTAAAAACCAATTAAAATGAACATTTAGTCAGAAACATAGTTACTTACGATGTGTTTGTCTTGACTAGTGACCAAATCTTTCAGTGGTCAGATTTTATACTTGTCAAAATGGTCACAACCAGACATCCGGAAACGTAACATAACTTTGATTGAAGTCTAACTAACGTTTTGACAAGCGCTCCACACCCTTGGCGGAATCAAAATCATTGTTGAATACGTGTTTAGTTTTAATTTAGATTCGAAGACCAGTCCTTTTTGTTTTTGCACAACTAAGAACTTAGAATTGGCCAGCGTCGTTTTTATCAAATTTTGTATCGTAATTTAATTCCAAAAGTATTTTATAAATGTTCTCATTACAAATTATTTAAAGTTATAAGTAAATTACCTTTATTAATGGTATCGACTCGTCATAATACCATAGTTAACGTGTTTACATTTTGTATTATATTTTATTTGGCTGAAATATACTTTAACATGTTTACATAAATATTTTTCAAAACGATGCATGGTACTATAATTTTGTTTTCTTGGATCTATTTTAAAAGAAATATATTTAAATAATATTTCAATGATTTTTTATGGAATTCAGATGGAAAAACATGAAAAATGCTACTTTTAAGTATCCCATATTTAATTTTCCTTGTAATATTTTTCGAAAAAAATTGTATTTCATTTGCAAGATTCTGACAACTTTATAAACAAAAATTGAGTTTAATTGCATTTTGTATAAATTTGTCTTTTTTTATCCGGTTATTGATACTCTACATGATAATTTTTTTTTTTCAAACTTAATAAATTTAATATACCATATTAACTTTTTTTTTCATTTTTATTATATTCATATTCATAAAAGCCTATTCTTGGCGAAAACATGTTTCGGTAATAAAGGCCCAACGTTACTTATGCGGTGAAATATATTAAACGGTGAGGTACATAATAACACGGTCACTTAAAGAGAAAAGTTCTGTATGTTTCAGAAAACAATTTATTATTATGTGAAATATGCATATCAGGAACGTCCATTGCCCAAGATCATAAAACTAAATCTGGAGATCAGTCTCAAATCTCAAGCATCTGATTGGCCAATCAGATCCTTGATATTTGAGACTGATCTCAAAACTTAGTTTTGTGATCTTGGGCACATATTAAGATTACAGAGCCAAAATGAAGAGAGGAAAAGTGAGCATGGGTTATAGAACGATAAATTTCTAAAAATAGACACCAAAAACAACTAATAAAATAAAGAATCCGAGAGACTCCCAAAAGGTTTTTGTCTGAACAAACAAGTGCAAGTTGTATATGTGAATAAGCTTCAACCCAACCACCAGCCCACCCACCAGCTCGACAATATAGATGCAAAAGCACATAAACATATACAACATAAGAAGCTAATAGCATTATAAAAGCAAATAGGCGAGTACTCGGTCACCTTACCAAGACCAGAGCCCTTAGAGTCAAATCGTCAAACAGGAGTAAAAGAAACAGATCGAGATTCAATTTCTTTTAACAATATTTCCCTATAACCTTCATTAAGGACAATATCATTAAGATTAACAAGAAATTGTCGGAACCGCTGGATGCTCTTCGGGGTACTGTGGGGACACAAGAATGCTTCTAAAACAATCTATATCATAATTCAGGGATTTCAATAGTTTTTGAAAACCAGGGGTCATCTGACCCCTGTTGAGAATTTTTAAGGGGTCATTATCAGATCTTCGCGAGTCATATCTTGTATACATTGCGCTAAAAAAGGTGTTTTAACTTCATTATTATATATTTTCAAGGTTCAAATAAGTATTTACTTCATCTTTAAAATGCAAAAGACACATATTTATCTTTATTCTTGCAAAAATATGACCACTTTTCCTAAATTCTCCTGCATTTAAATGACTCAAAGCTCAAAATCAGTTGGGGTCAAAATTGGAAAACTTCAAATTTGTTTGCATCAAAATGCAAGAATCTGCATCTATTGAAATCACTACATATGAAGCTCTAACTCAGTAAACACAAACTGTCACTTGTTACTTCGATTATTTTATCTCTGCTTATAAGCCTTGGTTCTTATAAACACTTGAAACATTTAATATGTTTTAGCAAAACCCATGAAAACCCACAAAACTCTTTCAAGTTAGATCCCTTGTTCATTTAGATTTTTGATTGAAAGTTGTTAAAATTTGTTCATAACTTGGAATGTAATGTAGATAGTGGCTTGAAACTTGAAAAATATATATTCAACAACATGATAAAAAGCATCACCAACAAGACTTCTAACTCTAGTACAAACAATGTTGAGGTAATGGCCGTTTTTCGCTTACAGTTTTAAGGTTTTATGCACTTAGTCCATAACTACTAAAGATACCAATTTGAAACTTGGAATATCTATTTGCCATCATAATCTTTACCAGAAGCCCATTAATATACTACAAACATTTAAAGGTATGATCCATTTCCACTTTTTTTGCGATAATGTGTCTGCCCCCTTGCTGCTAAGAATTTGTGTCATATATTCATCAATATCGTTTTGATATTGGTATAACAAATTCAAACAAGAATATTCTCAGTAAGACCCATATCTTTACTACAGATAGGTTTTAAGTTCTGCTCATTTTCACTTAGATTTTGCGGAAAGATTTTTGTGCACTAGGTCTGTAAAGGTTTTATTTCTTAGAATAATTAATTAATTAAATAAAACAAAAACGACTATACAGCGTCTGTTATTACGCCAAGTGTGTCAAGCTTGTCAATACGCTATGAAAGTAATGTTACGTTTACGGCGTTACGTCCGGATGTCAGGTCCAGTATAAAATCCGATTTCTGAAAGATATGGTCACTAGTCAAGTCAAACACATCGTAAGTAACCAAAGTCTTCTATTTTACATATGTATACTGTAATTTACTTTAAAATAAGTACTAATAAATAAGTACAAGATTTTTATTGAATGGATTTCTTACAATTAATTTTTTATGATTATTAAGTCATCAGTTATTTCGTGTTAAGTTGTGAAATTGCACACTTACACATAAATGAAAATTCATATGAACAAGGACATTCTGTTGCATTTGAGTAAACAAGTTTCCCAACATCGTTTATTACGTTTCAGAATCAACATGAAAATCACAATCTTCGCTACCGTCGCTCTGACAGCCGTCGTCGGAATGGCTATTGCCGACGATCTGGGATACGGATACGGGGATAGTTACGGTTCTGGTTATGGATCAGGATACGGTTCCGGATACGGTTCAGGATATGGAGGCGGTAGTGGATACGGCAGCAGTTACGGTGGTGGATACGGCGGCGGTTACGGCGGTGGTTACGGCGGTGGATACAGTTACGTTCCAGTCCAAGCTCTTGGCGGTGTTGGCGGTAAAGGCGGAATCGGCGGAGGTCTTGGTGCCCTATGTAAGAAAATATTGTCATTATTTGAGACTTTTGTTTAGAAATGACATTATTTGTGACAGTAAAGTTAAATTTTAAAGTCAGAGGTTATATATTTGGAAATTACTGGTTATGTAATAAAAAGCGGAGGAAGCACGTGCAAAAAAGTACTATGTAGAACACAATAAAGTTTTCATAACACCATGACGCGGGAATTGTGTTTTAAAATGTACTCTTGTTGATCGATACTTCCATGTCGATATATGTAGTGTATTTTCAATGTAACCCATATTTGTTTACAGTGCCCCTGTTCTTCCTGCTCTTCCTTCTCCCTCAATTGTTCGGTAACCAGAGCGGAAGCCGCGACAACATCGTTCTCCTCAACTCCACACTAGCCGGTTAAACTCCAAAGGTAAGTAACAAAGCTTTTATATTTTTAGCAGATTCTGACATGTATGCAAAATATAACAAGTAGGCTGCAATACAAACTACAGCACAGTTTGGCTAAAATAATATCGAAAATGTTATTGATGTGAATGCGCATCAGGTTCTACATGCACAAAGGGACGAACGCATATAAGACATGTCGTCGCGTTTCAAGCCAAAATTTGAAAAAAAAATCAATATCGAGTATGTACTGTCTTTTTTTAAACCAAACCAATATTATTAACTAGACGTGTGTTTAGTTGAACACTCGTGTCGCCCTCTGGTACAATGTCGAAAAAATGCAAGTTCAAAAAGGGTCATAACTCAACCAAATGTAACCTTGACCTAAAGAATTCGGCATCATCATGAGCGTGTTGTCATAAGTAATATAATTTGAAAGTTTCATGAAGAAATATTGAGAAATGGCAAAGTTATAGTCAACTTTAAGTTTTTATGTCAAAATCCAAGTATAAAAAGGAGCACAACTCCATCAAATGTGACCTTGACCTAAAGAATTTGGCATCATCATGAGCCTGTGGTCGTAATCAATATAATTTAAATGTTTCATCAAGAAATATTGAGAAATGGCAAAGTTATAGCCAACGTTTTCGTGACGGACGGACAGACCGACGAACAGACGGAGAAAGCGATCCCTATATATCGCCATTTCTTCGAAAGGGCGACACAAAAATAATGTGGTCTGAATTTAAAACATTCCTTTTGCTTTTGGGAACGCGAGCGTTTTTCCACTGAAGTTGCTTCTGTGTCGGTGGAAAAAAATATTTATAATTTAATATTGTCTATCATTTCAGATAAATTCTCGAAAAAGGCGACATTTCTAGATTGCCACCTTCGTGACGGTCATCCATTACAGAGCCTTGTACAACAATGGAATAACTTTCACCTTTCAGATGTCGTTTGTTTATGTGCTTTTCGTTTAAATGTACGGCACCGCATGCAATTTATGTTCTTAATTAAATACACTGTTCATTGACTGTAGTATAACCTGTCACAAACAGTTATTCAGTGGAAGGTTTTAAGTGCCCGTGTATATTGGGTGGATGCTTAACACGGTGTGTTTAAAATAAACAATATTGCATATGCCTATTGTAACATCTGTAAATAAATAAATATTTATTTATAAATACATGTATGTTTCGTGTTTACTACCATTATTTCGGTCTTTCTCCAGCTTGATAATTCCAGTAGTTTAACAAATAACAATGCAGCTTTTATGTGTTGTATAAGTTAGCGGCAAGAAGTGTCAACAATATTTGATACTTTTTAAGGGGAGATAAAGGGTTTTCGACGTAAACATTATGAGAAGCTTTAAAACTAGAGAGCAGATGCGCATTTTAACAAATGCTTCGAATTTATAACTGTTCACCGAGTAGTGTCCCTTTTGAATGTCAGCATATACTAAAGCACAATTCATTTGCAGGATATTAAATGGTCTATAACGTTGAAACTACATATTACTACAACCAGACATCCGGAAACGTAACATAACTTTGATTAAAGTTTTACTAACGTTTTGACAAGCGCTCCACACCCTTGGCGGAATCAAAATCATTGTTGAGAACGTGTTTTGATTTAATTCCGATTCGAAGACCAATGCCTTTTTTATTTTTAGCCCAACTTAGAACTTAGAATTTGCGTCGTTTTCATTAAATTGGTTATAATGTGAAATATATGTTATTTTTGTATCGTAATTTAATTCTGAAAAATGTTATTTTTGTATCGTAATTTAATTCTGAAAATGTTCTCATAAATATTTTGAGGTTATCAGTTAAGGTAATTCATACTTGCTCATAATACAGTTTTACTGATGATGAGCTGTGAAAATAAAATTATCATTTTTTAAACAATTTCCATACAAATTGTTATTATATTGTTATAAACAGATGAATATTGATAATAACAGGAGACAAAAGTTAAAAAAAAAGGAATTTTGTTAGAAAAGTAATAAAATGTGGTACCTGCTATGTTGTCTAATCCGGGTGTCAAAAGAAAGCATTTTCCACTCAAATAACCAAAAAATAATTAATTACAATATCCAGTTCAATGTTCTCTCTAAGGCCAACCAGTGTTTTTTTTTCAAAATAACTGTTTTAACATTGAATAATTTATGGTATTAACTCGTCAAAATACCACAGTTTACTTCTTTTCTTATGTATTATAATTTTTCTGAAATATATTTTAATATGTTAACATATACACTGTATAACTTTTTTAAACTATGCATAGTGATATAGGCATTTTCTGGATCTATTGAACAAATACGTATATACTATATTTCCATAATTTCTAAGAGAATTCAGATGGTCAAAAGTGTGAAAAAAGTTTAATTTCTATTAAAAAAATACCATATGTATTTTCCTTGTAATATTCTTCGAAAAGAAATTAATTTAATTTCCATGATTTTGACAGCATTACTATGTATATACAAAAATTGGGTTTACCGGTATAAAATACCGAACAATGTTACTGTTAATTCCATTTCTATGGATTGTCTTGTATATCAGGTTATTGATACACTACATGATAAATGATTCAAACTTAATAAATTTAGTAAACCATAGTAACATTTTTTCCATTTTTATTATATTTATAAAAGCCTATCATTGGCGAAAAAATTGTTTCGGTAATAAAGGCACTACGCTTCTTATGCGGTGAATATATTAAACGGTGAGGAACATAATGGCACAGTCACTAAAAGTGAAAAGTTCTGTATGTTTTAGAAAACAAATTTTAACTAAGTGAAATATACATATCAGTAATGGCCTAATCCAGTGCCCAAGGTTATAAAGCTGAGCATGGAAACCAGTCTCAAATCTCAAGCATCTGATTGGCTGAAATGGCGACCTGTCGCCATTTCAGCCAATCAGATGCTTGAGATTTGAGACTGGTTTCCATGCTCAGCTTTATAACCTTCAGTCCTGAAGACACAGCCTCCCCACACAACCAAAAAATAAGAGATGAAAAGTGAGCATACACTACATGATAAAATGATAAATTTCTAAATAGACACCTTAAACAATTATCGAAAATAAAAACCCGAGAAAACCCCCAAAAAATTCTCGTATGAACAAACAATTACAAGTTGTTTTTTGTGAATTTGCTCCAACCCAACCACTAGCCCACCCCCAACTCGACAATATAGCATGCATAAGCTCACAAACATATAAAACATAAGAAGCTAATAGCATTATAAAACAGAAAAGTGAGTACTCGATGATTTACAAAGACCAGAACCCATGGGGTCAAATCATCAAAAACATGAAGACAGTAGTAAAAGAAATAGATGTAGATCGAGATTTTATTTTTTACAAGATTTCCCTATAATCTTCATAAAGGTCAAAAAGTTTACAAGATATGGGTGGAAGCGCTGGATGCTCTCCGGGGTACTGCTTCTAAATGGAATGCTTCCAAAATACTATATCACATGTAGCTATAACTCAGTAATAGATAAGGGAACTTTAAAAGCAACCAAACACGACAAATATAAAAATATTGCAGGCTCGGTTTGATTGAGCCTATTCATGGGTAGTAATGGAAATGCATATACTGCCCACGCCGCCTAGCCCCGGGCTAGCGCAACTCAATATTTACACCAATAAACACAAACTGTAATAATAAATTCAAAAAAAGGTGAAATATGCATAAGTGTCACTTCTTGCCTTGATTATCTTATCTTTGCTTATAAGCTTTGGTTCTTATAACAACTTGAACTTTAAATATGTTTGTAACAAAACCCGTAAAACCAACTCAAGGTATATCCCTTATTCATTTTGTTTTGCATTGAAAGTTGTTATAAATTTGTTCATAACTTTGCAACTAATGAAGATAGTAGCTTGAAACTTGAATTATATATTCATCAATAGAATAAACAGCCAACAAGATCTTTAACTCTTGTACAAACAATGTTCAGATAACGGCCGTTTGTTTCGCTCTGATTTTTAAGGTTTTATGCACTTGGTCCTTAACTTATTAAGATACCAACTTAAAACTTGGAATATATATTTGCCGTCATAGTCTTTGTCAAAAAGCTCATTAATACAAATGAATTAAACCGCGATCTTAGTAAAATTGAATCTTGGGCTAAAACTTGGTTGGTTACCTTTATTCCAAACAAAACCGAATCGCTCATTATAAGCCGAAAAAATCCTAAACCAAATCATCCCAACCTCTTAATGTACAACACAATTATTGCCGAAGTTAAAGAACATAAACATTTAGGTATTTACCTCTCACACGATGCAAAGTGGTCATCAACTATAAAATGTATAACAGAAAAGGCATGGAAACGTATTGCAATCCTCAGACAGTTTAAATTTATTGTTGATAGGAAATCACTTGAGAAAATGTATTTTAGTTTCATTAGGCTTCTTTTAGAATACGGTGACATAGTCTGGTCAAATTGTATAATCGAACAATCAAACCTTATTGAAGCAATCCAAATAGAAGCCGCCAGAATCGTTACTGGTGCGACCAAATTATGCGAAATTAATAAACTTTATGATGATTTAAAATGGCAGAAACTTATCGTCCGACGTAACCAACATAAGTTAACAATGTTTTATAAAATGACCCACAATTTAAGTCCGGATTACCTTCAGTCTCTAGTCCCGGAACGAAATGAAACAAGATTAACCTACACGCGTCGTAACAGCTCAAACTACTCACTCATTCAATGCAAAACAACACTTTATTCCAATTCCTTTTTGCCTTCTACAGTACAAAACTACAACAATCTACCTGAAGAAATAAAAACATTACAAGTTCGACAGTGTTTACATCAAGGTTACCTGGCAACACAAATAAACCCCCTTTGTATTAAAATACTGGTACCAGGCAACTCCAGATCCAATACTGCAGACTACGATTAGATTGCGGTCCTTTAAATCAGTTCCTTTTCAGAAAAAAAACCTTGCCAACTCACCTTTATGTTCTTGTGGAGTCATTGAATCCACTGACCACTATCTTTTAAGATGCCCTAACTTTGACAACCATAGACAACACTACCTTAACAATTTACCTTGCCCCCTTCTTCTCCAAAACTTATTATTCGGATCTGAATATATTTCTGTTGACGAAAACAAGTTCGTTTTTACTCAAGTTCAAAAAATACATCGAGGCAACCAAAAGATTTGCATAAGCCTGTTTTACGCTTGGCTGCTCTAACCAACCTTCCTTTCTTCCCTCATGTACACCTTCACTCTTTCCCTTCCTTGCCCCTCTCTCTCTCTCTCTCTCTCTCTCTCTCTCTCTCTCTCTCTCTCTCTCTCTCTCTCTCTCTCTCTCTCTCTCTCTCTCTCAGATTTTGCGTTATATATTCACTATAATACGAGTAATTTTGATATTGGTCTAACAAATAATAATAATAATAATAATAATAATAACAACTTTATTTTACGAGGGTGACTTATTTGACAATGTCAATTTTCAATAAGGCCCGCAAAGTATGTACATGTATGTAGACATTTGACAAAGATAAACAGTATAATATGGTTACAAATACAAACTACAAAAGTAACAAAACTACAAAGCTACAAAACTAATTGCAATGAACTACATTTTATGATAAGGCGAAGACTTTCTTCCAGCAAATGTATTTTGCTTTAAATTGTTGAACTTTGTTATAACTTTTTACATATTCTGGAAGAGAATACCAGATGTGTGTTCCTGTGTAAATAAATGCTTTGCAAATATTAATTAATATTTATAAATATTATAAATATTAATATAAATTTTGTAAATATTATGTCATCAGTTATTTCGTTATAAGTTGTGAATTTCACACACATAAATAAAAATTCATATGAACAAGAACATTCAAATTCAAAAAAGAAGAATATTCCCAGTATGACCCATACATTTTATACAGGTATATTTAAGTTATGCTCATTTTCACGTTGATGTTGCTTGAAAAAGTGCACTTCGTCTGTAAAGTTTCTATTTCATAGAATAATTAATTAAATAAGACGAAAACGCCTATATAGCGTCTGTTATTACGCCAAGGGTGTTAAGCCTGTCAAGGCGTTATGAATGAAATGTTACATTTACGGCGTTACGTCCGGATGTCTGGTCCAATATAAAATCCGATTTCTGTAAGGTATGGTCACTAGTAAAGTCAAACACATAGTAAGTAACTATAGTCTTCTATTTTAAATATGTAAACTCTAATTTACTTTAAAATAATAAATCATAAATCAGTAAAAGATTTTTATTGAATGGATTTTTGACAATTATTTTTTTTTATTTTATTAAGTCATCAGTTATTTCGTTTTAAGTTGTGAATTTTCACAATTGCACATAAATAAAAATTCATATGAACAAGGACATTCTGTTGCCGTCGAGAAAACAAGTTTCCCAACATCGTTTTATTACGTTTCAGAATCAACATGAAAATCACAATCTTCGCTACCGTCGCTCTGACCGCCGTCGTCGGAATGGCTATTGCGGACGATCTGGGATATGGATATGGTGATAGTTACGGATCCGGATACGGTTCCGGATACGGCTCAGGATACGGTTCAGGATACGGTGGTGGATACGGAAGTGGATACGGTGGTGGTTACGGAAGTGGATACGGCGGTGGTTACGGTGGCGGATACAGTTACGTTCCAGTCCCAGCTCTTGGTGGCGTTGGCGGTAAAGGCGGAATCGGGGGAGGTCTTGGTGCCCTATGTAAGTACATTTGTAAATATTGCCATAATTTTGTTTCGAAATGACATATTTGTGATAATAAAGTTAAATTTTAAAGTCAGTTACAGCTGTTATATATTCGGAAATTACTCTTTATGTAACAAAAAGCGAAGGTAGCATATGCAAAAAATACTTTTTGTCGTTAATCTAGTAGAAAACAATAAAGTTTTCATAACACCATGACGGCGGGTATTGTGTTTTAAAATTTACTCTTATTGATCGATACTTCCATGTCGATATATGTAGTGTATTTTCAATGTAACCCAAATTTGTTTACAGTGCCCCTGTTCTTCCTGCTCTTCTTACTCCCTCAATTGTTCGGTAACCAGAGCGGACGCCGCGACAACATCGTTCTCCTCAACAGCACACTCGCCGGTTAAACTCCCAAATGTAAGTTACAAAGTTGTTTTTATATTTTCAGCGAATTCTGACATGTATGCAAAATATAACAAGTTAGGCTGAAATGCAAACTACAGCACAGTTTGGCTAAAATAAAAGCGAAAATGTTATTGATGTGAATGCGCATCAGGTTCTACATGCACAATTGGACGAACGCATATATGAGGTCGCGTTTCATTCCAAAATTTGAAAAATAATCAATATCGAGTGTTTACTGTCTTTTTTAACCAAAACAACAACAACAACAACAATAATAATAATAATAATAATAATAATAATAATAATGTGGTCTTAATTTTAAACATTCCTTTTGCTTTTGGGAACGCTAGCGTTTTTCCACTAAAGTTGCTTCTGTGTCGATGGAAAAAAAATATTTATAAGTTTATATTGTTTATCATTTCAGATAAATTATCGAATACGGCGACATTTCTAGATTGCCACCTTCGTGGCGGTCATCCATTACAGAGTCTTGTACAACAATGGAAAAACTCTCACATTCAGATGTCGTTTATTTATGTGCTTGCCGATTATATGTACGCACCCGTTCATGCATTATGTTCATAATTAAATAAACTTTATTTTGACTACACTAAAACCTATCATAAACAGTTATTCAGTGGAAGGTTTTAAGTGCCCGTGTATATTGGGTGGATGCTAAACACGGTGTGTTTAAAAATAAACAATATTGCATATGCCTATCGTAACATCTGTAAATAAATAAATATTTATTTATTAATACATGTATGTTTCGTGTTTACTATCATTATTTCGATCTTTCTCCAGCTGGATAATTCCCGTAGTTCAACAAAAAAAAAACAATGCAGCTTTTAATTGTTGTATAAGTTGGCGACAAGAAGTGACAACAATATTTGATACTTTTTAAGGTACGATAAAGGTTTTTCGACAAAAACATTATGAGAAGCTTTAAAACTAGAGAGCAGATGCGCATTTTAACAAATGCTTCGAATTTATAACTTTTACCGAGTCGTTTCCCTTTTGGATTTCAGCATATACTGCACAATTCATGTACAGGATGTTCAATGGTCTCTAATTTGAAACTACATAAAATATACCTGTTAAACTTGGAATATATGTTTATTATCATAATCGACATAATTACCAACAAGACCCATAACCTCACTATATATATTTGTCAATTAATGCCCCTTTTTGGTCCAAAATTTAACAAATGATAGTGCCTCTAGCTGGGAGCGAACCCCGCACCGTTTAAGAAAATATAACAAACGGGTATGATACATGTTATATACATGGACAACATTTGCATTAAAATATTTAATATGGTAGACAAAAATGCCGATATGTTGTTTATTTACCTGCATCTCTTATCGATTTACTTCTAGCGATTTATCGGATGTCTAGAGCTTTATTTTATCAGATCGATTTAGAAAATAACGTTTTTAACGATTAATTTATTGGTTTTTCGCTTTCTGTGCACATAAAGTTGAAAAAAAAGATATTTAATTAGATTGCAATTACACAACATTTTTGTTGTAAGTATGTCAATTAAAAAGGACGCCACAAACAAATAACGAAAAAGAGAACCATTGGGTTTACCGCCTTGGAACGGTTAGTGGCAAATCAAATTGCCACTAGGGGGTTAAAACCAGGTACTAGGGTGCACCAACCTCATACCCCAACAGGTTCTCATATCAACACACAAGTATAATTCTTGGTGAATTAACTCCAACCCACCCATCAGCTCAACAATGTTGAATGCAAAAGCACACAAACATATAAAACATAAGAAGCTAATAGCATTGAAATACCAACTAACCAGAGCACCTGGAGTAAAATCAGCAAGAACACGATGACAGGGCTAAAAGAAATAAAAACGAACTTCTAGGTTCTTTTAAGAAGAAAAGATTTCTCCATAATCCTTCATAAACTATTTAACCCCTGCCATCGTCGTACAATCAAAGAGGTAAGCATAATGATCAACTGTAGATGGGTTGATCACCAGGCCTGCAGAGCGCTGTAAAATACGATGTTGGTAACAGTAAGGTTTTTATGCTCTTTGTCATGCTTTTAAGCCTATTTTCACTTATAAATTTATACTAATGGTCGTACTCTTCGTCATTACCAGCATACTAAACATTTTTTGATATGTCAACTTTTTTTCTTATATTTTGCAGCAAAGTTTTTAATCACTTTGCCCATAAGTCTGAAACTTCTGGTCTTTGCACTTGGTCTATAGTGTGAAAACTATTTAAGACATCAACTTGAAGATTTGAATATATGTTCGCCTTAATTTTCTTCATCATTACGCGCAAGACCATAAATTGAGTACAAAAACATCTAGTTATGTTATTTTCCTTTAGATTTTGTAATATAGTTCATTTGCACTGAAATGATCACTACTAATCATTTTATCCGTTGTGGAAAAATATATTTAAAACAATAATCTGAATTTTGTTTTTTGTTTGATAGTATGCAAGATGTCTAACCAAAATATGTTGCAATTGTTTTTGTCTCAGCATGTGTTTACTATCCCAAATGTAGCAATTTTTGATAGACTTATTTCAACCAGTTCCGGTTAATTCAATCAGTTCCGAATAAAAATCGGGCTACATCTCTCAATTTGTTTTGGCTGTCATATTTGACAGCTGTAAAATGGTTTTGACAGACCAAATACACTTTTATACGTTTTCTGTCTTTGGATTCAAAATATTTTCGGAAATAATGGTTAATAAATAAAATAACATTATTATACAAAACAATAGCTATTTTTATTCAAGTATCATCAAAAGCAGTAAAACATTCATGACAGCACAAGTTTCATTGCACAGCCTTCAGGTAATGCACTAAGTGAATCAGTCTGATACAACTTTAAAGTCAGTTTTGAATGTGATAGAAAATGATATTATCACATAATAGCACAACACAATCCTTCATTATGTGGAGCTGGCCATGGTGGATTGATAGGTACTCGTGACCCATTAACTTCTAGAAACACTTTACCATCTTTGTCTTGGATATCTCTGAAGTAGGGTGCAAATGACACTGGGACATGACCAAAAGACTAACCAGCCAAATCCTCTAGCTTTGACTGTCTCTTTTCATCAGTTATACTTTCCACGTAATTCTTTGAAACGAATTCCAACTCTGGAACCCACATTAAGTGCAGATTCACAATTACTGAGCCGGAAATGGTTGAAACACTTGCCTCATAGAAACCGTCACAAAAACAGAATGCAAATTTTCATGCACACGATTTTGCTTGTGATGTTCACACCATGATAAAAGTTCAGTTGTTGCGATCAATGCCACGCTTCACTGCTTCGCGTTGCCAAATTTTGCACAACAACGTCTGCAATAGTCTTTGTCGATCAGAAATTAACAATAGATCAAAGTTAAGAGTTCGTCAATGTTCAGTTCAAATGCTATTCATTCCAACATAATTAGCATTTTCACTCGTTCTTCTGAAATATTTCTATCATATGATAGGAAATAAAAAGATAACCGGAACTGGTTCATAACCGGAACTGGTTGACAAACTGTATGAATTAACTACTTTGAGTAAAAAACTGAAGTTTTAATCTGAAAAATAAGATCAGAACATCCTTGACAATATAAACAGTTTTTTGTCTCCTGAAGAAAAAGTGAAAACGGTGACAAAGACAACAGAATGGTGGTAAGGCCAGAGAAAATAATTAGATTCTCATCTGGATTTTGTGAAAAAAGGGGCTGGTCGACACTTTTCAATTTTTATTTTTTATTAACGAAATACCTGAGAACAAATTTAAAGTAAAAACTAACTTAAAATTTTAATAAAATGACATTTAGAGTTACCAGAACCTTTGGTGTAGAACATTCGTACATCTTATCAATTTCTTCCAAAACAGTCATGGTAACAACTTACAAAAGTAGCAGGTTGGTGCCTATTCTTGCTTGAAAAGCCATACCAGTCTTTTATAGTGACTCTATCACCTTCGCTAAGCTTTCAAATGATGAACATTTTATTGTATTATTATCGACCTTTTTTTCCATATCCGGGATGGTCTAAAACACGTTCTGTCCGGAACAGAATATATTTCGATTTTTTTACCAATAATTTTTTGGGGGCGGGTTGTTTTGTACAGGGGCGGGCGGGGATGAGAATCTAAAATATTTTTTTCTGTTGCCTAATGGAGGATTAAATCAGAAGAAAATACGTTTATGAATGCAGAAGTAAGAAGAAATTTCTCAAACATTGAACATTTGATTATGATTTGTATGTGAACATCGGGTTAAAAGTGTACCCCATTTAGTAGATTTATGAGTTTTTGCAGCAGATTATGATGTTGAACACTTATCCAACGCTTCAAGATGATATGTTAAGTACCGATAGTTTCAAAGTTGAATTCATAAAAATTTGAATGTTTAATCTAAGTACTAATTGAAAATGGGATAGTACTTGGGATAACTTGAAATGCTTATGAGAGAACAGTTTCTCCGGTAATAATGAAAAATGTGATGGTGAACAGACATTCCAAGTTTTAAGTTGATATTTGAAGTAACTTTTTGACCAAGTGCATAAAAAGTTAAGGTAACATCTAAGTAAAAATATCATTATTTCAAAAACTTACTAGAGATATGACTATTGCTGTTAATCAGGTAGATAATGACTAAGTGCCAAAAAAAAGGATTAAGCACGCCAGCGCATTGTGTAGGGTAGCTTTTCCTTTCATCGAATAGTCGAGCTAACAATCATACAACCAACATACTGATTATTCGGCCCAACAGAAGTTTACCATAAATTTGAATTGATTTGATCCCAGTGGTGTTAATGCTATACAAATGTAATATACTAAAGATAAATTTAAACGAATCACGAACCCGCATCTGCTCTTGTTATTGGAGTTTGCCAATTGAAGCGAACCATAAAAGTTGGATCAAATGATTTTTATCAATCTTTAAGAAGTATCCAATTCTGTCTTCTTTTCTTGTCGCCAACAAATACAACAGATAGAAGTTGCATTGTTAATAGAGTAAGAGCCAGTGAATGGCAGAAATAAAATCACACATGATCAAATAAATACATATTTATTTACATATGTTTTAGTAGGCATACATAGTGATTGCATTCGCAAAGCTGCTGAAAACATACTATATTATGGTATCATTAAGCAAATCTTTAAGAAACTTTTAATTTTGATGGTGATTTTGATGCTGGAAGAAAATTCTTACTTTTAAGTCTTTCAAATATATATTTTTTTTAATTTTCCGAATCAAAGGTCCATGACCCAAGTTCATAAAACCCGACAGCGAAGACGAGTTTCAAATCATAAACGTCTGATTGGTTGGATTGGTCCATGACTAAATTGACCAATCGCAAGAAAGAGTTTTGAGAGGGGCAAAAGACAATGCCCAAGATCATGAAACTGAGAATATAGACCAGTCTCAAAACTCAAAACTTTGATAGATGCATTTATGAAAATGGAGACTAGTCAAATCCACAGTCAATCTTTTTATGACTGATCTCCAATCTTATTTTTATAATCTTGGACCCTGGTCTTAGTTTCAACCAATCGGATGCTCGAAATTTGAGAATGGTCTCCACAGGACAGTAAGGTAATACAAACATAACAGTTCTTACAAATCTTGTAACAAGCAGCCATATGTTGTTAATATAAAAGTCCCATCTAATATTGCATATTGTCAACCACACTGGCAACAACACTTGCACTTTAAAACTGCCCTAGATTCCTGAGATATGACAGTTAATGACAGGTTTTACTGTATTCGAAATACATCTCAATAAATTATGAACATAATATAAGACAGAGTCTTAAATTTAACACGACAAATCAATCGGCTAGCACATGAATAAACGACATCATTCCATTGTTGTACAAGGTTCTGTAATGGATGATCTTCACGAAGGTGGCACACGAGTATTGTCGCTTTTTGCGAGAATCTATCTGAAAAGATAAGACATGGGTACCATTATTGAAAAAAAATTAATTACAATTAAACTGAAAATTTCTCAATTAAATTACATTAATTTTTAGATTGTTATTAATTAATTACAATTAAATAAGATTGTTTAATAGTTAAGAGAAAGACAAAAACAACATGGAAACATAAACATTTAGTAACGAGACAGAAACCAGATCTAGATCTCGATTCGACACAGAAGCTATCTATAACAATCTGAACCCATCATCCGCCTAATACGCCCATCAAAACATATCCGACATCAACTATAAAATTTAAAAATTAAAAAGACGCTCGGGTTTTCAAATTTCAAAATATATTGGAAAATTTCTTCAAACTATATTTTTTTTGAGCGACGATGTCGAGAGGACATTTGTCATGTTGTACAGCTGACAGAAAGTTAGCTTTTGAAATTAAATTTGTTGTGTTACTTTGTGTTACTCACCTTATTGATTTTAACCGGCGAGTGTGGAGTTGAGGAGAACGATGTTGTCACGTCTGCCGCTCTGGTTACCGAACAATTGAGGGAGAAGGAAGAGAAGGAAAAGCAGGGGCACTGAAATCAAACACAGACACATGTATGTCGGGTCATTTTAAAAATAAAATACATATCACCGTGCGGATCGCTTTGAAAGGTCAATGAATAGCCTTGAGATTTAAATTAAAAATACATGCAGTCATGTTGTTATGGAAAGATAATAAATTTTGTTATACAATATTCACAAAAAAGTAATTATGCATTTGCTTCCTCCTTTTTAATTATAATTATTATTAGCTTCAAAATGGTTAGTTATAGCTATGATCGTCCTTTATTTAAACGCTACTGTCACTTATAAAAGATTGCAATATACAGCATCGTCTACTTACATAGGGCACCAAGACCTCCGCCAATACCACTGCCGCCACCAACACCGCCAAGAGCTGGGACTGGAACGTAACTGTATCCGCCGCCGTAACCACCGCCGTACCCACTTCCGTAACCACCGCCGTATCCTGATCCGTATCCACTGCTACCATAGCCACCACCGTATCCTGACCCGTATCCGGAACCGTATCCAGAACCGTAACTATCACCGTATCCATAACCCAGATCGTCGGCAATAGCCATTCCGATGACGGCGGTCAGGGCGACGGAAGCGAAGATTGTGATTTTCATTTTGATTCTGAAAAAAAACGATCTGGGGAAACTTGCTTACAACAATTTAAATGTGACATAAAACATATTCCACAATTTAGCTAAGTTCTAAACAACAAAATTACAAAATTATAATAAAAATATGAGCAATGTATTTTGTTTGTTTTGACTTGCATAAATACAAATTGCATGCTACATGCTACTGTCTTATTTGAATAGACCAAGTTTGAAACTACTTAATATATCATGTTTTAGAAAATATTTACGGGCAGATTTTAGCATACATTGTATAAGGTCAAGCATATATTGTTCAATCGCTAACCGACCTCAATTTTATTTTTTAATCTGAATAAAAGTTGTTGTTGAAAAAATACATATGATTAGATATATTTACTTCTTGTTTGCATGTGTTTGGTTCATTTTAAGTCTGAAATCTCATACTAAGAAACATAAAACGTCCGCTGGTTACATGTAATGAGTTACTATTTAAAAAAAATTAACAGTACATATTAAATAGAAGCATTCAGTTACTTACTGTGTGTTTGACTAGACTAGTAACCATACCTTTCAGAAATCGGATTTTATACATGTACTTGTCAAATTGCTTGCAACCAGACAACCGGAAGTGTCGCGAGGACGTAACGCCGTTTACGTAACGAATTGACAGGCTCAACACCCTTGGCGTAATAACAGACGCTGTGTTGGCGTTTCGATTTTATTTAATTTAAACGGATATCTTAACATCTTGTTTTACAAACATAAAAGGAAAGTAATTTTGTATTGCGAAAAGGTTTTTGAAACCACTGACCAAAATCTATTTCGGTTTATTAAAATCTAAGGTGACTGGGTGATTTTTAAGGAAGCTAAAATGAAATAATTTTTTCGGGCGTTTGGAAGAGAAAAAACCGTGTTTGCATTTAAAGTTTACAGTTTTTATTTATAAACATATCCTAATTAACTCCAACTTAAACAACAAACAATTCAGAAAAGCAAACAAACTTTCTTGGATCTGTTTTTCATTGAAAATGGTTTTATAACTACTAACGTGATATTATGATAAAAGAAATGATTCTGATTTTATTCTTACAATATGGAGTTTTTTACGCGAAAAGGTGTATTCGGTCATATTTTTGACATTTTAGTTATTGCTATATTTGAAAAGAACTGACATTTACCTTTAATTTTCTCATAACTAAAATTGATTCTGTTACACATTCTGACATTTTTTTTAAATTTTTACCGCGAAATTAATTACAATGTCGTATATTCAACTTTATGACCTCGTTTCAAGGATTAACTTTAGGACTATCTGTCCAAAGGTACCTTTTTCTGCGACGTGCGCAATATCTTAAAATTATTTTCATTTTTAAATGCCACACGTGCATCGTCTTATGGTGTTTATAATTCACAGCTTGTTCGCTTTTCTATAGCTTGTAACAATGTTAAAGATTTCAATGCACATAATCTTTGCATAACTTTTAGAACAGGGGTATCTGTACCAGAAATGAAGAAAGACGTTTTGCAAGTTCTATCCAATACATCCAGATTTAGTTTTTTTTTAAATCAATTCTGCAGTTTAAATCACTACTGCAACAAGGTATTCCACAATCAATATTGTTTCAAACAGCGCTCTTGGTGCTTGTAGATTAGGCCAGAGAAAAAAATATTTTAGATTCTCATCCCCGCCCGCCCCTGTCCAAAACCACCCGCCCCAAAAAATAAAATTGGTAAAAAAATCGGAACATATTCTGTTCCCTACAGAATGGGTTTTAGACCATCCCGAAATACCTTCTCAAGGTATTTCGTTAATAAAAAATAAAAATTAAAAAGTGCCCACCCGCCCCTTTTATTCCCAAAATCCGGATGAGAATCTTATAATTTATTTTCTCTGGCCTTAACAAAGCTACTGTTTACTGCTTTGCTTACCTTTTTGTTTGCACGACGGTGGCAGGGCTTTTGGTGTTTATTAATGTTTCCAGCTTAATCTTGCAAAAGACTTAGCAGCTCATTCTGTTTCATCTATTTCTGCCATCGTATTATCACCTCAGATGCTCTGGTCTCAGTAAGGTCATTAAGTAACCATTTTTGTTGCTGACTGACAATGCCATTAGCTTCATAAAAGTTAAAAAGGCGTCATAACCTGAAAAAAATATTTTCAGTACAGTTATGGGTTTTGATTGTAATGATGTAGATTATGATGGTAAATATATATTCCACAGTTTCAAGTTGTTATCATAAGTAGGTTTAAAATTATGAACCAAGTGCATAAAATAGTAATGCAAAATTTAAGTAAAACAGACAAAAAGCCTAAGAAATATTTGCAGTGGAGTTATGGGTTTTGTTGGAAATGATGTAGATTATGAAGGTAATAATATAGGTTTTAGGTTGATATCTTGAGAACGTTTAAAATTATGGGCCAAGAGCACAAAAACGTAAAATCTAATTGTAATGATGAAGGTTATGATGGTGAAAAAATATTCCAAGTTTCATAAAGATGTGTTAAGTAGTTTCACGGTTAAGTGCACAAAATAGTTAACAAAATATATGTCAAAAAGGGGTCATACCTACAAAATATTTGCAGTACAGTAATCACCCTGGCTAACCTGGTACGCTTCGCGAACGGCACTACGCCGCGATCACGGCATATGCAACGCTTTTAACCGGCATAACCGGTGTCGATGTAGGAGATTTTGTGGGGTAAGGTAAGAAAATCTCCGAGTTTTTGGTTAGATATTTAAATAATACACAAACCAATAGGCCTCTACGGCTGTCAGATCATGACTATTTATGATTCTAGTCTTCTCAGTGTCCAGAATACAGTATTTTGCTCAATCATTCGAGAAAATGGACCTCTATGTGCTGCAAAAGTTGTAAATTTCCCGTTCAAACGTATTTTCCTTGAGCTAAACTAAAGTTTAGTGATTATGACTGCATAAAAATTGTCTGTATTGGAGGACACTGCAGTGTAAAATGTGTCTGTGTTTTATCTATATTTTACTTACTTCTTGCCAAAAATGAGAGGCCACGCACCGTATACCGGCACTTGATTTTTGCTACGCTGCGTATCACGGCATTTTATTCGATGTATAAGACTATACTTTGGTTGTCAAAATCTTTTACTGTTTCTTCACATTTAATTGAGCTGTAGTTTGTTTTGTTGGCGTACATTGCAAAACAGAGTTTGATATACTTAAAAATTCTTCCATCAACAAGCAGGAGGGTATTCTTTAGGGTTGCTAGAACCCCCTTTTGGCGCATCAATATTTTATTTTAATGGGGATTGTGGCCAGAAAGTTGGAATTATCACATAACTACTCTGTGACTGACCCAAACTAACTTCTTTTGTAGAAATCTTTGATCCGACCATGGACAAAGTTAGCAGAGTATTTCACGCAATACCTGAGTCCGCTACCGATGAAAACCCCAGTCAATAATTTGTGAAAGATATATTTATCTGACGTTGATTGTTTCAATCAAAGTTAAATTGAATCATAAAAATCTATCCCTTGTTAAGAAGCAGTGAAGTGTGGGTATGGGCAAATCAACATTAAGCATTGTTTTTAACTTTGTCTATTACATGTAAAACAAGCTTAATGTTTATTGAAAATTTTTTTTTATAGAAGTCGGTTTAAAGACTAGTTTTTGAAAGATCGTATTGAAAAGAATGCGGAGTTTTACAAAAAGACATTGATTCATGTTATATTTTTGCGTTCAACTTGTCTTACTTTTAAAGTACTAATTAAGGAATTATGCGTGGTCCGATTTTGTCCAATTTTGGATATGTTGTTGTTTATACTCAATGTGACGGGTATTGACAATTTCATTTCTGTTGAAATTTTGCCTAGGTTTGACGTATTTTTTCGCAATGTGACTGTGCTAGTTATGTTTTTGCAAGTATCTGACTTGACCTTTGACATGTAGTGAAAAATGAAATGTTGTACAGTATGCTGTATTCACTTTATCTGTTTACCAAGTGTATGATATGCAGGATCATTTTTCATCAAAGGTCTAAGGTCAGGTATACATAAATAAGAAAAAAATACTTTTATAACTTAAGAAGTAGTCAAGATCATACATTTAAATGGCAATAGAAAAATTATGCACGGCATTTAATTTTCATCAGTGCTCTACGGCAGGTGTCTGTTATCAAAATAGAGAAAACCTAATATTTCAATAACTCATAAAGTAAAATAAACAAGATACAGTGATGACACTTGGTATACATATTTGATGTAAAGTCATTACAGCATTATGGACATTATTTCATTTTTCACCACAGATCGAATGTCAAGTCAGTTATTTGGAATAAACATTTACTATCTTTCACAAATTATTGATTGGGGTTTCACCCTTGTTTTGCGTGCAATACACCTTGTTCAGGGTTGGATGAAAGATTTTCAAAAGAAAGGGGTTCGATTGGGTCAGTCTTATGGTAGTTATGTGATAATTCCAACTTTCTGGCCATAATCCCCATAAAATTTAAATATTGTTATTAAGTAAACATAATCGCAAATATTTCACAAATTATTGATTGGGGTTTTCATCGGTAGCGGACTCAGGTATTGCGTGAAATACTCTGCTAGCTTTGTTCAGGGTCGGATCAAAGATTTCTACAAAAGAAGTTCGTTTGGGTCAGTCACAGAGTAGTTATGTGATAATTCCAACTTTCTAGCCATAATCCCCATGAAAACTAGATATTGATGCGAAAAAGGGGTTTGAGCAACTCAAAATAACACTCTTTAAATCCGCTCCTGTTTGTTGAAGGAAGAATTTTTAAGCATTTCAAACTCTGATTTGCAATGTACACCATTACAACAAACTACAACTATATAAGATGTGAAGAAACAGTTGAATTATTCGACAACTAAATTATATTTTAATACCAGCATCGTATAAAATACCGTGATACGCAGCGTACCAAAAATCAAGTGCCGGTGTTCGGTGCGTGGCCTCTCATTTTTTGCAAGAAGCAAGTAAAATATAGATAAAACACACACAAATTTTACACTGCAGCGTCCTCCAGTGCAAACAATTTTAATGCATTCATAATTCTTCACTAGACGTCAGTTTAGATCAAGAAAAATACGTTTGAACAGGAAAATACAACTTTTGCAGCACAGAGAGGTCCATTTTCACGAATGATTGAGCAAAATACTGTATTCTGGACACTGAGAAGACTAGAATCATAAATAGTCATGATTTGACAGCCGTACAGGCGTATTGGTTTGTGTATTATTTAAATATCTAACCAAAAACTCGGAGATTTTCTTACCTTACCCCACAAAATCTCCTACACTGACACCGGTTATGCCGGTTAAAAGCGTTGCATATGCCGTGATCGCGGCGTAGTGCCGTTCGCGAAGCGTACCAGGTTAGCCAGGGTGGTAATGGACTTTGCTGGTAATTATGTAGATTAAAATCGTTAATATATGTTTTTTTTTTAATTTTCAACTTAATATCTCAAGTAGATTTGAAGGTATGGACTAAGTTCATAAAAACTTCGAATCACAATCTAACTCACAAAGGGGCATTGTAACGCCGCAAAGGAGCATCCATCATCGTCTTCTTCAAATATTATAACTCTGTTTGAAGCTTTATAATAAATCGTTAAATTAATCCTTTTTATGCGGCAAAAATGGCACAGTTGCGCCGAATATAAGAAATTTCTTCTTTATGCGTTGAGCGTCGCCGCATAAACGCGTTCGATCTGTTTATGCGTTGAAAATCACCGCATAAACGAACAAAAATTTGTTCATGCGGCGATGCTCCTATGCGGCGTAACAGGGCACAACTTGAAAAAGAAAATGTAGCAGAGTTATGGATTATGTTCTACCGATGTAGATTACTAGTACGATAGTGATTGTAAATTCCAAGGTTCAAGCTAATATTTCAAGTTGTTTCAAAGTAAAGGACCATATGCGTACAAGCTTTAACGGATGCCGTCGCGGAGGTAAGGAGGTATTCGAATAGCCGAGCTTGAAATTATACAGTCAGCCGAGACATGCTGAATATATGTACCAACTAAAGTTTAACATAAGGCTTAAAGGTTTGACTGCATTCACACAAATAGGTGCACCAGTAAGAATTAACTTTGATATGAATGTTTCTATGATACGCTACATATAAATTCATACGGGCCATAACTCATGCAGTCAAAATAAACTTGAAAAACCTTCTCATAAGCTATTACTGAATAACCTGGACATACGTGGTGCTTTAGTATATACGGTGTAGAAGTTCAAAGGGACACAAAGCGGTTAACAGTCATAATCCGCTTTATGCTATTCTCTTGTTATTGAAGCCCAAAATTAAGTTGGAAATAAATCAAACTTCATCGTCCTTCTAGAAGTATCAAATACTCGTACTAAAACAACAGATCAATATTGTTGAACTTGGGCCCAAGATCATAAAATTAAGATTGGAGACCAGTCTCAAATCTCAAGCATCTGATTGGCTGAAATGGCGATCAGTCGCCATTTCAGCCAATCAGATGCTTGAGATTTGAGACTGGTCTAGAGTTAGTTTTATGATCTTAGGCCCAGTGAAATCGTCCACCCAGAGTAAGATCTTGTGACGGGTATGAAATAAAGATCACACAAGTTTCAAATAAATAAATATTTATTTACAGATGTTACAATGGGCATAATATTTTAATAGTGCATTATTAAGCAATAATATAACAAACTCGGCGAAATCATTTTTATTGGCAGCGCTAATTTTACCATTTTCCTGCTAAGTTCTTAATCGGTTTAATAGAGTACCTTTGTGATAAATTTCAAGTATATTTATCTCTTTTAACAAATCTGATTTTATTAATCTTGTTTTCTTGTCTAGAAGCAACTGTAAACATTACACAATTACATTTAAGCTTCAAATCAAATCATTCTGACATTTGCTGCGTGAATAAAATAAACAAATTGTATTACATTAAAGCTATTTCTGAAGCTTTCAAAGTTAAGACTGAACTAAGCACCTGATTTGTTCACACTGAGAACACTCTCAAAATGAACCAATTAAAAGTTAGGTATGTGACTGGTTCCCGAACTCATTTTTATGATCGTTTGCCCTGATCAATTTGATCAGAAATCGTTTTAAATCATTTCTTCGAATTGTGAAAATGTTTCATTTCCTTAATCGAAATTTAAAAACAAAATAAAACTTTAAAATTAATGCAAAAATGTTCACAGTTTTAAATAAGTTTAGCCCAACAATCACGGAAATTTAAGCCTATATAATGGGATATTTAGGTTCAAAGATCATATGAGATTGGTGACCAATCTCATAACTCAAGCTTCTAATTAGTCCATTTGGAGACTATTCTCAATTTTAACTAATCAGGTGCCCGAGATTTTGACTGCTCTCACGTGAGCTCTAACCCTATACAATGGTATATATATCGTTTAACATTGTTCAAGCAGCCGATTGTTATTTGCAGCAACCTTTATTAAGCAGCCATCAGGACATATTCCATGCTATAAAGTTTAAATTTAAGAAGTCACCATTTTAATACTTCCATTGGATGGCTGTTCATGACGTATTTTACTGTTACAGTAGGCAATATAAAACTTAATGAATTATGAACACAATGCAAAGACGGTGCCGTATGACAACGTCATCGGCAAGCACATAAATAATTGAAATTTTCAAGTGGACGTTATTCCGTTGATGTATAAGGCTGGGAAATAGATGACCGTCAAGAATGTGGCACACGAGAAATATCGCTGTTTCCGAGAATGTATCTGAAATGATAGACATGATAGTTTAATATTTTTCCATTGATACAGACAGTAAAGTTATTTAGATGGATCAGAATCCACCATTCCAACTTATTCGGCCAACTATCAACGATACGATTTTAAATTTCTGAATGGGAAGACGCTCGCATTAGAGAACAAAGAGCATGTGTAAATTTCGGATCAAAATATTGTCTTTCTGGCAAAAGAAGACAGGGCAGTCTCGTGAATGAGAGCTGTCTCAAAACGCTAAAAATGAGGTAACATTTTTTATGTTTTACAGCTGCAGGAAAGTGAGCTTTTTAAAAAGATGGTATTGTTTATTCAGTTTCATTTGTGTATTTGAATAAAATAAATTGACATTTGTTTGTAGTTATTTAAGTGGCAATATTTGCTATTATTTGAGCCTAACTGTGTTGTCGTTTGCAATCCAGACTAACTTATCTGAGAATAAAAAACCTATGTTACTTACATTTGAGAGTTTAACCGGCGAGTGTGCTGTTGAGGAGAACGATGTTGTCGCTGCGTCCGCTCTGGTTACCGAACAGCGAAGGGAGGAGGAAGAGAAGGAAGAACAGGGGCACTGAAATCAAATATGGGTTTCATTAACAAAAATACAATACAGATCACCGTACGTGTCATTTTGAATGGACAACGAATAGCCATAAGAATTTTTTGAAACACACGATACCTTCCGTCATGTTGTAATTGATTTTGTTAAACCTATTTTTAAATAAAAAATGGATATTCCTGATATTTATTTTAACTTTACTGGTAATTACAATGTAATTACAATAAAAAAGTTAAGATTACAAACATGTTAACTTACATAGGGCACCCAGACCTCCGCCGATTCCGCCTTTACCGCCAACACCGCCAAGAGCTGGGACTGGAACGTAACTGTATCCGCCACCGTAACCACCGCCGTACCCACTTCCGTAACCACCGCCGTATCCTGAACCGTAACCACCGCCGTATCCTGAACCGTAACCACCACCGTATCCTGATCCGTATCCTGAACCGTAACTATCCCCGTATCCATATCCCAGATCGTCGGCAATAGCCATTCCGACGACGGCGGTCAGGGCGACGGTAGCAAAGATTGTGATTTTCATTCTGATTCTGAAACAAAAAAGAACGCTATTGAGAAACCTGCTCACTTGAATTCAGAGGTGAATGAAGAACATATTCCACAACTAAACAAAGTTCTAAACAAAGATACAAAACTGTAATAAATAAACTTAGAGCAATATATTTGCGTTTGCTTTGACGCCGATCTTTTACATTTTTTCTTAGACACAATCTACACGCCCTCGTCTTGCCAGAACAAAATAGAAACTGTTTTATTTTGTTATATTTTTTAAAGATTAGATTCAGAAGTTAAAGCATATTCAAGTATTGCAATTTTGAGATCATGAATATGTTTATTTATCATGGATTAACATACTTTTATAATTATATTTGCTTTCATTGAACAGTTTACATGTATAATACTTTTAACTTCCATGAAAAGTGTCTCCTATTAATGTGGTTGCATGGAGTTTTTTTTAAGTATTATTTACAGAAAGTACATTTTACGAAACAGTTCAACTACTGGCATACCCCAAAATTTTGTAACTAACTCTTTAAAATGTTATTGTTTTGAAGAAAAAAATGAGTTTTAACGCCATAGAGAACGTCCGCGTTGGTTTCTTATTGAAATGGAAGAATATATAATATCCGGTTGTAATTTCAATCATTTTAATTATACAACTGATAATTAAAAAATGAATAATTATTTTATGGAACAAAAAAACATATTAAAAATCATTTATCAGGACATTGATGCCCCCACTGCTGCAACAACATTAAACTCCAATGATTTTTAGATTTTTTAAAGTAGTAAATCACAGTATACCGGTACATGTAAAAAAATTACTAAAAATATAGTTACTTACGATGTGTTTGACTTGACTAGTGACTATACCTTTAAGTGGATCGGATTTTATACTACTGAATTTGTTAGTGTCCAGACATCCAGGAAGTTGCACGGACGTAACGTCGTTACGTTAACGTAACGTAACTTTGATAACGTCTTGACAAGCTTAACACACTTGACGTAATAACAGAAGCTGTGTGGGCGTTTTGAATAAAATATTTAAATTTTAAACTAAATTTTTTATACCCTTATTTTAATCGAGTTAGTAATCAGTGGTTTTGTCAGAGACTGCTGCCTGAAACTAATATTTTTTTTATTGTACATGTGGTTCCAAAATTAATTTAAGTTTAGTTGTCCTGAATCTAAATACAGAATATCTTAAAAAGACATTTAGATCTAATAACTCTGAAATGAACGTTTGGCATAAAATACCCTCATCAACAAAATTTATAACATAAGTTGGAAGTTTTAAGAAATCTTATTTAAAAAAATCAAGTTCCTGCTCAGGAACATTTACACAGAATACTTTTTAATGTGTGTAATTGTTTGTTGTTGATTCAGTTTATGTTATAATTATTATATTGTCATTGATGGCCTCTTAAATGTAAGATTTGTGTGTTTGTTGTTCAAATGTATTACTATGTATAAATCAATCAGGAAATAAAAAATATTATTAGTATTGTTACTAATATTGTTACTGTTATTATTATTATTATTATTATTATTATTTATTAATATTATCCATATTATTTTTTATTATTACTATAATAATAATAATAATAATAATAATAATAATAATAATAATAGTAACAATATTAATTATTATTATTATTATTATTATGAGGTTATTTGTACTTAACCTACATTTCAAGATGCACTTCCACCCCCTTACCCAACCAGACACACCCCTAAGAAACCCATTTAAACATATAATTTAGATACATTGAGGTTCTACTAAAAGCTTTTATTTAACAAATATTTTAGATACATCAGGGTCTCTGCATTGAAGGCTTGATAAATAGAACCTGGATACATTAAGTTTCTACGAAAGCTTTTGAGTAACAAAAATTTATTGTACTGGTCAGTTATAGAGATTTAACCCTTTCCTACATAGAGACACCTTTATTGCTTGGGCAAACAGTTTAGATTAAGATCAGCAGGCAGATCTGTGCCATCTATCAGGATCTGAACTGTTTGCTATTTTATTTATTAGGTTATTTCTGACCAAAATGCAAGCAGGGAAGATCCTGATCAGGCGGCACGGATGTGCTGGCTGATCTGGATCTACACTGGTCGCTCATACGTAAAAATGTGTATATATGGAGGAAAGGGTTAAGAGTCTTGATGTATGAAAAAAGCTTTCTTGGCACAAAAAAACAAACAAACTAGACTGTGTCCTCGGGACACTGATGCCCCACTGCTGCAACAACATTTGTAACAAAAGTGTGCATCAGATATTAATAGCATGTGGGATGGACATACAGACATGTGCAACTCTATATGCCACCCACTTCATGGGGGCATAAAATGGTCCCAGTATTACCAGCAAACTCATTAAACCTTTAGTCCATAGATTCACCTTTATTGAGAAAGCAAACAGTGTAGATCCAGATCAGCACGCACATCTGTGCCATCTGATCAGGATATACACACATTTCAATTTTTGGTCTATGGAAGATTATGTCTGATCAAAAAGTGAACAGTGCAGATCCTGATCAGACAGCATGGATGTACTGGCTTATCTGGATCTACACTGGTCACACATGTGATAAAATATGTATATATGGAGTGAAGGGTTCATGTTTGTGTAACTTTGTTATATTGAAGCCCACAACTTGTATGCATGCTCAAATAGTCAAAACAGATCCAATTTAAAACAACTGTAAGCAATATGGCCTCATTTTGGAGAATATGTCCTCTTAGACAAATGCACATAATTCATGCTTAACCCTTTCCTATATAGACACACCTTTATTGTGTGGGCGAACAGTGTAGATCCAGATCAGCCAGCACATCTGTGCTTCTTGATAAGGATATACACTGCTTTTTTATTTTTGGTAGATTATTTCTGATCAAAAAGTGAACAGTGCAGATCCTGATCAGACAGCACGGATGTGCTAGCTTATCTGGATCTACAATGGTAGCATATGTGATAAAATGTGTATATATGGAGTGACCAGTTAATGTTTGTTAAACAATGTTATATTGAAGCCCACATCTTTTAGGAAAGCTCAAAAAGTCAAAACTGATCCCATTTTAAAACAACTGTTTTAAAATGTGTATATATGGAGTGAAGGGTACATGTTTGTTATATTGAAGTCCACAACTTGTATGCATGCTCAAGTAGTCAAAACTGATCCATTTTAAAGCAACTGTAAGACAAAATCACCTCATTTTCAAGGAAATGTCCTCTTAGCCAACATGCACCCAATTCAAGCTCAAGACTACTGTACTTTAGCAATTTCAATACACATTTGATTTATAAATTATTTAAAACTTATTCTTGAACAGACATCTGTTGCTGATTATCCATGAACTGAATATTGACAATGATCAATACTCCAGTATACATTGGTACATGTAGAACTAGTTTTATCCTTTCCTCCATAGTAACTGTTACACCTTTGGCAATAAAAAATTAATTCCTAGGTTCTCATCCAAATTTTGGGAAAAATGGGGCGGGTGGGCAGGTTTTATTTTTGTTATCATTCTTGCTGTTTCTAACAACACTTGTGTAGTGCAAAGATAAATAAGCCTCTAGCCAACTATGAATTGCCGATTCACACTTGAATGTTTCATACTACCAATTCGTACTCGTAATGTGAATTTTGATGTACGCAATTTTGTTTCAAAATAAAAAACGTTCGGGCAGAGTGATTTTTGAGGGGAGGGCAGGGATAAGAATCTAGTAATTAATTTTCTATTGCCTTATGTCATTGGAGAACAGTGTAGATCCAGATCAGCCAGAACATCCATGCCATCTAATCACGATCTGCATTGTTTGTATTTTGATTTGATAGTTTTTTTCTGACAAAATGTGAATAGTGCAGATCCTGATCAAAGGGCAAGAATGTGCCATCTGATCTGGATCTACACTTGTCTCACATGCAACAAATTGCGTAAATATGGAGTAAAGCATTATGACTGTTACATGGAAAGGTGGTAAATGAAAAAAAGAGAATTTTGACCAGTGATCGGATACTAGTAGTTGACATGAGCAAAGTGTGTAGATCCAGATCAGCTTGCAAATTTGTAATCATATCAGGATCTATATTCTTGACAGTTAGTTTTTAGAATCATTGGCTTATTTCTGACAAAAAAGCAAACAGTGTAAATCCAGATCAGATTGCACGGTGTGCTGGCTGATATTTGAGTCTAGACTAGTCACACACACACAAAACAAGCAAATTCGTTGAATTTATATCCCCCGCCGAGTACTGGTTATTACTAACACAACAGCTGAAGACATAGGGCTTTACATAGGTATTTATCAAGGATGGCAAAAACAGTGAAAAAAACTTCAGATGGTGAAAAGGGTTGGGCAGCTCACCAGAATATAAAAATGAGACAAAAAGTCTTCAAGTTGTTGAAATATAGAACGCAGTAGTAAAAATATAGCGCGGTATTTAATTGAAATCCATGCAGAAGTTGCATAGAAGTAGCACAGAAACGAATACTACTCTATATGCATAGTGCATAACTTATCAAAGGGCCATAACTCTGTGTTAAACAGTCAGACCAGAACAAGACAACTATATGGGCATCTTGTCTTGGTATTGATGGTTTCCATAGTTTCCTGCTGAGAAATAGCAAGGAAACAAATACTGCTCTACATGCAAAATGCATAACTTATCAAAGGGCCATAACTCTGTGTTAAAGGGTCTGACTGAAGCAAGATGACAATATGCGCGTCTCCTCTCGGTATTGATGGCTCTCAAGAAGTTTCATTAAAATCCATCCAGTAGTTGCAGAGAAATAGCGCGGAAACAAATACTGCTCTATATGCATAATGCATAAGTTATCAAAGGGCGGTAACTCTGTGTTAAACAGTCTGACCGGAACAAGATGACAATATGCGCATCTCCTCTCGGTATTGGTGTTTCCCACAAAGTTTCATTGAAATCCATCAAGAAGTTGCAAAGAAATAGAGCGGAAACAAATACTGCTCTATATGCATCATGCATAAGTTATCAAAGGGCAATAACTCTGTGTTAAACAGTCTGACTGGAACAAGACGAGAATATCGCATCTCTTCTTGGTATTGATGGTTTCAAGAAAGTTTCATTGAAATCAATCCGGTAGTTGCAGAGAAATAGCGGAAACGAATACTGCTCTATAGGCATAATGCATAAGTGATCAAAGGGCCTTAATTTCTGTGTTAAATAGTCTTATGGGACCAAGACAATGATATGCGCATTTCCTCTTGGTATAGATGATTTCCAGAAAGTTTCATTGAAATCCATCCAATTGTTGCAGAGAAATAGCGCGGAAACGAATACTGCTCTATATGCATAATGCATAAGTTATCAAAGGGCCATAACTCTGTGTTCAACAGTCTGACCGGAACAAGACGACAATATGCGTATCTCCTTTTGGTATTGATGGTTCTCAGAAAGATTCATTGAAACCCATTCGCTAGTTACAGAGAAAAAGCACGGAAACAAATACTGCTCTATATGCATAATGCTCATGTTATCAAAGGGCAATAACTCTGTGTTAAATGGTCTGACCGGAACAAGATAATAATATGCGCATCTCCTCTTGGTACTGATGGTTTCAACAAAGTTTCGTTGAAATCAATCCAGTGATTGCAGAGAAATTCGGACGGACAGCGTGACGACGTGACAGCGTGACAATGTGACACTGTGACAGACAGACAAGGCCAAAACAATATCCCCCTCCCAATTTCATCGGCGGGGGATAATAATATGAATATATAGAGTAAAGGTTTAAGCACTGTACCAGACATGTATCTATCAATGCAAAGTTGATCATTTTAAGTATTTTATTTTGCACAAGACTCAGTGTGAGGTTCAAAAAGGCATTGTTTTCAGCGGTTATGACTTACCAAACAATGCATTTTGACGCATGTATGACAAGTGTAGATCCAGATCAGCTGGCACATCCATGCCATCTGATCAGGATCTACACTGTTTTTGTTTTTTCATTTATTAGGTTTTTGTGACTAAAAAGGGAAAGGTCGCCATTTATGCCAATCAGATGCTTGAGATTTGAGACTGGTTTCCAATCTCAGTTTTATAACCTTCAGACCAGATCCTCATCAACGTCACATAAAAATTATGTGCCAGCTTATCTGGATCTATACTGGTTGCCCATGCATGGTTTAACCCTTTCCTCCATATATACACATATTTACTCATGTGCGACCAGTGTAGATCCAGATCAGCTGGCACATCCATGCCGTCTGATCAGGATCTGCGCTGGTTGCGTTTTGGTCAGAAATAACCTAATGAATCAAAAAGCGAACAGTTTAGATCCTGATCAGACGGCATGGATGTTCCAGCTGATCTGGATCTAAACTGTTAGCCCACACAATAAAGGTGTATCTATGGAGGAAAGGGTTAAAGGATTAATACCATAACCAATTTTGAATTTTATTTTGTTTTTTTTCTTATGCATTAATTTTTTTTTCTTCATAATAATGCAAAAATGTAACAGCAAATGATTTGTAAACTTGCTGAAAGTATAGATTCTAACATACATTATTGACTTCAATACAACATAGGCAGCTGTTATACAGTATTGTATAGCAAGCATAACAATTTGATCAATTTTAACATCTGAGATGAAGGTAATATAGCCCTTTCCTCCATATAAACACCTTATGGTATGGGCTAACAGTGTAGATCCAGATCAGCTGGCACATCCAAGCAACCTGATCATGATCTACAATGTTTGCTTTATAATATATTAGGTTATTTCTGACCAAAAAGTCAACAGTGCAAATAATTTATATTCAGACAGCACAGAAGTGCCAGAGGATCTGGATCTAGACTGTTTGCACAACATGACCTGTGATAAAAGGCCATATATGGAGCAAAGGTATAGACAAGAATTTATAACAATACTGTGTTCATTTCAACAAATAATGGGCAGACCAACACGAAAAATATGTCAAGCACATCAACACTTCAGGTCAAACCTACTATCAAATTTTTAAGTCAATGTGTAGAAAACAATAGAAGTTTTTGATGTCACAAACTTTTTTATAACCGACTGGTAAAAGACTCCCAACTGCCCCCTTCAAACTTTGTTTGCAGAATAAGACACGTCACGGGAAAAGGTACCTTCGGGCAGTTGCCGTCAATCCTTGAAACGACGTCATAAAGTTGAGCAGACGACATTAAGTATTATGCAATTCGCAGTTAAAATACCATTTTAATATAAAAAATGTGTATAAAAATCACTGTTTCGTTATGAGAAAATAATTTGATAGTTCTTTCTAAATAAAGTAACAACAAAAATGACACAAAAAATGACCAAAGGTACCTTTTCCCATGGCGTGTAGTTGAGAAGTAATCAGGGTCTATGTATCAATGCAATGAGAAGACACTCAAGTAATGATCCTGTGCCCAAGGTTATAAAGCTGAGCCATTTCAGCCAATCAGATGCTTGAGATTTGAGACTGGTTTCCATGCTCAGCTTTATAACCTTCAGGTCAGAGATAGCCCCAACCAGGGCCCAAGATCATAAAACTGAGATTGGAGATCAGTCTCAATTCTCAAGGTGATTGGCTGAAATGGTGACTGGTCCCAAGATTGTAAAAAACTAAGATTTGAGACTAGTCGCCATTTCAGCCAATCAGATGCTTGAGATTTGAGACTTGTCTCCTGATTATGTTTTATGATCTTGGCCCCTGTACTTATAACTCAGAGCACTTTACTGACTGAGCGGTCACGACCTACACCTTACATTTGTAACCGATAAATCAACTGCTTATCACTGATCGAAATTCTTAGAAATATGAATGTATTATCATATAAAAACTATAGATTTCTTAGAAATATGAATGTATTAACATGAAATAAATGTAGATTTCTTAGAAATCTGAATGTATTAACATGTAGATCCAGATCAGTGGGCACATATGGCTGGCAAATCAAGATCTTTACTGTTCGCTATTAGATTCATAAGATTATTTCTGACCAAGATGCGACCATTGCAGATCCAGATAAACCAGCACATCTGTTTGTTCTACACTGTTTGCACATGTTTTAACCCTTTCCTGGATATATACGCATTTTTACGCATGTGCGACCAGTGCAGATCCAGATCAGCCGGCACATCCGTGCCGTCTGATCAGGATCTGCACTGGTCGCATTTTGGTCAGAAATAACCTAATGAATCAAAAAGCGAACAGTTTAGATCCTGATCGATCCTGATCAGACGGCACGGATGTGCCGGCTGATCTGGATCTAAACTGTTCGCCCACGCAATAAAGGTGTGCCTATACAGGAAAGGGTTAAAACGTGCATACCAGGTAAATGGAGTAAAGGATAAAAATTCTTACTAAAACATTATAGGGACTAAGATCATAAAACTAAGATTGGAGACCAGTCTCAAATCTCAAGCATCTGATTGGCTGAAATGGTGATCGGTCGCCATTTTAGCTAATCAGATGCTTGAGATTTGAGACTGGTCTCCAGATTTAGTTTATTGATCTTGGGCAAAGAGTTGTTCAAAAGTAGATTTAAGTCACATGCATGTAATCAAAGCTTGTTATCACTTAAACGATTAAAATTCTAGGTAATTTGAAAAGGGATATATTTCCAACAAGTTTCTCTCCAAATATGAAATATTCAGAATAAAGTACACAAATTAAAACCCACAAAAAAGCTGTACAAAGTTAAAAACACATTGTTCTTTGCTCACAGTTCAGTGCTGTTACATGTAGGACATGACTTCATTTGCCAAACAATCCCTAGTCATTACTTGAATGATGAAATGTACTAGTATAAAGACGTAAATGTATGAATGAAGTAGGCTTGGGTCACATAAAATATGTGTGACTACTTATCATTTCCAATGATACAAATTCTAGATGTCTGTGAGTTCAATATGCTGGATATGTAATGATGTAAACTTGAAAAGTAGGCTTGGGTACTTCCAGGGTCGGATACAATATTTCCAGAGGGGTTCCTCTGTGCCAGGGTGTTTACATGTTAAGTTTTGACTTTCTGGACAAAATTCTGAGAATTTTAAATATTGCTGACTTAAAAGGGGTGGGGGTGTCAAGGATCCCCACGGAAACCCTTCTGGATTAACCCCCCGACTTTGGCAGTAGACTCGTTTTCTTTTTGTCTGGATATATCTGTTAACTTCTCTAAAATTTCTTTGCAGAAATGTATTAGCTGCATAGTTTGCAGAGTAGACCCTGATCTGACTGTATGGATGATAATCTAGAGCAGTGAAGACCTTGACCTGACTGTATGGATGATAATATAGTACAGTTTAGACCCTTATCAGACTGAATGGATGATAATCTAGAGCAGTGAAGACCTTGACCTGACTGTATGGATGATAATATAGTACAGTTTAGACCCTTATCAGACTGTATGGATGATAATCTAGAGCAGTGTAGACCCTGATCAGGCTGTAAGGATGATATAATAAGACTGTTCAAATGATAATCAATTGCAGTGTAGACCCTAATCAGATTGAATGAATGATAATCTAGTGAAATATAGACCCTGATCTGACTGAATGGATGATAATCTTGTGCAGTGTAGACACTTATCAGGCAGGTATGGATGATATACTAGAATAGTGTAATCCCGATAAGACTGTTTGAATGATAATCTATTGCAGTGTAGACCCAAATCAGATTGTATGGATAATAATATAGTGAAATATAGATCTTGATCTGACTGTGTGGATGATAATCTAGTGCAGTGTTGACCCTGGTCTGACTGCAGGATGATAATCTATTGCAGTGTATATCCTGATCCGATGATATGGATGATCTTCTATTGCAGTGTAGATCCTGATTTAACTGTTTGGATGATAATCTAGTGCAGTGTAGACCCTGATTGGACAGTATGGATGATAATCTAGTGCAGTGTAGACCCTGATTGGACAGTATGGATGATAATCTAGTGCAGTGTAGATCCTGATCTGACTGTATGGATGATAATCTAGTGCAGTGAAGACCCTGATCTGACTGTATGGATGATAATCTAGTGCAGTGTAGACCCCGATTGGACAGTATGGATGATAATCTAGAGCAGTGTAGACCCTGATCTGACTGTATGGATGATAATCTAGTGCAGTGTAGAACCTGATCTGACTGTATGGATGATAATCTAGTGCAGTGTAGAACCTGATCTGACTGTATGGATGATAATCTAGTGCAGTGTAGACCCTGATCTGACTGTATGGATGATAATCTAGTGCAGTGTAGATCCTGATCTGATGATATGGATAATCATCTATTGCAGTGTAGATCCTGATTTAACTGTTTGGATGATAATCTAGAGCAGTGTAGATCCTGATTTGACAGTATGGATGATAATCTAGTGCAGTGTAGACCCTGATCTGACTGTACGGATATGGATGTGCATTGTTGGCATGTTGGTCAGATATAACCTTAATGGTCTAAAAACGAACAGTGTAGATCCAGATCAGATCACCCCCGGAGATCTTTATCTTTATTAAAAGTGACTAAGGTAAAAATACGGACACAACAATAAAACATTTATTGCATAAGCTTTCATCTAGGCAATGGTTTGCTAAACCCTTAACTCCATATATACGCATTTTATTACATGTGCAGATATCAAGATCAGCTGGCACATATGTGCTATTCGCATTTTGATCACAAATGACCTAATAAATCAAACAGCAAACATGTGCCGGCTGATCTGGATCTACACTATGCTGTTGCTATAAAGGTGTATCTAAGGAGTAAATGGTTAACCCTCTCAAAGTATCATACACAACAGAATTATAACAATCTTATACACATCACCATGTATCTCATGAAAAATGAATTTCCAAAAAAATCAGTAATAAAAAAAAACATTACCCGTCCAACCAAAACAAAACTGAAAATAAGAAGTTTATATCTGAAGACTTATATAAAATGCATATACACAATTTAAAATGAATTACATTCATTCAAACACTTTAAGCAGAATAAAAACAGTTTTACAGTTATCAATTAAACATAAATATGTTGAGCTGTTTGCTTAAGTACACACTATAGAAGATCAGAACAAAACTGACTGAACTCATAAAGGAAACTAAACAAAATACATGTACTTCAGTTTTGCACTAAATTGCTAATTTTAAATAATAAGCAAAATAATGAGAGATAAACAGAGATTTCAACCGCTTCTAGAAACTAGGATTCAAATGAACCCTGTGCCCAAGGTCACAAAACTAAATCTGGAGATCAGTCTCAAATCTCAAGCATCTGACTGGCTGAAATGGCGACCAGATCCTTGAGATTTGAGACCGATCTCAAAACTTAGTTTTATGATCTTGAACCCTGTTCAGTAATTTCAAGGAGTCATAATCAGGTCACAGTCATGTGTTGTATTTAGTTAACTGAAATAATTACCCGGTATCACATTGCTTTATCTTCATTTTAATTTATTTTTAATGTCACATAAATACATACTTCATATTTAAAATGCAATATACACAATATTACCTTTTCTTCTTGCAGAATTTGACCACTTTTTCTAAATTTTCCTGCAACAAAATGACCCCTAGCTCAAAATTAGATGGGATCCAAAGTGGAAAAATTCATATTTGCTTGCATCAAGCTGCAAGAATTTGCATTTATTGAAATCCCTGGATAAAGTGTGTCTCCCTTTAGTCAAACAACACAGGTTTCTAATTTGAGAGACTAAGAGTTGAACATAAGCCTTTGTGTCAAGTGTGTCTTAAATGACCCTGTTTTATATGCATATTTATGTTTCAAGTTTCAAATATACTGTTTCAAGTTTTGACCAACACTGAGATTTGCTGCCAACAAAAAATTTGGTTGAAGGAATAGATGAACAACAAATAAGAAGAAGGAAAAATACAGACTGTTCAGCTTTAACCCTTTTCTTCCATAGACACACCTTTATTGTTAGGGCGAACAGTTTAGATCCAGATCAGCCGGCACATTATTGCCGTCTGATCAGGATCTGCACTGTTTGCTTTATGATTTGTTAGGTTATTTCTGACAAAAATCCGACCAGTGCAGATCCTGATCAGACGGCACAGATAAGCCTGCTGATCTGGATCTACACTGGTCGCACATGCATAAAAATGCTTATATATAGAGGAAAGGGTTAAATCAAGTTGAAGACATAACAATGCTGGTTGCAAGTGTGCGAGACTTATGATTGACAGAAAGCCTTATGTCAAGCGTGTCCAGAATTTTGGATGTTGTGGTTGTAAAGATCAATTACAGACATACCAAATTAGTATGTTCAGAAAAATGGGGAGCTAGATGCAAACAATACCACCAAACATAACAATATTTAATATGAAAATAATTGCAGGTTTGGTTTGATTCAACCTGTTATGGATAGTAAGTGAATGCATATTACTGCCAGTATCCCCTGGCCTGGGGTTGAATGCAACGCAATATTATCACAATTATACAGTACATTTTTGCTGCATTACATTTGACAGCTTGCATATGGCAGTGAACACGTGGAGAGGCTGAATATGGCCAGTGGGATTTGGTGAATGTTTACTCTTTTAAGCCAGAACAGGGCTGTTATTATTTGAAATGCAAGACAGCGTGTTTGGCATACCTTCCATGGACAACAAAGTGAAAAAGTGCATAAATTTATAATTTATTGCTTTGGTAAAGAAAATATCATGAGAGTGCAAAAAAGAAGGAATATACCTCAACACTCCTTGCCTTAGAATGCTGAAGTTTATATCTGTCCTACCAGAGAATGCTCCAGGGTTTATATTTTCTTCTTACAATAAAATGATAATAAATAAAGGAAATGATCACAAAGCATAGCAGATAAAATACAACACATAAACTCATATCTAAGTTAGAAACCCCCAACCCATAAAAAGTCCTTGACTTTCCTACTTCAAGGTCAAGGTCACGCTTCTCTTCATCTCCATAGTGATGGTCTCCGTGTTTGTCTATCACAGCATATTTTGCCAATTTGTTATCTTTCTTTAATTTTAATTTTTCAAATTTTCTTTCCCGTAAAGTTCTAATTTTTTCCAAATCATTTTTCCGCTGATGTAATTCCCACCAATCAAGTTTTTTATCATCATTTGCTGCAGTATCATAAAATTTCCCATCATCCCTTGTTCCACTGTCTTCTGCTGGAAAAATTATTCCACTTTTTCCATAAAAGTTCACCAGGAAGTTAAAGACTTCATCAGCATCAAATATTTTTCCATTTCTGCAATTTGGACATAACTGTTCGGATGGGAATTGTATTTTGGGATGTTTGGGATCTTCAGTATCGTCGCCATGGAGACGGTCATTGGCTCTGTTATGTCCCTGCCATAACCACATGACAGCCCCTTTAGGGGTTCTGTCTGCAGCTGTAATATAGGAAGCACCTGAAAAGATAAAGTATATTTTAGTTTATCAAATTTTTTATACTGTTTCTTAGCAGGAGGTAAGAAGATAAATCAATGGTGTTGGTGTAACCTAACCATAGGAAATATGACTACCAAATAAAGCCGCTTTAATAACTCTACAGTGCAAAGTGTAGATCAAGATCAGATGGCACATCTGTGACCAAGTTGGTAACAGTGTAGACCCAGGTCAGATGGCACATCTGTGACCAAGTTGAGAACAGTGTAGATGCATATCAGATGGCACATCTGTGCCACCTCATCTGTGTCTACACTGTTCACATCTTGATCAGATATAACCCAATGAATCTAAAATCGAACAGTGAAGAATCTGATCAGAAGGCATGAATGTGCTGTCTGATCTGGATCTACACTGTTTGCTCTTGCAATAAAGCTGTATCTTTAGAGTAAAAAATTAAACAAGCTTTGTGCATACCTTTTGAAAAATGTTGAACACAGATTTGGCAGCCAAAGAAATGTTTCATGTAGTCTGCTATGGCTCCAAGGACATCTAGTGGGAGGTCCTTCGGATCTGGAATTACAATCAATATATTAGCAAAAATCATCTCACAGTCTCTCTATTGCCAAAAAAGTCTAACTATTCGTGATGGGGAAGAGAAGCACCCATACCACACAGTTGGAGTGTTGTACTTATGGTGTCTTCACCAGGTAACTTATTATTTTATTTTACCAATTATAAAAAAATATCAAGGCCTTAAGTCAGATTATGCTGCATTTGTCAACTTGTTGTTGCATGGAGTTAAAAATACTGTTTTTTATTTTTGTTTGTTTGTTTGTTGTTTTGTTTGTTGTTGTTGTTGTTTGGGGGTGGGGTTTGGGGGGGGGGGGATAATGGGGGATGGAAGAGGGAGGAACTTGTTGAGCTGACACAAATAAGGGGAGTGTAGAGATTTCCCATAACATCCCCAAAATCATAATTTCCAAAAATCCGTACTTTCTCTGGTCTTTTGGTAGGCTGAAACTGTCAATGTGTGAAACAGTGTCCACATTCCACATGGGTAACCACGGAAACGAGGCTCACTTCCAGCACACCCCACCCACTGTATTCTCTCTGGTATAAATACATCCATTGTCTGAAAAAACAAATGAACATTTTAATACATAACACTTAAAGGATTAAAAACAATTGTACATGTATGCAGGAAGGTTATTAGAGGTTATCAGACAAAATCCCTCCATGGTTTTTGGCATAGGTGATCACAATTCTTTTAAAGCTATTTACTACAGATGCTTGAGATTAACTAGAGACAAGTTTCTAATCGCAAGCATCTGCCTGGCTGACATGGTGACTATCTTAGTTCGCCATTTCAGACAATCAGATGTTTAAATTTGAGACTGGTCTACAATCTTAGTTTTATGATGTTGGGCCTTGGTATTGCAAACAATCAGGCAGACAAATATGAAATACCTGTATTTTATCTAGTTTGTTGATCCATTCATCACCTGTGATTTCCGATGTTACCTGCGACAACCAATCAGAAACTTGCTCCAGAAACTCGACTACTTCCTCTCTCCCTGGGAAATACTGTAACAAAACATATCAGTCCTTTAGTCACTAGCAGAAGTAAGTGGAGGCACATCTGGTGTGCGCCCCACTTAAAAATTTCCTGGTTAAATTTAATGTCAGTATCAGAGAATAAACCATACAGAATACACTATTTGGAAATAAAAAATAGTGAGGTGCTTTTTTGGGGAACAACATCAAGTGTCCATTTACTTATTTAAAAGATGTAATTTAGACGGCACCCCTCTAACAGCAAATCTTGGAGCTGCCCCTGATGGTTACACACATTACAGCTGTACTAAAACAGGGTGTGAAGTACAATAAACAATAAAGCAAAACTGCAAAATGAAGAAAACATCAAGTTAACAAGGAAGTATCCACTGTGTTCCTTACCCTTAATCACAATAAAATTTGGTGCTCCACCAAATTCACATCACCATCTAGCATAATTTGAGGCAAAGATGATACATGAATAATAAATGAAATATAATAAATGTATTAACTATCAGAAAAATGAACAATGGGAGGTAACTCAGATTACATCTTTTTGTTGATCTTATAGTCACAAATGGGTTATTTTCCCATTCTAAAAATAAGTAATAAATCTTTTTTTCCTAAATAATGGCAAAAATAACCCATTTTACTGTATCCATTTCAGCCTATCAGCTAAAGATCTGAGACTGGTCTCCAATCTCAGTTTTATGATCTTGGGCCCTGTTGTACCATCTTCAAGTGACATCCTGTGATGTTTGCAGAATTGTTGCAGTCCAAGGGAGATTACTGCATTTGAAGTTGGCATAAATAATTCTTTACTCCCTGGATACAGCTTTTTTCCATGACAGACCAGTGTAGATCCAGATCAACCTGCACATCTGGGCAGTCTAGCAAGTATCTACACTGTTTGCTTTTAATTTAACTAACTTATTTCTGGCCAATAAGTCAACAGATCCAGATCATACTGAACAAATCTACACTGTTCACCAGTGGGCTAATAGCCTCGGTACCATATAGTAAAGTGTAACATGTCATTTCAGCATATTTTGTTACATACAAACCTTGGCTAGCACTTTCAGGAACTGTTTTAATGCTGACAGTTTGTCCCCACTGATGTCCCTATGTATTGCTATTTCTTGTCTCAGTGAATAGTGCAAAGTGGACTCCAGATCCTTCATGTAAACTCCCTGTCTGTAAAATAGAACGAGAACACAGTTTTTAGCCCTTTGGTTACCCACAATAAGGAAGTACTTAGTAAAAGAGTCCTCTTTTTGAGGATGAATACTGATTGAAATTTGAATGAAGAGTACTGATTAAATGGCATTTTTGTACAGAGTAGGTCTGAAGCAGGAAGTAAATGTCAATTTTTAGTGAATTTTAATGATCGATTGTTGTAAATCAGCCTTTGAACAGGGGTTATTTTGTTTACTGCCGAAATTGTTTACCTGTCAAACCAGCCGATACACTTTTGAAATTATTGCGCAAGGAAGCCTGTCAAGGTACCCTCTCTTGCTTGGTTTCCTGGTCACCAGCTTCTGGTTCCTCTTCTCGACTGTCTCCAATGTCTGAGCCAAGCTGGTTCCCAGGACTCTAAACTTACCAGATCAACAATGTAAAACTTACTTGGTTTCCTGGTCACCAGCTACTGGTTCCCTTTCTCAACTGTCTCCATTTTCTGAGCCAGGCTGGTTCCGTGGACTCTAAACTTACCAGATTAACAATGTAGAACTTACTTGGTTTCTAGGTCACCAGCTACTGGTTCCTCTTCTCGACTGTCTCCAATGTCTGAGCCGAGCTGGTTCCCAGGTCTCTGGTTAATGTACTCTTCACCAGCTTTGAGCTGCTCTGGCTTCAACAAATTTCTCAAGGCAGCCACCATACCAGCTCTTGAATTATCGTCCCTGTTTAAGCAATATATATTACACAATTATTTTGAGGTGCGAAACTGGACAACTGTTCCCATCCAATTTGTGCTGATGAGTTTTCATGAAGAAACTTTTCTGTGAGATCATGAATTCACACAATCTAAATAATTTTATAATACACTTATTAATAGATTTTTGTTTTGATGTTGGGTTGAATTGAAACTTTTTACCGAGCACGAAGAACATGAAAATTAAACCGGTGTGAAAAGGTGATTCTTTAGTAATTATCTCCATTTTTCTAAATGTGTGAACCCTTTACTGCATATATAGGCCTTCTATCTGTGTTATCTGTTTGCTTCTTGTACCTGCTGATCTGGATCGACACTTTTGCCTAAGCCATAATGATGTATCCAATCTCATTTAGTCATTCATAATACATGTAATGCAAAATGTTTAACACACAAAGACTCGACTTAACATGTGGGCAGGGCTTTTGTCACTGAATAAGGCCATTTACACTTACATTATTAAATTCTTTAAAATCACAAGTTTTCTTCAAAATGTTTTTGTTATTTTCCTCAAACCTACAGCTATGACGCCATTGAAAATTTGAATTTGGTGTTCCGCAGATTACATGTGTCGCCTGCTAGCAAAAAGTTGAAATGTGGCCTATGTTTAATTATATATGATAGAAATATTTAATTCAAGTTGATTGCAATACTTCACCATGGAACACATATGTCACCTAAATTCATTTGAAAGGGGCATAGCTAAAAAAAAGTGTGAAACCGGAGTTATCATTCTTCACCAATAGCAATGTGCATGCAGATGATATATTCCAAGTATTAAGTTAATTGGACAAGTACAGTCAATGTTACAGGTGACATTAAGTTTCATGTTAAAGTTGCATTTGAAAGGGGCATAACTCATAAAATTGTCTAACAGAAGTTTTCATTCTTTTTGTCACCAAAGCGTTGTTCATGCAGATGATACAGGGTGATTCATAATATCTGATACACTTTTGAAATTTAATTGCGTTAATATTATCAAACATAGGCTTACGATGTTCACATAGTAATGATCAAGAGGCTTTATTTTAGAGTTTTCTGATTACTAAGTGAATAGGATACAGTAAGTACTTTCAAAGTTAAAGTCAACATTAAGATTCATGTTTAAGTTGCATTTGAAAGGGGCATTACTAAAAAATAGTCAAACAAGAGTTATGATTCTTGTTATAAACGATGTTATTGTTTCGTGAAAATGATATAAACTAAGTAATAAGTGAATAGGACAAGTACTTTCAAAGTTATAGGCAAAATTAAGGTTCATGTTAAAGTTGCATGTGAAAGGGACATAACTCATAAAATATTAAAACAGAAGTTATCATTCTTGTTGTTGGCAATGATGTTGTTCAAGAAGATGATTTATTCTGAATAGTAAGTAAATAGGATTTCAAAGTTATATGCAACATTAAGTTTCATATTAAGGTTTGAAAGGAGCATAACTCAAAAAATAGTCAAACAGGAGTTATCACGCCGCCGACAACGACGTCGCGGGACAATAGGATCCCTATGTGTCTACCTGCTACTGCAGGCAACAAAAACATCCTGAGTGGGTAAGACCATAGCACTGTTTAAAATGCATGAAATACCTACCTAGAAACCATGACCTTGTTTCTGAAAACTTACTTAGCGATTCGTGTGAATGTGCCATCCCTGTTGATGAGGTAGAGAGAGGGGAATGATGTAATGCCAAACTTCTTCACCGCTTCTCGCATCATACGTCTCACCAATAGAGGCTTGTAGCAATATGTATCCAAAATAACCTGTTCATAAAACAAAAAATGTGCTGTTATTACACCCTTTACTCCATATATGTGGTTTTTATCACATGTGCAACCAGTGTAGATCCAGATCAGCTGGTAATTCTGTGTCATCTGATCTGGATCTAACTGGTCACCTATAGGTCAGAAATAACATAATAAATCTAAAAGTGACAGTGTATATCATGATCAGATGGCATGGATGTGCAGATCTGCTTTATACAACTGTGACCAGTGTAGATCTAGATCCAGATCCAAAAGCACAACCTTAAGATCTGTCCTTAGGTGACCCCATGTAATGCTTGCATTAGCAATTATATCCCAAATGTAGCACAATATGAATCTATATTCTTTTGCCTAGGTTGTTGACATAACCTAGTGACTCAATAATATACTGAAATATTCATAAATAGGAAGGTAGGTCTAGGTATGTTTGTTTTTCCCTAGTTAAGAAGTCAAATAGAATTCTTAACAATACACTATCCTACTGCTTTTAAACTTTAACCCCTCAAAAACAGTAAATAATAGATTTGCTAGATCTAATACTTCAAGTAGTAACTAGCAGGCAAGTTTATTTAAAAGTGTCTCTTTTTACTTGAAGTTCAACAAACGATATCTATCACAAAAACAACAGTCAAATCCCTTGTTAAGACCACCTCAATATGAAGAACATCTCGATACTATGACCATTATTCTGATGTTCCATTTTGCAGTTTTGCACTATATTATTTTTTACCCTAAAATAAAGACCACCCAATTATTAAGATGTTTTCCCAGTTCAAAAGGTGGTCTTAAAAGTGGGATTTCACTGTATTAAATACAGCTGAACTTGCCTTAGCAGCCACCTGCATTAAGCAACTACCTGTCTTAAACAGCCAGTTTGAATATGTCCTTGAATGACATTTTGTTCTAACTTTTACATCAGTCTTTAACAGCCACCTGTGTTAAGCAGCCACTTTTTGTCCCCCCCCCCCCCCCCCCTAAGGTTGCTGCTTAACACATACATGTATTTGACTGTACTACGTGCATTTTATAATCTCTCAAGGTGTCACAGCAGTATGACGAGCATTCATATCTTAATTTGTCCACAAAATTACAACTTTTATCATCCATTAAATAGGAACAATTTTGTTAACAATGAAACTGATAAAGTTGATAAAGGATAAGTGACATCTGTTTCAATAAAATGTACATTAAGGAAGATTAGGAAAAGTGAGAACCTATTAAAATAACCAGTGTGTCTGTTTGATCCATGACAAATTACACAGTTGGTCATTTACACGAGTTGCATCAGCCAGAATGTTTGTGTGATCTGATCAGGGTATACACTATTTGCCTTTACATTTGTTAGTATATTTCTGACCAAGAAACGAACAGTGCACATCTCGATCAGAGAGTGTATGCTGGCTGATCTGGGTCCAAGATCATAAAACTAAGTTTTGAGATCAGTCTCAAATCTCAAGGGTCTGATTGGCTGAAATGGCGACTGGTCGCCATTTCAGCCAATCAGATGCTTGAGATTTGAGACTGATCTCAAGATTTAGTTTTATGATCTTGGGCACTGGACATACACAGGTCCAAAACATGATAAAACTTGTATACATTTTGAGTAAGCGGTGTATTTGTTTCGTCCCCTCCATGCTGCGGTACTCACCTGTCTCCCAATATAAGAGTCGGGATCCTCAAATACAAAGGCTACATGGTGATGATCATCTTTTGCCTCTTCCCAGATATCTTGCATAGACCTTACAACAAATAAAAACATGTATAGTCACACCAGTCAACTGGTAGAAGCAAATTACAATCAGCCGACTTGTTTGGTACTTGGAGTTTTTTCACAATACAATCAGCCGACTTGTTTGGTACTTGGAGTTTTTTTCACAAAACAATCAGCCGACTTGTTTGGTACTTGGAGTTTTTTCACAAAGTCAAAAGATTTTATCGTTACCATAACTGCTAATGTACAAATGTATTTTTCTTTCTTCAGTAGGAGCCATTTATTAGCCTCTTCCCCTCTCAAAATTTCTTTTAAATACATGTAAAGCAATTTTCACAAAATGTTACTTTACATCTGTTGTTTTTTTCATTCACATTTGGGGATAAAATGACACTTTTTCCACCACATTATAGGGTGTGGGCATCCTATATGCCTTTTTTGTGTGGCTGAACAGTGTAGTTCCAGATCAGTACATCTATGCTGTCAGATCTACATGTTTCACTTCTTTGTGTGAAATAACTTACTGAATCTAAAAGCAATAAGTGTACAATGTAGATCCTGATCAGAGAGCATAAATGTGCCAGCTGATTTATCTGCACTGTTTGCCCATAGCAAAAAAGTCAGATCTAAGGAGTAAAGGGTTAAATGTTTTGACTAGTGACATCAAAGTGCAAGAGCTGCTGTGAAAGTAAAGTGTGCTGACATTTGCTATGTAATCAACATCCACTGGTCACGAACTCGACAAATGCTGTGCTTAGCACTTAAAATGGTTTAATGCGGAAATTTCCATCAAATCTCATTGGATAAAACTGTGATCTAGTCAAAGCAGTTGTGATCATAATCATTTACTCCATAGATAAGGACTTTAACTCTTTCCTCAACATACACATCTTTATGCCATGGGCGAACAGTGTAGATCCAGATCAGCCGGCACATCCGTGCCATCTGATCAGGATCTGTACCATATGCTTTTTTATTAAATACGCTATTTCTGACCATAAAGCAAACAGTGCAGATCCTGATCAGATCCTAATTTGGATCTACACTAGCTGCACAAGCGTAAAAAAGCGTATATACGGAGTAAAGGGTTAATTCACAGGTAAACAGTTGACATGGAGATCAGACAGCACATCTGGATTTAAACTATTCGCTTTGAGGTTTGTTAGATTATTTCTGACCAGGTCCCAAGGTTATAAAACTGAGCATGGAAACCAGTCTCAAATCTCAAGCATCTGATTGGCTGAAATGGCGACCAGTCGCCATTTCAGCCAATCAGATGCTTGAGATTTGAGACTGGTTTCCAATCTCAGCTTTATAACCTTGGGACCAGGAGGCAAACATTGTAGATCTAGATCAGATGGCACAGATGAGCCTGCTGATCTGGATCTAAACTGGTTCCCCATATGATAAAAGGCATATATATGGAATGAAGGGTTAATAAACTACTTTCAATTATATACTTAATAAAAAATGATCAGTTTTAGGGCTAGCAAGTGATAAGAATCATCATGACAGTATTAAAGTTTCATTTAAGCTGGACTGAAGGTTATAAAGCTGAGATTGGAAACCAGTCTCAAATCTCAAGCATCTGATTGGCTGAAATGGCAACTGGTTGCCATTTCAGCCAATCAGATGCTTGAGATTTGAGACTGGTTTCCATGCTCAGTTTTATAACCTTGGGACCAGAGCCTCTCCAAACAGCAAGGTTTGTAACATGGTCAATTTAAAAGGTCACCATAAATAATTAATAGAAATGAGAATCTGAGGGGTTACTGCCTTGGAACAGTCAGTGAAGTGTTTTGCAAATGGGGGTTATAACAATAACTATACCCAGATTGCTCATTGTTATGTTTGAAAATAAAGGTTTAATTTTCAGAAAATAAGAAATAATTTGTGTGTGTGGGGGGGGATGCTGGTTAGGACCCACCCCATAAACCTACATTTTGTATGAGAGGTTACTGCCTTAAAAACAGTTAAAGGCTTTTACTACTTCAGGTTTTAACAGGTTTCTAGTATGCATCAACCTCACACACCCCAAACATGATTGTATGAAATGTCATATTTTTTAACTTTTAACTAAATCAATATAATGAACTCACTTTCATTACCTTTAGCCAGTTCATTTAATAGTTTCTAGGGATGTTCTAAAGAAACTGATTATTCATCAATTTCACCACGTTTTTGGTTTATTTTCCTGTTTTATACAACTACAGGCTACATTATTTACAATGACTTATTGTCACTCGCTTCAATACAATACAATACAATAGTGGGAAACTAGCTTAAATAACCTTGTTTTTCAAAGTTAGGAACCTCAGTTTTAGCATAACAATGATAATTTATGCAAGATTTTGGACAGTTTTAATAAAACACAAATTGGCATCAGGTTTTGTTTGCATAGCAACACTGTCACTGGAACAATGGCACAATACCATTGTGATAACAGTGGCACAAATTGTGCCTCACAATATTTAAATGTATTCAATGGAAAAACACCTTCAATGGTAAATCACAATTGAATATGCCGGCTCATCTAGATCTACACTAGATGCACTTGCAATAAAACCCATAATAATATGAAGTAAAGCATTAAGTTTACTGGAAACCCTTTACTTACTCTATAGGAAGTAGTCTAGGCCAGGCTTTTGGTGGATCTGTTACAGTGTTTGACAGGAAGTCCAGCACCCTTTGCTGGATGACTGTAGCATTAGATTCATGGAAGACGTCTTCCTCATTCTTACCCGAAGCAAACAACTGCAACAACATCAACAATATGTTTTATGATTTGCAACAGATAACTATACTTTCATTTTATATATATTTATTAAGATTACTAAAGGTAAGAAAAAAGTTAGGCAAAAAATCAGACAGTACAATGCCCAAATTCATAAAACTTTTATATATCAGGAGACCAGGGTCTAATCTCAAGCATCTGATTAGCTGAAATGGTGACTGGTCTCCAATCTTAGCTTTATGATCTTTGGTCCAGGATTGGAACTCACAAACCACAAAACTGAAAGTCATATATATAACAGTGCCAGATGAAAAACATTATATTGTATTTGCTAAAATGATTAACCTTTTACTCCAATATTCATGCCTTTTATATGCCATCTGATCAGGACCTGCACCATAGTGTAAATTCTGATCAGATGTCACAGATGGCACAAATGGCTGATCTGGATCTACACCGTTCAACCAAAGAAAACAGCCATATTCTATGGAGTAAATGATTAATACGATTCTTTTATTCAAATTAGTAAACTTCTAACCACAAAATATCAATTATAATTTTATCACTTGACATTTTACATTAACTAAACATGTTGTACAAATATACATGTCTGCAAATATAGGTATCTGAACTAGAGAAAATGCAATTAATGGTGATAGATTAACTGCTAATGTAATTAAAGTTACAAAACTCAAACACAACAAAACCCATCCATCACTGGGTTGTCCACAATTAGATCACAATGCATGTTTCTACCTTTTAATGTTACCTGCATGTTTTAAATTATAATGTTTTACATTTTAAGCTGTTTGTCACATGGGAAACCAGTGTAGATCCAGATTAGCCAGCACATCTGTTCCACCTGATCTGGATCTACACTGTTTGCCCACTGGTCAGAAATAATGCTCTAAAAGCAAACAGTGTAGATCCTGATCAGACTGCATGGATATTTTGCTGGCTGATCTAAACAGGTAACCTATGGGATATTAGCCATATTCCAAGGCATAAAGGGATATAAAACAAGTTATCTTACCTTGAAAGAAGGGAAGGCTTTGATGTCATACATTCGACACAGCTCTGTGTTATTTTCATTGGCACAGTCAACAGCCCCTACCCGAACAATTGGCCACCAGCCTAAAATACACAATTATTTTATTGATGTCAGTTAGCTGTCTAAGCTGTGCCCAAGATTATAAAACTAAATCTGGAGACCAGTCTCATATCTCAAGCATCTGATTGGTTGAAATGGTGACTGGTCATACTTCAGCCAATTAGATGCTATATACTTTTTATACTTCACAAGATACATACAATCATTAAACAAGCCTGCTAATTTAGTAATTATAGTCAGGTAATAAACTGACTTCATATGTTTAGTCAATGGCAATCGCCGCCCCTATATTTCAACCAGCCGCCGTTATACTTTAGCCTCGCCGCTCCAGTATTTTTTATGTTGCCTGAAGATACACTCAATTAACTGCTAACGACAGAGATCAGGGTTTCCTCCAGGCCTTTTTCGCTAGTCGCATGTGACAAGCCATAATTTCAGGACCCAATTTGCTACATGCCATAATTTGTCTGACATGCCTTATCTCCCGCTGCGACTTGTGTACCTGTTGATTGCATTATCAGTATGAAAACTCTATTCTTAATAAACAAGAGACAGCTGATCGCGCCGATAATTGACAGCGTCATCAGCTTTGCGAGTTAACCAATCAGTAACAAGAACTGATAGATAACGCTTGTCGGCTCCGCCCAAATGTTGGCAACAGTTGATTATTACCGCATGTGATAGAAATCGTAGCCAAATCACTATTCATCCGTGTTGTCAGTAATCAGAACAAAACTCTATAAAAATGACTAACTTCTGACATCTGACCATTTCCAGCAAAGAAGGAAGGAACTAAAGCATCCCCTTTTTGATAATATCCACGGAAAATATAACTTTCTGACATCTTGATTATTCCGTAAGATAGCCGATTAATGAAATTCAACAACAGCAACAAAGCCATGTTCATTTCGATTAAATCGAAATCAAAACAACATAGACGCTGACATCGTTTTCAGAACATCGCCGGTTTGATCTTAAAACATCCCCAGAACAAAAGAGAAGCACTTAAAACACATCTTCAATCCAAAATACACTGTAACATCCAGCAAATATTCTATATTGTCATATGCCGCAGCGAAAGTTTACACAAATGACGTCATACAGTAGATCGACGTAAGAAGCCGTTTACGGTTATAATTTTTCTTTCTAGACATAGCGCAGTTAAAATGATCGATTTTATTACATATTTTGCAAATGGGACAATGGTAAGATATTTTTTTGTAAGGCTTGTTTATCAGCGAAAGATTGGCGCATCATGTTTGTGTAAATTATACAAGTTTTTTTAATAAAAAAAGCGCGTTATTATTCGCGTTCCAATTGTTCTTTAATTGAGAAGGCATGGCGCATCATTTCTTTTTCGCACAGGTAGGTAAAATTAGTAAATTATAGGAGTTTTAATTGCAGTCAAAAAAGCGCAAGGTGTTATTTGCAGTCCGTTTGTTCTGTATTTGAGAAGAAAAGGCGTTTACGGAAAAAAAAGCGCGGTTCATGCAAGTTTTGGCGATCTTGAAAAAAGGGAGGTAATAAGAGTGCAACTGCGTAGTTTCCACCATCAAAAGATGTTTTATTGAAAAAAAAATATTTTAGTTTTCCTGAAACATCTTTATATAATTACAAATAAGCACATTATATTGTAATTTCCATTTATTTTAGTTTTTGTGTTCATAAATATTTCTAAATGATCTAATTAAATGATCGGTTCTGAGGAATTTCAGCCGTTATTTAATTAGGATTTGTGTTTCAATTTTAAAAAGCATAGGCTTTTTTGATGTAAGAACTGATATATACACAAGACTGAAAATTAAACAGCACGTTGCAAAAATTAAACAGCATGTTGCAGCGCGCAACAAAATCAGTCTATGCTGCGACGACCGTTCCTGAAATCCTGGGGGAAACCCTGGAGATCAATGACTTTTATTACATGCATACCTAGTTTTAGTAACACATAAATTTAAGTAATGACCAGAAGTATTATTCAAGGTTGGAGGGAATTAACATATTGATAATGGCCCTGGGACTATTTTTTAAACTATTGTATAATATTTTAAACTTTAATTATTTAAATTATGTGACAAAGTTCCGCTGGCCCAATATCCAAAACTTGCCTACGCCCCTGGACTTGCGTTTGTTAGAACAATTACATATACAATCAATCATGAAGCTGGTCAAAACTTTCAACTTTAACTTTTGACTATCAATCAACCTTTTCTTACTTTCCTATTTACTTCACTACCATTGCTGACCTGTAACCACCTGTCTTGTAATAGTCAATTGTGACTGAGACAACATACAATGTATCCTGATAAATGTATGATCAAATGGTTTTCGGCACATTTTAATAAGACCTATATAGCCAGGGACGGATCAAGAGGTCTCTTCGCAGGGGGCGGGCACACAGTTTGCTGACCCCTTTCAACAAAAATGGAGGGATGGAAGAAAGGGTGTAGCGTGTTTCTTTACTCAACCCAGCCATTTTTAGTTGTTGACTTAAAACAGTACACTATTAGTACACATGCCCCTCCCTTGCTGAATTTGCCCCTGATGGCCCAAGATATATAATGTATGTGCCGCTTAAAGTTCAAGAGTTGACATTTTTTTAATTGAGAGGGTATCGGAATTCTAGCTCATCTTTGATTTTGGAAAATGGTATCAGGATCTGAATATCAGTTTTATTTTGGATTCTGCTGGGATATTGCATATGGTCTTATGGATCAGCATCCAGTTGAGATCAATTCATTAACCTGCGCCTATTTTTCAAATTTAGCAGCTAGCAGCCACCTGCATTTAGCAATCACCTGTCTTAAACAGCCAGTTTGAAATGTGCTAAACTGACATTTTTTTATTTTTTTAAAAATGTTTACCAGTCTTCAACAGCCACCCGTGTTAAGCAGCCACTTTCTGTCACTCCCTTGAGTGGCTGCTTAATACATGTTTGACTGTATATGCAATTTATATCTCACCTGAATGCTCCATGGCAAACTGTTTCCAAACAGGTGCGAATTTCACACAATGACCGCACCAACTGTTATAGAACTCGACTATCCACGCACTTTCGGATGTGTGTACATTTGCCTTAAAATTTGTATTATCAAGAATAAAAACGGGGTCAGATTTATCATACAGTCCTAGTCTTTTTATTCCAATAATTATCTGAACCAAAAATGGGATGACAAATCCCAAAATCAGCAACATGTTGTGGTTGGTAAGATTCATTTTACACGTATCATTTTCCCCGTTTTGCCCGTTGTTTATTTGACAGTTAGTACCTTCAGTGTGGAGAGCTTTCGATACTTCACTTTAATCCAAATTGGAAATAACTACAACAATCCCACCATTAGTTCAGCAGACTAATCTCCTTTAATATATCGCCATCAATGTACAGTCAAACCTGTGCTAAAGACCAACTGTAAATAAAGACCGCCTTTGGATTAAGACTACATTTTTATTTGTCCCTCTTAGTGATTTAAAGAAAAAAACTCATTTGCGAGACTATCTGCCGTTAAAAATCACATTTCGATTATCCCCTGAGTTGTCTTTTAAGACAGGTTTGACTGAAATATCGTCTGTGATAGATCTACTAGATTAAGTCTATTGGCTCAATTTAAATATGGACTAAATCTTGTTAGGCAAATATCAAACTTATGGAAATAGCTACACCGTATGTTTTGTCAATGAGTTTGAGATTACACGCAACCTCGACTCACAATTACGTCTTCTTTATGACTGAACTTTGTGGATCAGTTGAGAGTGTCTTTTCTGCTTATTTCTGAATTCATTTCAATTTTCAATCTCTATCCAGAGTTGTCTTTCCTTAACTCGCGACTGCAAGGAACGACAATTCTGTGTGGAGATTGTTCAATTTTAAGACACCGTTAGACTTACGTTGCAAGAGTTAATGGGCTATTATTGTTCATCCAGAATGAATTGATGGGGCAGTTGTGAGGTTTGTGCACCCTAGAACCTGGTTTAAACCCACATCGGCAAAACATTCTTACCCTCCGAATGTGGTTACACATCAGGTTATTATTTTCGTTGTACATGTCCTCTTTTTTGAAACGGATCAACAGAATGTCTTGATCTTTTTTAATCTTTGCTTTTTGTCTGTTTTCCCCCGAAATTCGATATTCATTATATTCACATTTCACTTTTTGAAATTTACTCGAATGTCTTTGACCTTCTTCTTCTCTATAAATGGTTCAAAAATCTATCTATAAGTTGATGTTAAACATTAATTTAAAAAAAAAAAAACTATAGAAAAAAAAGATTCTCGAATTGTTTGCATGTACTGGTACGAAAACATCGTTTTATACGTCAAATTCTTTGCTTGGTGGACCTTGTGCTTTTCTATTGGTATAAGATAATAATAGAATAAACTAATGTTTTGTTTATTTTTATTTTCAGACAACGTAACAACAATAAATTAGAAGCCAGTAATGCTGCATGTGGCGCTTTCTGATGAATATAGTTGACGAACTTGGCACACGTAAAATCTCGCTGATAATACGAGATAAACATAGGTGTATAGCCTGAAATAGAAAATACAATGAGCTTTTAAAATCTGATCGGGCTTTAACTTCTGAACAATAAATGCAGTTTAAGGCATTGTAGAAAACACTTTAGACATGTACACGTTTTAAATAAACTAAGATATAACTGATTAAGAGTATAAGAGTAAGCAGAGAGTCACATGGTAGTTTGTTTATAGGACCAAGAACGGCCTTACTGCAAATAAAATCGATTTAAACACGTTTAGGTGACTTATACACAGGGCATATAATGATACGAAATTTGTAAATCTGAATGCCGATTTTCACATAGAAAATTACTTGTCTGTCACGTGACTGTCTAGTTACTGATAACGTACTGTAACTGTATACGGAGATAACCGGGTACACACTGAGATTACCAGATACAGTAAAAAGAACACATTCCCGGACATCAAACTGATTTACATTCTGAAGGAAACTAGCAGAAAGTTTCATCAATGCGCACCATAAATGGAGTTTGCAGTATCTTGGCTTAAATAATCTTGTCCACTGAATGCCAGAAAAGCTCATCAGCAATAGTAAAGGAAAGGCTGGTGAGCCCTTCTGGCTTTTAAACAAGATATGTTATTTGATTTTCATTATTGTCTTAATTTTTTTCTTAAAGACTGATTATTTTTATTTTAGTTCTCATCATAATCCCATGGGGTATATAAAAATAAAGATTTCTTACAGCGTGAATTAACCGGCGAGTGTGCTGTTGAGGAGAACGATGTTATCGCGGTTTCCGCTCTGGTTACCGAACAGCGTAGGGAGGAGGAAGAGGAGGAAGAACAGGGGCACTGAAATTATAACACCAGTAATGTTGAGAACAAATTTATAAAAGAGAACAGTAGACTGATATTTTAATACTTTTAACGTTATGTGATAAAATCTGGTTAACAAAATAATATGACTAAGATAGATCAGTAACATTTGCTATACGTTGTGACCTCAAATATCTACATGTACATAGAGAAATAAAATATTCTCTGAAGTTCTCGAACTTAAAAGAAAAATATTTACACTATGAAAACAAGTGAAATAAAAGTTTAAAATTAAAGTGAAAATATGACCCGAACAATACTTTATATTTTCATATCGATTCCTTTTTTTTGAAGTGACGGACATTGTGAGTTGCAAACGTTTAAATATTTAATCAGAGTTATATGCTCGGTAAAAGGTAGAATAAACTGCATGTTATTTGAACACGACTGTACTTGTATTTGTACACAAACTTAGATGTTCGTCAGCCAGGTTCATATTAATGAATAAATCATTCAATTTTCAGAAACCGCTGCAAGTTTATTTCTTGATAATAATTCAATTATATTACACAAAGAAATTCACTTACATAGGGCACCCAGACCTCCGCCGATTCCGCCTTTACCGCCAACACCGCCAAGAGCCGGGATTGGAACGTAACTGTATCCACCGCCGTAACCACCGCCGTATCCACCGCCGTATCCACTTCCGTAACCACCGCCGTATCCACTACCGTAACCACCGCCGTATCCGGAACCGTATCCGGAACCGTAACTATCACCGTATCCATATCCCAGGTCGTCGGCAATAGCCATTCCGACGACGGCGGTCAGAGCGACGGTAGCGAAGATTGTGATTTTCATTTTGATTCTAAAATAATAAAGTTAAAAATGATATTATTGTTCGTCTATAGATTTGAAATGAATCGATTTTGTAACATTAAACATGTAACTGATTTTGTAGCATATTTTCTTTCGGCAGTATTTGTACTTTTATTTCAATAGATGAAGTGGTATTTGAATAAGTTAAGAATAATTTAAACTTGTTTCAATAAATAATCGATAAAACATCACTTAAAAAACACAAATGTTTATAAGAATAAATGGTCAAAACTAAAAGTGTATGTTACTTACGTAGTTGTTTGCTTTGACTTTCCGAGAGAGAAGTGCTAAAACGTTGGTCGTTATTGCTTTTATAGTGGACATACTTTACTTCTAGACGCCCGGAAATAAGTAACCGGTCCCGCATTTCCGGATACGGACGTAACTTTTGATATTTTTTGACAAGCTTAACCACCCGTGGCGTTTTAAACAGTCTGCTCCAAGACATGTTAACATTTATATTGTCAATTTGAGTAAAACGTATCTTAAGATTAATTGAAGATGCATTCATTTATGCTGTAAAATACAGATCCATTTATATTTCCAAATTTATGGAACTCTCTTCCCTTGACCGTAAAGACATGCAAAACAGTTACATCATTTAAAAGACATGTTAAAAAATTCTTATTTGATAATATGAAGTGCATGGTCAAGACAATTACAGTGTAATTCTGTATAAATGTTAAAGATGTTTGGGTCATGAATCTTTTGTTATAATTGCTATTGTTTTATTTTTTCATTTAAATGTGTTTGTTTTCATCATTTTCATAATGTTCTTGAAATTTTATTAAAACTTTAATATTATTATTATTTTCTTTCTTTCAAGTATATTATGAGAATGTATGTATGTATGAATGTAAATTTGTAACCATTTGTACTTTGTTTTTAAGAGAACCATATGGAAGAGTGGCTACGCCAAATATGTCACCCTCTCAAAATAAAGCATTTATTATTATTATTATTATTATTATTATTATTATTATTATTATGAAATAACATCTTTACTTTGAATTTCATGATGAAGACAAATCGGAATTCAACAGTAATAAACAATTTCAATAGTCACAAACAATTGCTATAGGATCATTTCAAGTCATGCGCCATTTTGTTTTCGTTTTTTTTAATTAAATCACTTTTTGTGTAGACAATTAATTGAGCAACAATTAAGTCCCAGGAACATTATATTATGAGACTGGACAATGCAAACAAAATACTCCGTCATACACTCATTTGATCTGGCTCCAAGGTTATAAAACTGAGATTGGAAACCAGTCCCAAATCTCAAGCATTTGATTGGCTGAAATGGCGACCAGATGCCATTTCAGCCAATCAGATGCTTGAGATTTGAGACTGGTTTCCATGCTCAGTTTATAACCTTGGGCACAGATATCAAATACAGGCTGCTTTCTGTAATACTCCGGAAAAAATAGTAACAAATAACCAATGATGCAATGAAGATTAGCGATGTTAAGCTGAATGCACACTTAATTAATTTTTGAACGTGTTAAACAATTTAAACGGTATAGGTCTATAAAGTTAACAATAGATATTGGTGGTATAATTTAGCATTTGGAAGACAACATTCCTTATAGCTAGACAAGGGCTTGACCATCCCACCCCCACCCACTCTTGAATTTGGACAGATCTGCTCTGTAAGCGGAAAATAGTTACCAGCAGTATGATCGGATAGATTATTCACTACAAGAGAAAATGTATGCAAATTTTAGTATTCAAATTTGAGACGGATTCGAAAATGGATCTTTTCAACCATTCGGCGTTTGGAAACGCACCTCATTAAACCGGAAGAAAACAAAAACACATTCGCGCGCGCATGCACGAACAATGTTTGTCTTTGTTGGTTCATATTATATTTTGCTAGAAAACAGTTTGAAAATCGCTTATGTATATGATTTTCATCGACATTTGCATGATTCGCGCTTCAAAGGATCCAGATACAGTGTAAAGTTGTGAGAGCCGCCCCGTACTAAGCGTTGAGAGCCGCCCCGTACTAAGCGTTGAGTCATGAATTGCATTTGCTTTTCAAAATTGGCCATTGCCTGAGATTCAAGCATTAGCTAACGGAAAAGCAAATGTCGGACAGCCATAAATCCGAAAAATTCTCATTTAATAAGTTTAATGTACACGACTGAATAAGATTCATCCATTCTCATGAGACCGATCAGATGTCAAGAAAAACGATTCCCCGTGAGCACGGTTAAGAGTTTAAACTTGTACTCATGACATAATTCGAAACAATCACTATGATCAAGATCTGAAACAGTCACTTCCGGTGTTTGTTATAAAATTTCCCGACGGCCGTCTGCTAAAACATGATCAGACGTTGATCAACATAACAGCATATTGTGTCTTAATATCATTAAAAACTTTCAATTTCTTAGTGAATTGAATTTTCCGTGACGATACGAAAAAGTAAACAGCCTTTAACACGTTTTCACACTGGCTGTTACGCCTTTTTTTTCTGCTGACTTTTTGTTTCTCACAAATACTGAGCTTTTAAATTTTGGTTGCAGAAAAAGCTAAAAATATAAGACAGTAAGTTACCCAAATATGCAAGAATGTAATAGTGCTATTTTGCCATACCAAATGGTTTAAATTTCGTCAATGTAAAAGCTAATGATACAAATGCCAACTTTCTATTGACGGCCAGTATACTTCAATGATTTGTCACTTTAAACACAGAAATACAGAACAGTTAAACATTTGCTTAGCAAATAATTATATTTTGACTGATGATAAAACAGTTCTCAGTTCTTGTTTCTTCAATAAATGGGGCACGCCACTTGGAAAAGGTACCTTTGGACATAATTTTGACATTTTAGTGGTTAATCTTGTTGGAAGGAATTGACAATAATATTTTGTTTCTTTCATATCTTAAATGTAATTTGTTTCAGAATTTGACCATAAAATGGTGTTTTTACCTCGACATGCATAATCATTAATATAGTCTGCTCACCTTTTTGACGTCAATTCAAGGACTGACTTCAACAGTCCGAAGGACTCTTTTCATATTGCGCATCAAACATCATTTAAAAGTTTAAAATTGATTAAAGCGGAATCTCAAAGCCATCAAACAATAACCAAGACACAGTGTTTGCAGCTCAGTCTGTATGGGCATGATATTCATGAAATCCTCTTGCAAGTTTTACGTGTTGATTTTACAAGCTAAATAGGGTCGATTAATTGAAAGGAGAAGTGGCGAATCTATGCATCGACTATAGGTCGACCAAGCTAAATTGGCGATGTTTACAATTATTAATAGAATGTAAACACGGGTTAAGGCAAATACACCAGTTAAAAGTACTATTTTGCCTGTTTATATCACATCGACTCGATAGCACAGTTGTTTACGCGTCCAGCTGGTATGGGCCTTACGTTTTTTCGACACGGGTTTATTTCAGTCATTTCAAAGTCGTGTATGTTGTTTTTTTTTGCTTCAGTTTATTATATCGTGGAAATAATTATTGTGTAAAAAATTTTAAAAAATGTAAAGAAAAACATGTTTCGAACGTAAAACAGCGTTGATACCGTTGCATTTCAAAGTATTTTAAATGACTTCGTCTTATACCACTCGGCTAATGGGACGAGTATTGGGACCATTACGATTTGTATTAAACAACGATTAAAATATTAATTCATTGTTTACATGTAACGTCGCTGTAAACATTGCCAAATTACCGTTGTCTAATAATACCTTCGCTCGCCTCTAAATTTCGTAGACAACGGTTACTCGTGGTCTATCCTTTACGTAGCCAATAAGTTTTTAAAAGAAAAGGTACAGCCTATTCAATTTATATTGTGTAATTATACACGCTTTCATGTGCAAATCTTGTATTCTATCACAGCCCATCTATTAATAGCTACCATACTCTAGGCATGTTTTATGAGGCACATCTGATAGCGAAACCGCATAGGTGTATAAAATGATAACATGATAAAATCATTTTATATAATAATTTCATGAATATTTCTAGCCGATTGAGATTTTCTGATGTAAGGATAGTGTTCTTCACCTGACACCAGATCGTTACTTTTTCTAAAATCTTTATTTTTGCATTATTTTTCTCTTTTATTTCATTTTCAAACATTGTTTAGTTTAAGAAAATATTTTCAGGTAACAGACGCAACAGATACAGAAAGAGGCGCAGCAAATTTCTAATTGGAATAGATAAAACGGGAACTTTAAGTATATTCGTTTTCTTCCTTTGTGATTTTTATTTTTCTTTATGAAGGCTTCAGTTTTCCCCCAGCATCATTCTTTCTTTTTACTTGTTCTTAAATCTCTATTTTTTGGCATCGGGTTTGCATTTATTTCATTATCTAACACTGTTCAGTATTGTTGAGTGTTTTTCAGATAACAGATGTAACAGATACAGAAAGAAGATACGCAATGGAAAGTATATTTGTTTTCATTTTTCTTTTTGTTTGTTAAAGTTTAGTTTTCCCCAGCATCTCTTTTTATTATTTTTATCTAAAGTTTTCATACTTTTGCAAAGGTTTTCTATTTATTTCCTTTCCTAACACCGTTCAGTTCTATGTAGTGTTTTTCAGATTTCAATGCAACAGATACAGAAAGAAGAGGTGCAGTCAAACTTTAAATGGAACGTATATTTGTTTTCTTTATTTTTATTTATAATTGTTTAAGTTTTCCCCAGCATTTTTTTCATTACTTTTTCTGAAATCTCTAATGTTTTGCAAAGGTTTTGTATTTATTTCCTTTTCTAACACTGTTCAGTTCTGTTTAGTGTTTTTTCAGATAACAGATGCAACAGATACAGAAAGAAGAGGCGCAGTAAAACTTTAAATGGAAAGTATATTTGTTTTCTTTTTTCGTTTTGTATGTTAAGGTTTAGTTTCCCCAGCATCTTTATTCTCATTATTTTTTCTAAAGTTTTCATACTTTTGCAAAGGTTTTCTATTTATTTCCTTTTTTAACACTGTTCAGTTTTTGTTAGTGTTTTTCAGATAACAGATGCAACCGGTACAGAAAGAAGAGGCGAAGTCATACTTTAAATGGAAAGTATATTTGTTTTCTTCCTTTGTGTTTTTTATTTTTCTTTATTATTGTTTAAGTTTTCCCAAGCATCTTTTTTCATTACTTTTTTTCTAAGATCTCTAATGTTTTGCAAAGGTTTTGTATTTATTTCCTTTTCTAACACTGTTCAGTTCTTGTTAGTGTTTTTCAGATAACAGATGCAGCAGGTGCAGAAAGAAGAGGCACATTCAAACTTTAAATGGAAAGTATATTTGTTTTCTTCTTTTCTTTTTGTATGTTAAGGTTTAGTTTTCCCCAGCATCTTTTTTCTTCATTATTTTTTCTAAAGTTTAATACTTTGCAAAGGTTTTCTATTTATTTCCTTTTCTAACACTGTTCAGTTCTTGTTAGTGTTTTTCAGATAACAGATGCAACAGGTACAGAAAGAAGAGGCGCAGTCATACTTTAAATGGAAAGTATATTTGTTTTCTTCCTTTGTGTTTTTTTTATTTTTCTTTATTATTGTTTAAGTTTTCCCCAGCATCTTTTTGATTACTTTTTCTAAAATCTCTAATGTTTTGCAAAGGTTTTCTATTTATTTCCTTGTCTAACACTGTTCAGTTCTTTTAAGTGTGTTTTTTTTCAGATAACAGTTGCAACAGACAAAGAAAGAAGAGACGCAGTCAAACTTTAAATGGAAAGTATATTTGTTTTCTTTCTTTGTGTTTTTTTTATTTTTCTTTATTATTGTTCAAGTTTTCCCCAGCATCTTTTTCATTACTTTTTCTAGAATCTCTAAATTTTTGCGAAGGTTTTGTATTTATTTCCTCATCTTACACTGTTCAGTTCTTTTTAGTGTTTTTCAGATAACAGATGCAACAGGTACAGAGAGAAGAGGCACAGTCAAAGTTTAAATGGATAGTATATTTGTTTTCTTTTTGTATGTTAACGTTTAGTTTTCCCCAGCATCTTTTTTCTCATTATATTTTTTCTAAAGTTTTTATACTTTTGCAAAGGTTTTGTATTTATTTCCTTTTCTAACACATTTCAGTTCTTGTTAGTGTTTTTCAGATAACAGATGCAACAGGTACAGAAAGAAGAGGCACAGTCAAAGTTTAAATGGAAAGTATATTTGTTTTCTTTTCGTATGTTAAGGTTTAGTTTTCCCCATCATCTTTTTTCTCATTATTTTGTTTTCTAAAGTTTTTACACTTTTGCAAAGGTTTTAAATTTATTTCCTTCTCTGACACTGTTCAGTTCTTTTAAGTGTTTTTCAGATAACAGATGCAACAGGTACAGAAAGAAGAAGCATAGTCAAACTTTAAATGGAAAGTATATTTGTTTTCTTTTTTCTTTTCGTATGTTAAGGTTAAGTTTTGCCCAGCATCTTTTTTCTTCATTATTTTTTCTAAAGTTTTTATACTTTTGCAAATGTTTTCTATTTATTTCCTTTTCTAACACTTTTCAGTTCTTTTAAATGTTTTTTAAAGAGAACAGATGCAACAGATACAGAAAGAAGAGGCGCTGTCTAACTTTAAATGGAAAGTATATTTGTTTTGTTACTTTGTGTTTTTTATTTTTCTTTATTATTGTTTAAGTTTTCCCCAGCATCTTTTTTCAATACTTTTTCTAAAATCTCTGTTTTGCAAAGGTTTTGTATTTATTTCCTTTTCTAACACTATTAAGTTCTTGTTAGTGTTTTGCAGATAACAGATGCCACAGGTACAGAAAGAAGAGGCACATTCAAACTTTAAATGGAAAGTATATTTGTTTTCTTTTTTCGTTTTGAATGTTAAGGTTTAGTTTTCTCCAGTATCTTTTTTTTCTCATTATTTTTTCTTAAGTTTTTATACTTTTGCAAAGGTTTTGTATTTATTTCCTTTTCTAACACTGTTCAGTTCTCGTTAGTGTTATTCAGATAACAGATGCAACAGGTTCAGAAAGAAGAGGCACATTCAAACTTTAAATTGAAGGTATATTTGTTTTCTTTTTTCTTTTTGTTTGTTGAGGTTTAGTTTTCCCCAGCATTTTTTTCTCATTATTTTTTCTAAAGTTTTTATTCTTTTGCAAAGGTTTTGTATTTATTTCCCTTTCTAACACTGTTCAGTTCTTGTTAGTGTTTTTCAGATAACAGATGCAACAGGTACAGAAAGAAGAGGCACTGTCAAAATTTAAATGGAAAGTATATTTGTTTTCTTTTTGTATGTTAAGGTTTAGTTTTCCCCCAGCATCTTTTTTCTCATATTTTTTTTCTACACTTTTTACACTTTTTCAAAGGTTTTGTATTTATTTCCTTTTCCAACACTGTTCAGTTCTTTTTAGTGTTTTTCAGATAACAAATGCAAAAGGTACAGAAAGAAGAAGCACAGTCAAACTTAAAATGAAAAGTATATTTGAGTTCTTTTTTTTTGTATGTTAAGGTTAAGTTTTGCCCTGCATCTTTTTTCTTCATTATTTTTTCTAAAGTTTTTATACTTTTGCAAATGTTTTCTATTTATTTCCTTTTCTAACACCGTTCAGTTCTTGTTAGTGTTTTTTTTTAGATAACAGATGCAACAGATACAGAAAGAAGAGGCACAGTCAAACTTTAACAGTTTAAATGGAATGTATGTTTTCTTTTTGTATGTTAAGGTTTAGTTTTCCCCAGCATCTTTTTCCCCATAATTGTTTTCTAAAGTTTTTTCACTTTTGCAAAGGTTTTGTATTTATTTCCTTTTCTAACATTGTTCAGTTCTTTGTAGTGTTTTCTCATTTTTTTTTCTAAAGTTTTTTTTTTACTTTTGCAAAGGTTTTCTATTTATATCCGTTTCTAACACTGTTCAGTTCTTTGAAATGATTTTCAGAGAACAGATGCAACTGATACAGAATGAAGAGGCGCATTCAAACTTTAAATGGAAAGTATATTTGTTTTCTCACTTCGTGTTTTTTATTTTTCTTTATTATTGTTTAAGTTTTCCCCAGCATCTTTTTGATTACTTTTTCTAAAATCTCTAATGTTTTGCAAAGGTTTTCTATTTATTTCCTTTTCTAACACTGTTCAGTTCTTTGTAGCGTTTTTTTAGATAACAGTTGCAACAGATAAAAAAAGAGACGCAGTCAAACTTTAAATAGAAAGTATATTTGTTTTCTTCCTTTGTTTTTTTTAATTATTTTTCTTTATTATTGTTTAAGTTTTCCCCCAGCATCTTTTTTCATACTTTTTCTAAAATCTCTAATGTTTTGCAAAGGTTTTGTATTTATTTCCTTTTCTAACACTGTTCCGTTCTGTTAGTGTTTTTCAGAAAACAGATGCAACAGGTACAGAAAGAATAGGCGCAGTCAAACTTTAAAGGGAAAGTATATTTGTTTTCTTTTTGTATGTTAAGGTTTAGTTTTCCCCAGCATCTTTTTTCTTTATTATTTTTTCTAAAGCTTTTATACTTTTGCAAGGGTTTTCCATTTATTTCCTTTTCTAACACCGTTCAGTTTTTGTTAGTGTTTTTCAGATAACAGATGCAAGAGATACAGAAAGAAGAGGCACAGTCAAACTTTAAATGGAAAGTATATTTGTTTTCTTACGTTGTGTTTTTTTATTTTTCTTTTTTATTGCTTAAGTTATCCCCAGCATCTTTTTTCATTACTTACCTAAAATCTCTAATGTTTTGCAAAGGTTTTGTAATCATTTCCTTTTGTAACACTGTTCAGTTCTTTTTAATGTTTTTCAGATAACAGATACACAAAGAAGAGGGGCAGGAAAACTTTAAATTGAAAGTAGTTTCCCCCCAGCATCTTTTTTCATTACTTGTTCTTTCTCGTTCTCAAATTTTTTGCATTGGTTTTGTATTTGTTTCAGGTTCTTAACACAGTTCATGTCGTTTTAGTGTTTTTCAGATAACAGCTGCAACCGATACAGAAAGAAGAGGCGAAGTGTGTTGTTCGTTTTATATTTGATTGAGGTTTGTTTTCCCCCAGCATCTCTTTCTGCTTACCACTTTTTCTCAAATATTTGTAGATGCTCCACCATTCCTTTAAATGTGGCCGTTTTACGATTGATGTAAATCGATTTTGTTTGCACTTAACCAAACATGATATGTGTGTTTATACAACAGGACTATCTTAATATGCTTAAGTTAATGCATAAAATTCAATTTGATACATGAAGCTCTTTTACTTTTATAATAATGAAATTACTAAGAAATTGAACGTTTGAATATATTTTATCAGATGACATCGGAAAATGTGCTGAAAAGAGAAAATCATGCTTTAGGAAGACACCACCATAAGGGGGTTGCTGATCTTAATGTAAGTACTTGTATTGGCTATTGGTAAACAGTAAATTTCATATAAAGCCATTCATAATTTAATCAGTCTGTTTAATCTTGGAGTAATTTTTGACTTACAAGTATGATTTATATTCATTCCTTATCACATGAAATGAATTTTGAAAAGTGTTGCAAGTTAAAAGGCAATTCAATCCTGCGCAATTTTGTTGCATTCTTAATACAAAAGAAGAAAACAATGATGTTTATAAAAATGCCTTTTTGAAGTTTGATATACTAGTAATAACCTTTCTAAAAGTTGCTAAGATTTGGAGTTTCGAAATTACAGGGAACAAACTGAACACAAGATTCAGCCCCAGATGGAGGTAGAATGAACAAATTCAGCCCAAGATGGAGGTCTAATGATCAAATTCAAATGGTGTTGTGTACCGTGGCAGACACTAACAGAAGGAAGACACTTAACAGAAGATGGCAAAACAATAACAGAAGGGATAGGACACAAACAGAAGAGGGCAAGACACCAAAAGAAGATGGGAGACACTAACAGAAGAAAAGACACTAACAAAGGGAGGAAGACACTAAGAGAAGAGGGCAAGACACTAAAAGAATTGGCAAGACACTAACAGAATGGGCAAGACACTACGAGAAGGGGAAAGACACTAACAGAAGGGACAAGACACTAACAGAAAGGACAAGACACTAAAAGAAGATGCAAGACACGAACAAAAGGGGCAAGACACGAACAGAAGCGGCAAGACACGAACAGAAGCGGCAAGACACGAACAGAAGGGGAAAGACACGAACAGAAGGGGAAAGACACAAACAACGAACAGAAGGAGAAAGACACGAGCAACGAACAGAAGGGAAAGACACGAACAGAAGGGAAAGACACGAACAGAAGGGAAAGACACGAACAGAAGGGAAAGACACGAACAGAAGGGAAAGACACTAACAGAAAGGGATATGACATGAACAGAAGGGAGGGAAACACTAAGAGGGCAAGATACTAGTGGAAGGGGGCAAACCACTAACATAATGGGGAAGGCACGAACAGAAGGGACAACGCACTAACAGAAGGGGCAAGACAAGAACAGAAGGGGAAGACACTAAGAGGGCAAGACACTAACAGAAGGGGAAAAGAAACTTACAGAAGGGGCAAGACAAGAACAGAAGGGGACAATACACTTACAGAAGGGGGCAAGACACTACAAAAGGGGCAAGACCCTTACAGAAGGGTTGAAGACACTAACAGAAGAGGGGATGACGCCACCAGAAGAGAAGACACCACTAGAAGGGATAAGACACCAACAGAAGGGTTTTTTATCTTGATGTAAGTGCTTGAATTGGTCAGTAGTAAACAGTAAATTTTATATAAATGGAGTAAAGAGTTATACTGACCGTCAATTGGCATGCTATTTCGTATAATTTTGTCTAAATTGGCTATTTCCTGCTGCGGATTTTTCAGTTGAATTTAGAATAGAAACAGAAATGGCCTTTGGAAAAAGACATAATAGTTAATAAAAACATTTCAAAACCCTTTACTAAGAAACTTAAAGGTTTAAAATATTTCAGATGATGACACCGGAAAATTTCCTGAAAACAGAAAATATGGTTCGGGAAGACACTACCAGAAGAGTGGAAGACACCACCAGAAGAGAGGAAGACACCATCAGAAGAAATGAAGACACCACCAGAAGAGGATGTTTCAGATCTCAATGTAAGTGCTTGTATTGGTCATTAGTAAACAGTTAAAACATATAAAGCCATTCATATTTCATCAATCCGTTTAATCAGGTAGTCAATTTGACATACAACATATGACATACAACATCCTGTATACTTATTTTGAAATGATGCAGCTCAGATGTATGGGATTCTTGATATATGGCTGTTATCCCTTGGGTAAACAGTGCAAGCAGATCTAGACCTACACTTACCTCACATGCATAGAAAGATAAAATCCATATCTATGGAGTACAGGATTGACCGTCGATAGAAAGCAGAAGCATTTACATTGGAGATAGACAAACATTTAATATGACACGGTAGAACTAGTATGAACTTTCTGTTTCGGATAATTTAGTCTTAATAGGCCTGCTGAGGAAAGATTTTAGTCTAAGAATATTTCATAGAAACAGAAACTGCGACTGAAAAAAATGCACAACAGTAAATGGGAAACATTTTTAATCTGTTTATTTTTATTTTACATAATGGAATATTGAATTTACTAAGGAGTAAAAGGTTTGAAAATATTTCAGCTGATGACAACAGGAAAAACTGCTGAAAACAGAAAATATGCTGCAGAAAGACACCACTTGAAGGGGCAGAAGGGGAGAAGACACCGCCAGAAGGGAGAAGACACCACGGGAAGGGAAGAAGACACCAATAGAAAGAGCAGAAGGGGAGAAGACACCACCCGATGGGTGTTTCTGACTTATATGTAAGTGCTTGCATTGGGCAATAGTAAACTTTAAATATCATATGAAGGCGTTCATATTTTATCAATCCATTTAATCTGGTGGTACTTTCTGACTTAAAAGTATGACATATTCATCACTTTACACATGAAATGCATGTTGAAGATTCTTGCAAGTTTAAAGTCAATTCCATCCTACACATTTGTGTCTATTTTCTAATAAAATAGAAGAAAACAATGTTGTTTATAAATGTTGCCCTTTTTAAGTCTGATAAACACACTTTTCTATAGATTGTTAAAATTTGGAGTTTCTGAACTAAGGGAAACAATCTGTAGATGTGTACCAAAATGAAGTGACCCCTGGGGCGGGGCCAATTTTGACCCCAGGGAAATAATTTGAACAAACTTTGAAGAGTTCCACTAGAGGGTGCTAAATGCCAAATATCTAAGCTCTAGGCCTTGTGGTTTCAGACAAGAAGATTTTTAAAGTTTTTTTCCGATATAAGTCTATGTAAAATGAAGTGACCCCTGGGGCGGGGCCAATTTTGACCCCAGGGAAATAATTTGAACAATCTTTGTAGAGTTCCACTAGAGGATGCTAAATGCCAAATATCTAAGCTCTAGGCCTTGTGGTTTCAGACAAGAAGATTTTTAAAGTTTTTCCTATATAAGTCTATATAAAATGAAGTGACCCCTGGGGCGGGGCCAATTTTGACCCCAGGGAAATAATTTGAACAATCTTTGTAGAGTTCCACTAGAGGGTGCTAAATACCAAATATCTAAGCTCTAGGCCTTGTGGTTTCAGACAAGAAGATTTTTAAAGTGTTTCCTTTCGGTTGCCATGGCAACCAGAGTTCTGCATGGAATTGGTTTCTTTGAACAACTGTGGAAGAGCTTCATGCAAGGAACATCCGTGGCAAGTTTCATCAACTTTGGCCCAGGGGTTTTAGAGGAGATGTTGTTTAAAGCAAAAATTGACGACGCACGACGCACGACGGACACAGGGCGATCCCAAAAAGCTCACCATGAGCACAAGTGCTCAGGTGAGCTAATAAAAACAACGACATGATTATTCTGAAAATAATTCACATAACCTTTATGTGTAAAGGTTGTTTATATGAAAATCCTTAACAAAACTTTGTGTAAACTGTCAAATCCGTTTACAATTTGCAATTCTTCCTTTTGGTTCTGAACACAATTATCTTGCTAACATATGATCACTTGTGTATTTCCTTTTCCTCAGTATACGATAAACAACAAGAATACAAGGGCATCGTATGGCCATCTGCCTTTTTTTGTTATGGACCTTCCGTCAAAATGTTTCAAATTTATTAGAAATGCATCCCAACAACAACAGCATTATCATTCTTGCGATCTGCCCAAACATGTACACTAATACATATATAAATATTTAGTTTTGGTAACAACTATCTTGCTGTTTCATCACAAGATTTCAAAATGTTTGTATACTCCTTGTAGGTCTTGATCTTAACTTCAAAGAATTTTTCTGAAAACACAGACTGAACTATCTGCAAAACTATGAAGAAAATAACTGTTTCACATCGCAAATGCCGTTGTGCGCAAACTGGATTGGTAAAGCTAGGTTTTAGAAGCCGTTCAAACTTTAACATGCAAACTGGATGAGTTATGCTATGTTGAAGCCCTCAACCGTAAGTTGACAAGTAAGGCTGGGTCAGAATTTCAATCAAGGTTGGCATGTGATCTTGATGTGTGAGGCTAGGTCTGAAAGCCTAAGAAAAGATTGGCAGGTGAAACAGATGAGTTAGTGTTGTGCCCAAGATGATAAAACTGAGCATAGAAACCAGTCTCAAATCTCAAGCATCTGATTGGCTGAAATGGCGACTGGTCGCCATTTCAGCCAATCAGGTGCTTGAGATTTGAGACTGGTTTTCAATCTCAGTTTTATTACCTTCAGCCTAGATCTCATTATTTCCATATGGTAAGCTAACATGGTCATGCCAAGTTGAAGCCCTCAACCTAAGTTGATAACTAAGGCTTTGTTTGAGATTTCAGAAAAGATTTGAACCAGTTCTTGATGTGTGAGGTTAGAATCTTCAACCAACGTTGGCAGGGCAACCAGATGAGTTAGGCTAGGTCTCATTTCCATGTGTTGTTGGTGTCAAAAGCTCTTTAGAGCTTACATTATTTGTAGATTATCCGATTCTGTATAAATAAAATTTATTTGACTTGAGTTGATATGGTTATATTCCCGCGCACTAAGTCAATATTGTCTGAGTTTGGAGTTTTGAGGCGGGGAGTAACCTTTAATTGGGAATTGACTACAAAAATAACACAAGCATTAATCTACAGTGAGCTTATACAAGCAAACAAAAACAACACACCTTTTTCTTATCTTTTTTATTTATTTGTTTTTTAGATTTTATATTTTTGTCAAATATAATGGGAATGGTATTTGTATAAATCTACTGAGTAGAATGACCATGGATATATAATCATAATGAATGATATGTAATATAAAATATTATTCATGTATATTCTATGTACATTAAGTTCATTAAGTTTTTCTAAAACATACATTAATAAAAAGACCACAGTCATTTTCAGAACATAACAAACCAATCTGTCCGCATCTTTTATTATATTTTCATAAAAGAAAAGATTCTGAGGCTGGCTTGAGTTTGTTGATTTGTTACTAATGTTGACTCAAATACAGTTCAACACCTGGGCCCAAGATCATTAAACTAAGTTTTGAGATCAGTCTCAAATCTCAAGGATCTGATTGGCTGAAATGGCAACTGGTCGCCATTTCAGCCAATCAGATCGTTGAGATTTGGGACTGATCTCCAGATTTAGTTTTATGATCTTGGGCACTGTAAACAATGACGAGATTTGAAAAAAGACCACATTTCATTAGTCTGGCAAACTTATTTAGAGAGCGAAAATCACCTGTGAACAAAGACCAACAGCTTCCATTAACTGGTCTTTGAAAATGAAAACAAGTTTGAATGTAATATGACCATTGCAAGAGAATAACACTTTAGCCCCTGATATATGGCTGTTATCCCTTGGCAAACAATGTAGATCCTGATTACATTTTGGTAAAAAATAAACTAACAAATCAAAAAGCAAACAGTGCAGATCCTAATCAGATGGTGTGAGGCTTATCTGGATCTACACTTTTCACCCATGCCATAAAGGATTTGTTTTGATTTTCATAGTAAAAAATAATAATCGAACACACATGTAAAAATGTTTAAAAAATGATGCAGATTGGTTTGTTATCTTTAAATACAACAACAATGACGATGATTTTGATGATAGTAGAGATGATGAAGATGATGTCCATACTTCTGCTGCTGCTGCTGCTGCTAAATTAACCTTTTACTCCATTGATATGCCTTTTACAACAAGGACGACCAGTGTAGATCTAGATCAGCTGGTACATCCATGACTTATCCCGATCTACATTGTTCTGTTCACAAATAATCTAATGAATCTAAAAAAAAAGGATGTGCCGGCTGATCTGGATCTACCATTATAGTCACACATGTGATGAAACACATATCTATAGAGTAGAGGGTAAATTAATGATGATGATGATGATGATGATGCTGATGATGCTGATGATGATAACAATCAAAATACAAACATACTGTCAAAACAAGTATGTTGATCAAATGCGTGTAAAATTATAACAAAATAATCAGCAACGTCAAAATTGATATCAAATAACAACCTGCCTTCCTGGCAGAGTAAAACACATAACTTTCATTATTATAACTGAAACAGACATGCTCTTCTTGTTTATTTGTTTGAATTATGTTATATTTTAGGTGTTAACCTTTACTCCATAAATACAAATTTTATGGCATAGGCAAACAGTGTAGATCCAGATCAACTGGCATATCCATGCCTTTCGAACTTTTCTCTTTTAGATTCACTGGATTATTTCTGACCAAAAGCTGAACAGTGTTGGTCCAGATCTCATATCAAAAATGTGCTAACTATCTGGATCTACATTTGTTGCACATGAAATTAAACCAAATGAGGCACGCCAAGGGAAAAGGTACCTTCGGTCATTTTTGTGTCATTTTTGTTGTTATTATATTTAGAAAGAACTTTCAAATTTCTATTATTTTCTCATAACAAAACAGTGATTTTGTTACACATTTTGAAAATAAAATGGTATTTTTACTGCGAATTGCATAATAATTAATGTCGTCTGCTCAACTTTATGACGTCGTTTCAAGGATTGACGTCAACTACCCGAATGTACCTTTTCCCGTGGCGTGCCTCAAATATATATGAAGTAAAGTATTAAACTTTTTAAAAGATCCAAAAAAAAACTAGATATTAAAATATTGACTGAAGATGGATGATATATCACTGAATGTAAAACAATCCAGATAAGGAATGTGTAAACTGCATAAACCACATTACTGATATGTATTGCTGAGATATGTCTATATCTTTAATTAGGCCAGAATATTTCACAACCTGTGAAATATAACTGTCACTGACAAACATTAATACTTAAATTAATAACCAAATAAACTTTACATTACAATAGCTAAAGCTAAATAAAAGCTAAAACACTTGTCCAATATACTACAACCTAAGAAACTTTCTCCCACAGTTTGTTAAGGATGTTGAGCCATATCCACAAAACTGGGCCTGTTATTGGTATTTTCGTTGAAATTTGCAAATAATCAAACAAATAACAATTTCTCGAATAAGAAGCTATTAAAAGTAGAAATCAGCTATAATTTAATATGCTTAATCTTAACTTTTAACATCTTTTCTTTCATAAACAGTTATTTTCTTGCCATTATGGACTCAATCTCTTAACTCCATGGATACAACATTTATCACATGGGTGAACAGTGTAGATCCAGATCAACCAGCACACCCATGCTGTCTGATCTGGATCTACAGTGTTAGCAAAATAGATCCCGAAGATGGCATGGATACGCTGGCTGAATGTGATAAAAGGTATACCATAAAAAGTAATCCCTCCGTAGATACGCATTTTTACACATGTGCAACCAGTGTAGATCCAGATCAGCCAGCACATCTGTGCTGTCTGATCAGGATCTGTACTGTTCACATTTTGGTCAGTAATAACCTAGGGAATCAAAAAGCGAACAGTTTAGATTCTGATCAGACGGCTGATCTGGATCTAAACTGTTCGCCCATTCAGTAAAGGTGTATCTATGGAGGAAAGGGTTAAATTGCTAAAGATTTTATTCTGGGGAAGACACTACGGTTGATGGCACTTTATTTAGCTTTTGTGAAAATTGCTATGGTTAAAAAAGGTACCTTATGACTTCGTCAAAATACTAGAACAAAATATCAAAAGACATGCATTCAAAAAGCATTCACTAAAATGGTTGATACAAAAATAATTTTGTTTGTGGAATATCCACATTTTAGGTTATTTGCATATAATCAACTGTACCACTTTTACATATCCCAAAACTCTATTATTTTAATAAAGTTAAATTTCAATACTATACGTATAACAATAATTATATATTTAAAATGACTCAATTGCCAAGTCTAACATTTCTTAGCACATTTATTATATAAACTGTCATTCAAGTATTTCATATTTATAAAGAGTTAACCCTTTACTCAATATATATGTGTTTAACCCTTTCCTCCATATATATACATTTTTACGCATGTGTGACCAGTGTAGATCCAGATCAGCCAGCACATCCGTGCCGTCTGATCATGATCTAAAGGGTTCATTTTTTGATTCATTAGGTTATTTCTGACCAAAATGCGACCAGTGCAGATCCTGATCAGATAACACGGATGTGCCAGCTGATCTGGATCTACACTGGTCGCACATGCAGAAAAACATGTATATATGGAGAAAAGGGATAAGCACATTTGTGACCAGTGTAGATCCAGATCAGCTGGCTCATTCTGACCATGGTCTACACAAACTGTTTGCATTTTTGTCAGATATAACAAAATGAATCAAGAAGCAAACTGTGATTCTGATTAGACAGCATGGATGTGCCAGCTGATCTAGATCTACACTGTTCACACATTGATTACAGCTATACCATATGGAGTTTAGGGTTAATCATGCACTTAGATTTGCCTGTTAAAATGAATAATGTATAATAGGTGAAAACCTTTGATTTTATAAATAACTGAAATAATTATTATTACGGTTAAAATAAAACTGCATGAAGCTCAACATTAAGATTCTTGACTACTGTTCATGTACATAATCAATGTAAATGATAAACTCGTCTTTATTATATCCTGCTAAATAACTCACTTCCTTTAACCCTTTACTCCAATAATACTGATGATATCCAACATGCAACCAGTGAAGACCCAGATCAGCCACCTAACACCTTTAATCACATCTGTACTGACTGATTAGGACCTACACTGTTCGCTTCTTGGTCTAATATGTCTAAAAGTGTTTATATAGATCAATCTGCATGGAAGTGATCTGGATTTACCTATAGGATAAAAGTTGTATCCTTGAAGTAAATGGTTAACCCTTTACTCCACATATGCATGGGCGAAAGGCATAGTTCCAGATCAGCCAGCATATCCATGCCATGGCATCAGGAACTACGCTCTTCGCTTGTTGATTCCTAAGTTATTTCTGATCAAGAGGTTACCAGTAATGATCTAGATCAGGCACTGGTTGCACATACCATAAAATCTGTATTTTAGGAGTAAACAGTTAATACTGGCACTAATATAACACCAAGGCTTTCCAACCAGTATAGTTGTGTAACATAGTCGCACTATACACATGTTAAACATTGACAATATGGCAAAAACAACAATACAAATATTTTGTGAGTCAAACAATTATCTGTTACACATTATGGCATTAAATAAAACAATAAATGCACAACAAACATCCACCTGGGATGTCATTTGAACCCTATACTCTCTCTGGGTTTTATTTTGTATGTGCAAACAGTGTGGATCCAGATCAGCTGGCACAGCCATGCCATCTGATCTGGTTCTACACAGTTCACTCCTAGCTAAATATTATATAGTTATTTGGTTTCTTGACAGGGAATGTGAGGATATATTGCCGGTCTGGGTGTCATATTACCCGAGCCACAGGTGAGGGATAATATGACACCCAGACCGGCAATATATCCTCACATACCCTTTCAAGGAACCAAATAATTGTTTTATTATACTGCAAAGACTTTTCCGGACAAAAATAATTAGAAAACATCGATTTTTCATTTATTTCGCATATTTAATGCCGAACGGCTTAATACCCCACCGAGAACCTCAATAATTACATGTCTGACGTCATTAATTTACCTGCATGACGTCACTACTATAGAAATTGAATGGAATATCGGTTTGATATTAATTTTAAAAATTTGAGAATATTCTGATCGTTTTCAACGTTAAAAACATAACACAAATATTTTCTGTAACAATTTTAGTAATCCCTAAGCATACCGCTTTATAAATTACAAGATCGGCTTCAAATTATGCATTTTTACGGAAATTCAAAACAAAATGGCGGACGAAAAGAAAAGGTGAGAGGCCAGAGAGGAAATTTTAGGCACGTGCGTTCATATCTACGGCCGATCCGTAAATACGGATATACATCAACGGCAAATTATCCAATCAAATTCAAGCAAATTTCTTTGCAGTATAATAATAATAAAATGAATTTTAAAGCTAACATTGTAGATCCTGATCAGACTGCCAGCTTATCAGAATCTACACTGTTCGCCCACATGATAAAGGGGTATAAAAGAAGTAAAGGGTTAACACAATTATAATACCCGATGACATACACAAAAATATCATCATTATGGATTCTTGCAAAATACCAACATAGAGCATTAGATGATGGTTGCAAAAGGACTGCAAAGTTTTATATCTTTTTGGCAGAAAACAATGTTCTTAACTTTCCTCATGTGCACTTGAACCCTCCAATCATGATACTAACATACCAAAAAAAAGTGTTGCATCTTTTCATGGAACCACCTCCAATATGTATCCTAAAAGAAGCTGAAAAACACTAGAAAATGATCTCTCACATAGGTGAGCTTCACACTATTTAAACAATTTAGGCCAATCCCTGAATACTGTATAGTTAAAGCTCCCCCCAGCAGCAAGATGTTTCTTGCTTAACAAAAGGTCGCTGTTAACACATAACCATTATCACAGGTTCAGCTGTATTGACTGATTTCATAATACTGCTTCCTTTACGGTACTGTGATGTACTAACAGATATTCCTTAACTGAACTGTAATGTACCATTACATATTCCTTTACTGTACTGTACTGTTATGTACCATTTATATATTCCTTTACTGTACTGTTATAAACCATTACATATTCCTTTGTTGATCTGTCAGCTGTCTCATCTAGTTTTATGCTATTAATATCCATTTTTTCACTAGGAGTGACTTCCCTTTATTTCTGGTAAAAATTATCTTCCAGAAGTTGTCACATACTTTGGTTCTTCAGTGCTCGGGTGTCAAAACTCGGTTAAAAGTTAACAATAGTTGTCCATTGCACATAACTTCCATTTACAACCCGTAAAATGTGGATAAATTTCCTCCATTTGTCGAATACACCTGATCTAGATCAAAAATGATCATATCAAACGTTCTAATGGTGGTTTCTTCATCACATTACCGAGTTCGACACGTGAGCCAGTCACTTCCTGTCTACTGGGGGAGTAAGCTCCCCTTGTTGCACGCTTGTTCCGCACACATAACAGGAACCAAATAAAACCTGAAAAAAAAAAACATTAAAGAAATTATTAACATCATTGCAGAAGAGTTATTTTTTATAATGTAACAGACCCTAAATGCAATGCTACTGATAGTTATTTTTTATCGTTAACTCAAAATAAAATATTACTTATTTACTTTTCAACTTTCATCATCAAGGATGAAGTCTTAGAATCTAATTATTCACAATTACTGATTGTACACAGTGTGATGTAATACTACAATATTTACACTTCAACTTCATCCTCTATGATGAAGTCTTATTCATCTAATGAATCATAAGTTCTGATGGTAAACAGGGTGACGTATTATTTAAAAGGCGAGGATACAGTAGAGCCGTTCACAATTTATTGGACGATGCACGATGTTTTGACAGGTGACTTAGCCTTGCACGCACGTTTTGCCACGAGTTGCTGCGAAAAAGCGTGCCGTCATTCACTTTATCGTCATTGTAGCTGTTCCAACAGCCATTCGAAAAAGCCGTAATATTACGAATTCTTCTAGTCATTTCTGTATTAATGAGATTATTAATGAGTGTAAATGTAAGGGTTGAATCAATATTTGATGGTTTCCATTTGGGTATGAAAAACAGTTGCATTGTTTAAAGTACGCGTGAAGCACTTTGGGCTTCACACGCTTTAAACAACCCAACTGTTTTCCATACCCAAATGGAAACCATCAAATATCGATTCAATCCTTAAGTAAAACCCAGGCACAATTTATTAGATTGTGCACAATGTATTGACTTGTGACATTGACAAGCACTTATATGTAATGCAATAACACATATTGACTATTCTAGCAAATGCAATGCCGTCTGCTCAAATTTATTCAGTATTTTCCAGGATTGGTGTCAGCTGCTGGAAAATATCTTTTCCCATAATTCCCTGTTTAGATGAATAAGTAAAAGCACAAAACATTGGTCAAAAATACAACTTACCAATAGTTATGAGAATGAGGACAAGGGCCACGACAGGGCCCACAATGTACCATGTAATATCATCCTTCATTATTGCCGCTGCCTGGAAACAATGAACACCACAATGTATAATTATTCACTACAATGTGACATGGCTTTTATCTCACTGGCGACCAGTATAGATCCAGATCAATGTATTCATTTGTGCTGTCTAATCATGACCTACATAGTTTGCTGTTAGATTGATTGAATTTTTTTTTATTAAAGCGGGAACAATGTAGGTCCAAATTAGCATCACAGCAATCTCCTTCGCAGAGTTGTCGTTCCTTACACTCACTTTATATCTCTGCGAAAGGCTTAATGTCAAGATTTTTTACCAAACTCGACAGCCTTATTTTATACAGTCATAAATTATGAATTTGAAACCTTGAGGTAAAACAAATGACTGAAATCTTTACTATCTTTCATTAAAACCTAAGAAACCCAATCTATTGTAAATTTAATTGGTGAACTATTTCTTTGAGTTGAAGTAAAAGTAGTTGAAAGTAGTCCCAGCCTATAACAGAGGTGAATGTAATGAGCCGATAGTGTAAGAGAGTGGCATCACATATGTGCTGGCTGATCTGCATCTATACTCTGGTTTACCTCAGGGTTGGTTCTAGAAGGGTTCAGTAGGGAAATCCCTTTTGGGGATGAAATATTTATTTTTCATGGGAATTATGGTTATGAAGTTGGAAATTATCATGTGACCAACATAAGAATGCCCCAAACAAACTTCATTTCTGGAAATCTTGCATCTGACCCTGGTTGCCAAAGTGGTAAAAGTGTATCTATAGAGTAATGTTTAAAAAAACAGCACATCAACAAGTCATGAAACTGCCAGACATCGTTTTTATTATCAAGTTTATATCCTGCTAATTTCACTTCATATAACTATTTTCAAAATTTATTACCAATCAAATATCTAAAAAAAATACTAAATTTAATAATTAAAAGAAATACATCAAGTTTTATCTGTATTTTATTCCCTAAAAGAGTTGGCAAGAGATAAAAATAAATGAATAGAAATGTGCACTATATACCTTAACTTCACACCTAGGACCCTCAAATCCATTAGAACATGTACATGTGTAACTGCCAATGCTGTTTGTGCAAGTTGCCCCGTTGTAACATGGGTCATTATCTGTACATTCGTCCAAGTCTTCACTGCATGTGAGATTCTGGTAACCTGAAATAAACAAATAATCAACATAAGGAACAATAGTTGAAAATAATTGTAAGATTTAACCCTTTAATCGATATACGATTGATCATGCTTGTGCAGCCACCTGTATTTAGCAACCACCTGTCTAAAACAGCAAGTTTGAATAATATGTCCTAAACTGACATTTCGTATAATTTTATCGGTCACCTGTGTTAATCAGCCACTCTTTGTCACTTCCTTGGATGGCTGCTTAATACAGTAACTGTTTAACTGTAAATGCATTTTATTTCTGTGTCATCTGATGATTTACACTGTATATACAATAAAGTTCTATGGGGTAAAAAGTTAACACATTCAAAGAAACTTAAATTCATTTTTTAAAGAAACCAAACTATCTAAACAAAAGAATATAAACACAAATTATCTTGAGCAGTTATAAAATTTTAAAGCTTGGTGAAAATACATGTTTAAGAAATTTTTCTTATATCTTTTATCAAGTGAGTTGAAAATGGACACAGAATTAAGTTTACCTGTATCAGTACAGTTGCACTCGAATTCAGCAATACCGTCTATACACTTTCCATTATTTTGACATGGAGATGATGAGCATTCATTGAAATTAGTTTCACAAAGTCTGCCGACATATCCAGGTAGACATAAACAGTCATACGAGCCTAGAGTATTATTACAGGTGGCGCCGTTTTCACAATGGTGTGTTCCATTTGTACACTCGTTTATATCATCAGTACAGTTCTTACCTTCCCAACCTGAAACAAAATTTAGTAGGCTGTAGCCAAGGTCATAAAACTGAGATTGGAGACCAGTGTAGATCCAGATCAGCTGGCACATCCATGCCATCTGATCACAATCAACTCTAATCACTGTATTACTGACCAAAAAGCAACTCATGCAAATCCTGACGGCATGGATGTGCTGGCTGATCTGTCACGCAAGTGTATAAATGCTGTGAAGGCTTAATGAACTAATCACTCCTTTTCAAGCAGAAACAACTTACCAGATTTACAGTCACAAAAATACAGGTTTTGAGCTACAATCTGTCTACATTCATTTGTGTTGTCAGCATCACAAGGCCTATCAGCACACGGTCCTTTTATCTCACAAAGCTCTCCTGAAATAATGAATAATTATTTATAATAAGTTGTAATAAGCATTGAGGCATAAAATGTCAGTATGCAGTTAAAAATGTTTAGTCAATTGTTAAATGCAGCCAAGTGGTGGGGGGGGGGGGGTTAAAGAACAAAGAACAAGGGTCAGATGCATGTTTTTCAGAAAGGGGGTTAATTTAGAGCAGTCTTAATTTCCCAACTTTTCCCATGAAAATAAAAAATTTGCTGCACTACCCCCCCCCACCCTTCCCCCTTTGTAAAAGGGAAAGTAATTTATGGAAAAAAAAGCATCAACAGAATATATTTTTTTTAATAACAAATCACTCAAATGGAATTTAGGGCTTTATTGTAAGATTACTATTTTTATTTTAGGTAAAGAGTATATCCAAATTTAGTACTAAACTGTACTGAACTGGTGGAGTTAAGAAATTACATGTAATTTTTCTCATTATTTCATAATATATAAATATGATTAATAATTAAAATATTGAATGAATATTTGAATTCAAGAGTATATATTTTACATAGAGTTATTACCGACTTCTGTTTTTGAAGAATTTGATTCATCATTTTATATTTCAACTAGAAATGGAGAAAACAGTTTTAAAAGGGAAACAATATATTTTGTCTTGGTCCTAGCGTATATGTAAAAATGACTATTTAAACATTTATCATTAGCAAATAACAAGGACATAAAATTGTGATCTGTGTTGTTTTAACATTTTCTGGTTAACAAAATGTTTAATAAACATGACTATAACATTATCACCATGACTCAGTTTGTCCTTATTTGACTTAAGATTATTTTGACATAAAAATTTGCCCAAGGGCCATCATCTTTAAACAATGTACATATATATATAAGTATGTACATAATGTTTAGAGGAAAAAAAACAAGGCAACGATACTCTTTACTACAATGGGATATAGCTCTTAACCCTTTCCTCCATAGGTACACCTTTATTGCTTGCGCAAACAGTTTAGATCCAGATCAGCCAGCACATCCATCCAAGATCTAACACGGATGTGCTGGCTGATCTGGATCTACACTGGTCACACAATCGTAAAAATGCATATAAATGGAGGAAAGTGTTAAACATGGGAAAATATTGTAGATCCTGATCAGCTGGCACATTTGTGTGACTGATAACAATCTACACTGTTTGCTATTTATTTATTAGGTTTTTCTCCAAGAAGCAGATCCAGGTCAGCCTACATGTGAGTGCAGTTTGATCAGAATCAACACTGCCTCATTCTTGGTCACAAAAAATGTAATGAACCTGAAAGTGACTAATATTGATCCAGAACAGACTATATGGATGTGCGGGCTGATTTGGATCTACACTGGTCATAAATGCGATAAAAACACATATTCATAGTCTACACTCCAGACAGATGCTTAAGATTTGAGACTGGTCTCTTGTCTCAGTTTTATGATCTCGAGGCCGCACATTACCTGGTTTTATTGACTGGAAACTAAGACTAGCCTGATCCATATTTCTAATCACACATGTAATATTAATTTCTTATCTAGACAAAGATGTTATAAACACAAAAGTTGAGCTTAGATTTTATTCAAAATTCCAAAATTCCAAAAACTAGACCAAGAACTGTCCCCAAACACAAAAAATAATAATTATGATAATATTATAATAAAAAAATGATTTTACATTACTCAAATTCAACTGCAGATTTCAAAAAGAACAAGGAAAGTGTAAAATAAATCACTTACATTATGTGTTAAACAGTTGTAGATGAGTAAAATCCCAAATGATTTATCCATAAAGTAAGCTTAAAATCAACTGTGAACAACAAGATATTTCTTAAATCAACTGGAAAATGTGTGCACAGTTTCAAACATCAACAAATGTCATTAAGTTATCAGCCAAAGGGCTTGAGGAGTTTTATAGCAAATATAGATATACCGTAAAATCCTTTTAAAAGCCCATCCCATTTTAAATACACCTTCCCCACATGTTATTTTTGAGGGAAATAAAATCAATTTATCCATATATAATATCCAAAATTCTTCAGAATCTAACATTACAATAAAAAAATTAATATAAATAATAAGCACCCCCCTTTCAGGAAATGTAATGCCCTTGAGGGCATTTAAAAAATTTTTACGGTAGATATTTACAAAGTTTATTTTCCCTCCCCGCTATTTACACATCAACATCTAAATAAATATACAGGTATAATTCTCCTATGGTTTAAGTACCTAATTACTGTTTATTATCATTGTTTGGTGAGAAAATTGCAACGAAACAGGAATTGAACAATTGTTACGTTGAAATGGTCAAATTTATTAGCAACCATAAAACAATTTGAAAGTGATATAAATTACAGCTTAACCTATTTTCCAGTTATAGAGTTTAACCCTTTACTCAATATATGGGTTTTATTGTGTATGCGACCAGTTTAGATCCAGATCAGCTGACATATCCATCATCCATGACAAATCTCCATTTCAGGCAATGAGATGCTTGAGATTTAAGACTGGTTGGTCTCAAGTTTTAGTTTTATAACAATTACTTCTAATAAATGTAATTTCAATGAAATGTGAGTTCAAATCCATGCTAATATCTTTAAAAATTTAAATATTTTAAAAAAATTCAGGGGAAAAAATTCTGATTTCTCCCATTTAGGATGGAAAATTGAAGGCCAGGGACTATAATGTTACAATTTTATGACTGAACAAAATGAATCCCTTTTCTGGAAATCTTGCTTCAGACCCTCTAAAACAATTCTTATGATTGTGTACACATGTGTATGTGTTCATTGTTTCATACCTTTAGGTTTAGCAATATGTGAGAAAGAAACTTGTATGCAAACTTTTATAAAGCAATGTAGTAGTTATAATTTTTGTGCTGTGCACAAGCTTTAAATGTCATCTGTACATTTTAAACAGGTGATTTTTAACTTGTTCAAGGGAAGTAACTCTAACATTAATAGGCAGAATCCAGAATTTGGTAGATAGCATCCTCTTCCAATGACAAACACTGAATTATTTATAGATTAAATTGACAAACAATAAACAAGGATACAGTAAAGGACTGAACAATGGAAAAGCAAATGTAAATAAACACCAAAACAACAAAATCCCATGTGATAAAAGGCTAACAGTAAATACTCTGCTTTTATAATACTAGTACATTAAGGGCGGTCTTCAATCGCCATTGCACTGTCATCGGTAAAAATTTAAAAATATCAAAATCTCTGGTTAATAAAGCTTTGCACAAATAATCATTATTAATCTATCTTCATTTTGCATATGTTAAGAAAAGAAAAATAGCTTGACCTAAGAATTCCCTAAATTTCTCTTTACATATTCACAAAAACTAAACAACACAAAACATTATGGTGACATAAAATTGGACTAACCTTCATAATATTGAGGACAAGCACAACTCCATTCTGTTCCCTGTACATTACAAGTGCCGTTATTCTGACAAGTAACGAGTCCACAGTCTGCTGTCCCACAATCCTTCCCTCGATATCCCAGGGTACAGTTGCAATTAAAGTCCCCGACAGTGTTGGTGCATGTAGAACCATGTTTACAGGTGCTGGAGTTATTACATTCATTTATGTCGGTTTCACAATACAGTCCTGAAAATAAACAAGAAATATGTCAATTGAAGATGATTACTTTGACACACATATTTTGTAAGATTTGGACTGAATTTGCATCTGGCATTAACAAGAGAGAGCAAACAAAAGGACCATATAATATACCATGTTTTTAAGTGACCAGAATTTTTTATTATTATCTTGATGTATGCAGGTTATATTGTACACACTGTAGTCAAAGGGAGATCACTGTGTTGCAGTTTAGCTAAGTATTTGCAGCAGTTATTTCCCTTTACAGTTACTGTAATCCGTCAATGCACTAAAGACACCATTGAAAATAATGTAAAACATTGGAAAGTGCAATAGAATTTTCATAAATATGTTTCTTAAAGTTAAATTTGTTCCTTCACAATTTTTTTTTAGCCAAATGTTCTTGTGACTAGTTTGTTTGGTTTTTGGTCAATTTAACCCTTTCCTCCATATATATGCATTTTACGCATGTGGGACCAGTGTAGATCCAGATCAGCCGGCACATCCATGTCGTCTGATCAGGATCTGCACTGGTCGCATTTTGGTCAGAAATAACAACCAAACAAATCAAAAAGCAAACAGTGCAGATCTACATCAGCCAGTACAGATGTTTCCGGCTGATCTGGATCTACACTGTTTGCCCATGCAATAAAGGTGTGTATATGGAGGATAGGGGTAACACGAACTTCTTAGAAATTCACAAACAGGCAATTAACAGCGCATCACTACATAATTGAATTTTTGAGATGTAGACAAATTCACCACCATAGCAAATTCTTTCCCAACGACCATCAATTTCACTTATGAACTGGGTAAAGAGTTAAGATATTGGAAATCAGTCTGCTGGTTTACCTTCAAATCCTGTGTTAGTGCACAGACACTGGAAGCCTGGGGATCCATGTGTATTGTAACATGTTCCTAAATTCTGACAAGGCTGGGTCACGTTACATTCATCGATATCAAATTTACATTGTTCTCCAGTGTAAACTGAAACGGTAAAGTTTCAAAAAATAAAACTAACTTGGAGAACAAAATTGGCCCAAGAGCATTGATTTTCAGGATCAAAGATTATAGAACTATGAATGGAGACTAGTCTCAAATCTCTAATATATGATTGGCTGAAATGGAGACCTGTGTCCATTCCATCAAATCCAATGCTACAGATTTGTGATAGGTCTCCATTTTCAGTTTTATACTACCAGATGATAGAGATCTGAGACTGGTCTCCATTTTCAGTTTTATACTACCAGATGATAGAGATCTGAGACTGGTCTCCATTTTCAGTTTTATACTACCAGATGATAGAGATCTGAGACTGGTCTCCATTTTCAGTTTTATACTACCAGATGCTAGAGATCTGAGACTGGTCTCCATTTTCAGTTTATACTACCAGATGATAGAGATCTGAGACTGGTCTCCATTTTCAGTTTTATACTACCAGATGATAAGAGATCTGAGACTGGTCTCCAGTTTCAGTTTTATAATCATGGGCCCTGAGAGTGAAGATTTATCTCTAATTTCAAACAGCTGATTGGATGAATTGGAGAACAGAGTTCAAATGGACCAATCACAAGACAGAGACCCAAAAATGATCTCCAATGTCTAGCAGCTGATTGGTTGAAACAGTGAACAGAGTCCAAATGGACCAATCAAAAGCTAGTGTTTTCAGACTTATAGCCAATCTCAGGATCCATGGTGTCGTACGTTTTGAAAATATATTAAAATTTTCATACTGCTTGTCTTAACACTTTCCTCCATAAATACGCATTTTTACGCATGTGTGACCAGTGTAGATCCAGATCAGCCGGCACATTTGTGCCGATTGATCAGGATCTGCACTGGTCGCATTTTGGTCAGAGAAAATCTAACAAATCAAAAAGGAAATACTTAAGATCCTGATCAACTTTTCGCCCACACAATAAAGGTGTATCTATGGAGGAACGGGGTTAATATTTCTACATTCGAAAAAACTAGTTAGATATCTACCTCCATACCCTATACAAAAGATGCATTATGGGAAAAACTTACATTTACTTGGTGTACAGTTGCAAGTAAACGTGTTAACTCCGTCAACACACACACCACCATTTAGACAGTTGCTATTAGCACAGTCATCGATATTAGTTTGACATCTGTCACCCGTAAAGCCTTGAACAAGAAAATTTCAATTATGTTATTTCTGAAAGTAAATTCAAGGCAAATAATATTTAATGGGCATTTAAAGTTACTTAAATCTTGGCTGTTAATTAGCAAATTCTTATATATACCACTATGCTAAAGCACATTTCTAAACCTGTGAAGTCCAATATGTGAAACTTCGTGTCATCACCTCTCAATAATCGGTCACAAGTGCTTGAATGCACACACGGAAATGGCCAATCCATAAAATTTTAAGTTTTTATAAACAAATATCAGGATGCCAAATTCAATCCAGATAATAAATTTTGATGATCAAAACGGATATCCAGATATCCATATGACATAACAACACTGTCAGACATTATTTTTGCTTATAAAGAAAGAAACAAAATTTAGAGTTTAAAGCTCAGAGTTAAACTCAAGTTTTATAAGCTCAGGGCCTGGCAGATAAACACGTACCTAGTGGACAGGCACATCTGAATGTTTTAGTCACGTTGTTTGATGTACAAGTGCCACCATTTTCACAAGGGAAGCTCGTGCAGTAGTCAATTGGTATGTCACATTTATCCCCTTCATAGCCGGTAAAACAGCTGCAGTTGAAAGTTTGTATTGCAGTCTGAAATATAAGAGCAGATAATCCAATATTAGGGACTGGTAGAGATGGAGACTTTGAGAAAACACAGTGGAATGACTATATTTTGTACAGGTTTGTACAGTTGGATTATAAGTATCATGCATGAGTGTGAGGTAAGGATGGTAAAATCTGTCACCGAGGGTTAACTGGTTTATTGGAATGAGGCTCTGCCATGTTCCCGCCAAAACAGTTAACCATCGGTGACAGATTTTTCTATCTTTACCGAATGTCTCATGCAAGATACTTTTTCTTGCATACCTTTTATTATTTATAACATTTCTGTGTATGTATACAAACTAAATTATTTTTCCTTATGCTGAAATATTGACATTAATGCAAACCTTTTTTTTTTATAAATGAGGTCACTAACTTGAATATATTACGTCAAATACTTGAAGACGTGACGTCACTCACTTGACTCATTCTACATGGGAGTTGTAGGATCGAAATTTCCTGTACGGGTAAAACATCATAAGACCTGATCTGGTATGCAAGAAGATACACTGTTAACCCACTAGATAACAGCCATACCCATTGAGTAAAGGGTAAATTCACCTTAAGTAACTGAGACAATTTACAGTCATTCATTCCTAACAAGCATCATTTAAGTATTCACCACAGTTTTCCATTCAATCACTGAGCCAGAATGTTTGATATCCAAGTCTGGTGTCCAGTCTCTTGATTGGTCAATGTTGATAATAGCATCAACTTCAATTAATCTGATTTTCAATATTTGAGTTTGGGCTCAAGATGATAAAACTAATAAAATTGAGTTTGGAGACCACTTTCTCCAATCAGGTATCTAAGACTGGTCACCAGTCTCAGCTATATGATTTATGGCCCTGTTTTCTACATACCCCTGTATCAGGATGTGTGGTATTCATCATTGCACAGCTACCGTGTAGACATGGATTGCTACTGCAGTTCTCTGTCAACTGAAATATTAAATGTAACAAATATTAAGTAAGTAAATAACATGAAACAGTAAACTTCAAAGGGATGTTACAATATGAAGACATGTGGGTTGTGTATTTGACAATTTACTCCATATATATGGGTTTTATTGCACGTAGGAACAGTGTTAGTCTCAATAATTCGACAGCAAGCACAGACCTATTATCATACGGACTTTTTACGTTGTCTGTCCTTTACGTCTCAAGCAGTTATGATCAAAACTGTGGTGGAAATCGCACTGCTTTAAATTCCCATTTTTTCACTGCAACTTGAAAATTTAAACTTACTATTGTTTATGCTGTTTACATGTAGATTTTAATATGCTAACCAATGAAAACATCCCTTTTATAAATCGATACACTACACAGTCTGAGTCAGATAAACTTATAGCGGAATAACATAAAAACTGCTGACATGGGTGGAGATTTAGAAGAGTTTTGCATAAAAAACGAAACCGTTATTTATAAAGGATTACATATATTGATTCTACTTGAATGTGGCTTTTCAGGTATGTAACCTTTTTTAAAGATAAATATGGTTTAAGATGCTATATGGAGCCGCCAAAAGTTGTGACTCCTTTCCGATCACTGGCATATAGAAATAGAAGAAAAATGTTCCGCATTGATTTGAATAGTAACTGGGTTGTGCGCGAAGGACGAACACTGCATATATAGAAAAGTCCTTGTCGCGCACAAATAGTTGTGCTAGAACAGTGTAGATCCAAATCAGCAAGCACATCCATGCCATCTGATATATGGGTTTTATTGCACGTAGGAACAGTGTAGATCCAAATCAGCAAGCACATCCATGCCATCTGATATATGGGTTTTATTGCATGTAGGAACAGTGTAGATCCAAATCAGCAAGCACATCCATGCCATCTGATATATGGGTTTTATTGCACGTAGGAACAGTGTAGATCCAAATCAGCAAGCACATCCATGCCATCTGATATATGGGTTTTATTGCACGTAGGAACAGTGTAGATCCAGATCAGCAAGCAAATCCATGCCATCTGATCTACACTGGTTTCTTCAGAAATAACCCAATCGATCTAAAGTGAACAGTGTAGATCCTGATCAGACAACACTGATGTGCTTGCTGACTGAATGTTTAAGCACTGCAAGAAAATCAGCTAAAAGTCTGCCTCAAGATTATAAAACAAAGTTAGGAGACCAATCTCAAATCTCAGCAATCTGATTGGTTAAAATTAAGCACAGTTTCAGAACTGACAAATCGAAATCTTGATATCTAAGACTGGTTTCCATACTTAGTTATATAACTTAAAGTCTTGTTTATTGAATGACAATTTGCTTTGATTTGGCCTGGATATAAAGATTCTATCTGAAACTACTAAGGTGTAAAGTTTTCTAAAGAAAATCAGACATGTTTGATCGAGACGTACATGCAAGTGCATTCACATTTGAAAACCTCTCGTATTTCGGCTGTATATAATTTATGTTAATCTGATTTATTTGTATTCCAAATTCACTTTTCAATTTATCATGATCAATTCTTCCTGGTCTTACACAATGTAATTTGCTTATAAAATGATTAGTTATATGTACCAGGACCATTTTAACCTTTAACCCTTTCCTGTACAAATACACTTTTATTGCTAGGGCGAACAGTTTAGATCCAGATCAGCCGGCACATCCGTGCCGTCTGATCAGGATCTAAACTGTTCGCTTTTTGATTCATTAGGTTATTTCTGACCAAAATGCGACCAGTGCAGATCCTGATCAGACGGCACGGATGTGCTGGCTGATCTGGATCTACACTGGTCGCACATGCGTAAAAATGTGTATATATCCAGGAAAGGGTTAAGGAGTTTTTTCGCCATATTTGAATGCCTTGAAGGCATGGGGGAACAGTGTACATACAGATCAGCCTTATCTGGTAATTTCTGACCAAGAAGCGATCAGTGTAGACCCCTGATCAGGTGGCACGGACGTGCAGGCTAACCTGGAGCAACACTGTTTGCACAAGCAATAAAACCTGTATATGATATGGAGTAAATGGTTTAGTTGAAAAGTATTTTTGGAAAAGACATGTTTTAGCAATGTGGTCCCAATGCAGCTGGTCTTCATCTTGGCAGTTCGACTGTATCGTTTGTAAACAAAACAGTGCCCAAGGTTATAAAGCTGAGCATGGAAACCAGTCTCAAATCTCAAGCATCTGATTGGCTGAAATGGCGACTGGTCGCCATTTCAGCCAATCAGATGCTTGAGATTTGAGACTGGTTTCCAAACTCAGTTTTATAACCTTCAGCCCTGTAAAATTGCTAATGAAGACAACCCAAATATATTTTTTTAAGACCACCTTGATATTAGACTATAATTTTAATGTCTCATTTTACAGTAACTGTTGTGCACTATTTGCCACCTTAAAATAAAGACCACCTCACTATTAAAATAGATGAAAAGTAAACAATGAAAGCCATTGAACATGACAAATATTAAAATATTGCAGGCTTAATTGAGCATCAACAGTTCATGGTCATTAATGGACATGAATATCACTGCCCATGCCACAGTAATATGATCTCGTTTTTCCAGCCCTTCCCCAAGGTGGTTTAACCCCTTTAATCCATATATACACCTTTATTGTATGGGTGAACAGTGTATGGGTGAACAGTGTAGCTATGCCGTCTGATCAGGATCTGCACTGTTTGGCTGTTTTGATTAATTAGGTTATTTCTGACCATCATTAGCTAACATTAGATCCTGATCAAATGGCAGAGGTGCATTAAAAGGTGTATATATGGATTTAAATAGTGAGGTTTCACTGTACTTACCGCAATTTCACAAGTGTTTCCCACAAACTGAGCCATGCAGTTACACGTGAACGAACCATTGTTGTTCTGGCAGGATCCGTTGTTCAGACAGGGGCTAGCTTTACACTCGTCCATGTCTGTCTCACACCTTGTTGGTAAAATCACATAGTTGGTTATAAACAGTATTAATGTGATACAATACACTAAAATAAACCTTCTTTCCTCCATGGAATGTTGTGAGATAAAATGTTTCCTTCTGAATTTCACTTAAGTTCTGCATTCATTAATGCACTGCTGTTGAAAAACACGCATTCACAAAATGCATGCATTTTAATGCAGTAAAACTCTTTGTACAATTCTTCATTTTTTGCCCATAGCTACTTCATATCAACCTGTCATAAGTTAAACAAAATTTAAATAAAATATCTCCACACCAAAAACTGTAGTATTGTTTTCGCTGTACCTTTAACACTCGTCTATTCTTTTCTCATTATTTTCTACGAAATTTCATGATCCTAATGCCTGTTAGTCAATAAAATATTTTTTTCTCCAAGATAGCACAATATTTTTACAATCTGAGTTATAATCAACACTTTTCTTTATGAGTAATTAGCTGTAACACATTTTAAACATTAAATTTTTTTTTTTTATTTAATCACAGTCAAATTCCATTAAGTCATATTTCAAGATCCTAATGCCTGTTAGTCAATGAAATGTTTTTTTCTCCAAGAAAGCACAATATTTTTACAATCTGAGTTATAATCAACACTTTTCTTTATGAGTAATTAGCTGTAACACATTTTAAACATTAAAATTTTTTTTTTTATTTAATCGCACTCAAATTCCGTTAAGTCATATTCAGCAATAAAAGTTTATCAGTCGCACAGATAAAATGATAATCCGCCCAGATATTAAAACATGCCACTTTGTTTGCTTATACAATATGAAAAGACTATATTACAGTTATTGTGCTTTGACAGTTAGGTATTTGACATTATTAGTTTATCCAGTATTTATCAACTAGATAAGATAATATTTTTAATAATATTTATATCTAATATCACAACTTATATAACAGTTCAACAAGCTGATAGCATTAGGAACTTATTGAAATACCAACACATGAAAAGTTTTATATGTAATTAATCATTACTATTAAAAAATCGTTATCATTGCTGTGTCAATGATTATAAAACTAAATCTGGAGACCAGTCCCAAATCTCAAGCATCTGATTGGCTGAAATGGCAACCAGTTGCCATTTCAGCCAATCAGATGCTTGAGATTTTAGACTGGTCTACAGATTTAGTTTTATGATCTTGGGCAAATAAATCCTTTTTCCTGGTAATAATGTAATAAAACTATGCAAAACAGTTGGCTGTCACCTGAGGTTTAACACCAGTAAATCATGCACTTCATTTTGAGTCATGCAGGTATGTTTAAACACTTGTAGTTGCATATATGGTGAGGTTTACTTGATTATTCATGAATTGTTTTAAATCCTAAAGGTGTATACTTCCTCATTGTGACATAATTTGATCAAAACAAGTCACTTAAAGGGACTGATACCTTGTGCTCTACAGTAAATATTTATTGTAGAAGTTTCATAGTAAAATATATCTAAATGTTATGACTGTTTATGCTTAGTTTTAATTTTATTATTTTTCTCATTTAAATGTTATGACTGTTTATGCTTAGTTTTAATTTTATTATTTTTCTCACAATGGTACCTATATGGGCATTGAATCCCTATTAGGTAAATTTGAAATGGGTTTCAGCTTTGTAAATATGCCATGATAAAACATCATTAATTTACAGAAAAAAAAACTATTTCAGAATTTTTCTGTTAAAATCCAGAAAATGATACATTTAAGACTAAGATAAAAAGAAAACTTGTATTTGAACAAGTTCATTAGAAATAATTATATTTCCCTCAACAATTCCAGAATTAATGTATTTTCACTCTAGCTATACCATCATGGAATTATCCATGCTGGAACACTCACGTTGGAATATACTTCTATCATACACGGGTTAACCCTTTCCTGTATAGACACACCTTTATTGCGTGGGCGAACAATTTAGATCCAGATCAGCCGGCACATCCGTGCCGTCTGATCAGGATCTAAACTGTTCGCTTTTTGATTCATTAGGTTATTTCTGACCAAAATGCGACCAGTGCAGATCCTGATGGGACGGCATGGATGTGCCGTCTGATCTGGATCTTCACTGGTCGCACATGCGTAAAAATGCATATATATCTAGGAAAGGGTTAAAGAACAAGTATCCACAATATTATTATGTCTCCAAAACCGTTTTTGTCAGTGATGAGCATGATCCTCTGCTGGCCTTTACTTTGTTAATGTTGTGTCTATAATGTTAACCCTTTCCTCCATATATATGCATTTTTACGCATGTGCGACCAGTGTAGATCCAGATCAGCCGGCACATCCATGCTGTCTGATCAGGATCTGCACTGGTCGCATTTTGGTCAGAAATAACCTAATGAATCAAAAAAGAGAACAGTTTAGATCCTGATCAGACGGCACGGATGTGCCGGCTGATCTGGATCTAAACTGTTCGTCCTAGCAATAAAGGTGTGTCTGTACAGGAAAGGGTTAAGTAATGTCTGTTGTGAAGCAGCTGCCATTTTGTTTGTTTTGAGCCCTTAATCTATTTTCTAAAATCCCTGCACCTTTCAATTATAATGAAACCATTGTGTAGTTCTATTTAAAAGTCATCTAGTTGTATCATTAATATAAAATCTCTTCTTCTATTTACAATAATATTGATGGAAAGAATTGTTATTCACTATAATGACACTGGTATCATTTAACTTTGTGGGGATCAAAGTTCATGCGAAAGATATAAGTGACATTTTCCCCAAAGTAATAAGTTTGCCGCATTTATATTATTCTCAAAAGATTAGATAGTAATCAGACTTCCTTAAAGTCGCCGGACCGTCGGACCTGTCCGGTAAAATTTGGACTGGTCTGATGTGATTTCCAATGTTGTAGGACCGAATGTCCGGCAAAAATTTGATCTGCATATTCCAATTTTACTCGCTAAATAACAATTTTAGTCACTGTTTTGATTCGAGACTGTTCCGAGGGAAATGAGTGAGGATATTCGAATGAAATATTTTACGTACTCGTCATAATGACAATTTGTACCACTGAAATCAAACAAACAAAAACACCCTTAATACTGTGGTTTGCTTATTTCATGTGATAAATGTTTCAGTCAGACAGAAATTGTTTCGGTCAGACAGATTTTCACATCTTGTCTGACCTCATGTCTGACACTTTTTTACAACTTTCGGGAAGTCTGAGTAATAATAAAATGCAATGTTTCAATTGCAGATTAATTTGAGATTTGATTTTGCAAACTTTCCCTAGCACGGAAATTGAAACATCACGAAATATAATAATACCACACTATTTTTTCAGAAAAATCCCAACAGCGACTATATCCCTTTAAAGTTGTATGTTAACAGGTTATCTTTTCAAACAGTAATCAACTCCTGATGAGTGTTGACAAGTATGATGTCACCTTCAAAGGCCGCCTCAAAGCTGATAAGCTGTTTTAGTAACATATGCCTTTTGCGAAACACTTATAAATCTTGTTTTATTGACTCAAAAAGATCATTTATACTTCATTTTGACAGTAAATATCAAAACACCTGGAGTATTGTCATGGTGCCTTTAACGCTATCTTGAAGCTCTGATGTAATACTGCTCTAACTCAAAGAATTTGATGGTGATAGTCTAGTTTTGCACATTGCCTTCCATTTATATGGCAAAGAAGAATGTATTACGTTATTTTTAATCACTAAATATTCAATTTATCTCATTATACCTAGCTTACTTTAATTCACTAAAGCAATAAACTGAGTTTGTTGCAATACTGGTCTTACTTATAAGGAATTAAGAAGGTGGTTGTCCAGTTTTGCACTATGCCCTCAATTTACATTGTAAAGATAAACGTATTACGGTATTTTTAAATAATTACTAAAAATTCGCTTTATCTAGACGGGTCTATATATAACTAACTTCAATTCACATACACCAAGAATAGAAATAATATATTTTCATTGACAAAGATTATTATAATCCATTCGGATGCACTAAATTTTTCTTTTTTACGCACTAAAATTCCAATATTCAAACACTAGGAAGTCGTTTTGTTTTCGTTTTCTTAATTGAACTATAAAGCATTTCATATCTGTCAAACCTTGCTTTTAGATTCATTGATGTAGAAAGATGTTAATTGCCACTGATACGAAAAACTAATGTAACTTGCGCACTAAAACCTTGTAAATACACCAGTATAACATGTATCAGGTAATGTTTTTATGTAAAGAAGCAGTTTTATATCAGGTATGAAATATTATATATCCTAGTCAGGCAATTCATATACATGTCATGTCAGCTTGTACAAATTTTATGTCCGAACTTGTGGATACACCTTTTATCACAGCTGGCTGATCTGGATCTACACTGGTCACACATGCATAAAAATGCATATATATGGAGGAAAGGGTTAAATGATACCACTATTAACTACTGTAGGTGGCTATCTTAGCTCAATCGTTAGGACAGTAATCCAGAGATCTTAGGTTCAAAATCTGGTCGAGACCTAAACGTTTGTCTCCCTTCTGTTACACTGTATGATAAATCATTTTATTTGAGCACACTCTCTACATTGTACACAGTAAGATATTCTACAGTGCTGCATTAGCAGGTTTGGTTCAGCAGATCTGGGTCTACATGGTTACCAATTGGATAAAATACCTAACTCGTCAAGTAAAAGGTTTACCATTTAGTCCATATATATGCCGTTTATCGCATGTGCAAACAGTTCAGATCCATATCAGACAGCACATATGTAAAGGATTAAACAAAGTGATATCTGCCAGTTTCAAGTAAAAGGTTAATTTAAGTGATATCTACCTGTTTCCACTATAACCTGGCGGGCAGAGACACTGGTAACCACTTTGCTTGTTCACACAGCGTCCATGTAAGCATGAGCCCTCTACACAGTAGTTAGCTTGGTCCTGACACCAACGCCCTGCATATCCCTCAGTACAGTTACATACATATGTGTAAAAATCAGCAACACACACAGAATTGTGACGGCACTGATGGTAATCACATGAATTAAGTGTCATACATCCATGTGTAAAGAAATGACCTGGTTGAAGCAAGAATCTCTCTTTACTTGTGTTATTGATAAACTGATCATCTGTGAAGAAAGGTAGCAATATGTTTGCGATCCGAAATTCCTTCAAGCATCCATTATATGTCAATAAATTTACTTTCAAATTATTCAAGACTCCTGGCACATCATTTGCTATATACACCTTACTTCCCGGATCTTTCAACATCTTATTTAAACTTCCACTATTAACTGGTTTAAATCCGCTGACATTCACATACATGACCTCTTTGTCATCCAATAAGGTCAAGGTCACTGCTGTATTGTACTCCATGACATTGGCAGTATACCAGCGCGAATCCGCTACAGGAAAGTTTGCCGTCAGCAACATCTCTTCAGTGTCATCTAGTTTATAAACAATCTTGAGATTTTCCCCAACAAGCCGCGCTTTGTAGTAACGAGAATTATTTCCAATCATGAATATATACCCGTTCATGGCAAGGGTACGGAACTTGAATGAGAACTTTGTGACCCGAGTTGAGTTCAGGGTATTTGTGTATGTAGCTCGGTCATACGCTCTTTTTCCACCAAACGTAGCAGTGCTAATGCCTGCAATTACACAAAGGAAGGTTGTCAAATCAATTTTCAAAGTGTCAAGTTATTGTTTTAAAAAATAATCACTGACAAAACATCATGGACAAGAATTTCGGAAGTGTTACACATATCAGACAATATCAGACATTAAGATAAAGCCTTTTATACCGTTTACAATTCGAGTATGTCTTTTATCACTCTAGATCCAGATTAGTCTGCATATCATTGCAGGCTGATCAGTATCTACACTGTACCCTTTTGGATTTTTTAGGTTATTTCTGATTTGCAGGCTGATCTGGATCTTCACTGATCATGAAACGAATAACACATAACAATGGAGTTAAGGTTAAATAACTGTAATCTTTATTTAATGTGATACAAATAACATTCAAGAAGACCAAAACATTTTATTTTTGTTTAAGAAGCCCTGAGGCCAGCTGTTGTAAACAAGCTGTGTGAAACATGGGCCCAAGATCATAAAACTAAGATTGAAAGTAAGTTTAAATCTCAAGCATGTGATTGGCGGAAATGGTGACCGAAATAAATTCACTTACACTCAAAGCCATCAAGTAGACTTTTGCAAGTAGAGCCGTCCGGACATTTTCCCGTCACACAGAAGTCCAAGTCATGACAGTTCTTTCCCCTGTATCCAAGGAGACAGTCACACCTGAAGAATCAAAGCACTGAAAGCACTCAGAGATCGGCATAAAAAATGATGCATTTTCACTACTTTATTAATTTACTTAAATCAACTTGGCTAGATCTATATGTGAAATGTTTTTCTCAAAAAGCAGCTAGCAACAGTGATATTCAGTGTATCTTAACCTTTACTTCAGGAGATATGGTTGTTATCTATTTGTGAACAATGTAGATCCAGATCAGCCAGGACATAAGTGCAATCTGACCAGAAGCTACACTGTTTGCTTTCAAGATTCTAGTAGGTTACTCTGACCAGATGGCACAGATGATCTGGATCTGTACTGTTTGCCCATCTGATTAACCCTTTCCTCCAAATATATGCATTATTACACATGTGCGACCAGTGTAGATCGAGATCTGCAGACACATCCGTGCCGTCTGAACAAGATCTGCACTGGCCACATTTGGTAAGAAAGGTCATTATGACCTAACGATTAAAAAAGCGAACAGTTAAGATCCTGATCAGACGGCACAGATAAATAACCATTGTAAAATATATTGTTTAATAGTATCAGCTTTAAATAATGAAAAAATGACAATTTCCAAATTCAAGTACAACTCAACTGTCAAAATATATGACTCAAGACAACTTATCCATGACATTCTTCAATAAATCTTACCTATAATCATTGAAGAACACGTCAGAACATGTGGAATTGTTCTCGCAAGGCGAAGTGGTGTTGCAAATAGGATCAGTCACCTCATTCTTAGTCAACCCACTTGCAGCAGACGCATTCAGTTTTGGCAGGGGAGATAATGCAGGGTCTGCCAGGGGAAAGAACTGTAGGGAATATTGGTTTAGTTGAACATCTTGTATAGTCCCTTTGTACCAATTCAGCAAGGATAGGTTTCCAATATTTGGGTCGGTAGTAATAACGGACATTTCACGTTTTTTGCGGTCCACATTGGCTGCAGGAGGTCGTTTTCCACCGAAATACAGATTTGTAGGATCAAAGGTACAATTAGTCAGAACAGCACTTTCTGAATGTTGTAGTTCACCATCAACGTAAAACTGGAAAGTAGTCGTATTTCTGTAAATTTGTGCTAAATGTTGTTCCCCGCTATTATATGTAACTTGACTTGACATCAACGCTTTCTGGATTCCACAGAACTTTAGCCTCATTTTCAAATTTCCATTGAATAGTTCTAATGTTATGAATTTATCTGCAGCCTGATTTCCAATGTACATGATAAGGGCACTAGGCTGCTGAGTTCGGATGAAAAATGATAAGTTCATTACGTTAGCAAGTGTTGACTGTAGAGAGCTCACATCAAAGTCAGCAGAACTGGTGTTGATTGTGTTATGTGCAAACGTGGCTGCAACATACCCTGAAAGAATTGAACGTTTAAAAGATTAACCATCTACAACAGGGATTTATATACAAAATGTTTGCATGAAATAATAGCCATATCCTTTGGAATATGGGGTTCGGATATGCTCTTTCTAGCTAAAATTCTTCTGTAAATTAAAACAAGAGCCAGTCGGAAACGACTGCACGCTCGACTATTCGAAAAGTCAGAATTATTAAGCACATTGTAACTGGGCTTCATTTAAACTGGGGAGTGATTCAGGAGTTTATGACACCACCAACAAACACACATGAACAAAAGTTTCTTAATCCAAGTTAGGAAATCAATAAATTACACTTAATTTATTCTTGTAGATTTTTTTTAGGGTTTACACAACCCAGCCCATAAACCCCTGATCCCACACCCATCAACCCACTATCTTTGCCCACCTATAGTGGTGTGGCGTGGTGAAGTACAGTATAGTATGCTGGTTGCTGTTGTTGGTGGTGGTGTTGTTGTTGTTGTTGGTGGTGTTGTTGCTGTTGTTGGTGTTGTTGTTGGTGGTGGTGTTGTTGGTGTTGGCAGTGTTGGTGTTCTTGTTGGTGGTGGTGGTAATGTTGTTGCTGGTGGTGGTGGTGGTGGTGTTTGTTGTTGTTGTTGCTGTTGTTGGTGGTGGTGTTGATGTTGTTGTTGGTGTTGATGTTGTTGGTGTTGTAGTTGGTGGTGGTGTTGGTGTTGCTGGTGGTGGTGGTGTTGTTGTTGGTGCTGGTGTTGGTGGTGTTGATGTTGTTGTTGGTGGTGTTGTTAGTGGTGGTGGTGTTGTTGTTGTTGGTAGTGGTGTTGTTGTTGTTGGTGGTGGTGTTGTTGTTGGTGGTGATGATGTTGTTGTTGTTGTTGGTGATGTTGTTGGTGTTGTTGTTGTTGTTGGTGGTGGTGTTGTTGGTGGTGTTGGTGGTGGTGTTGCTGTTGTTGGTGTTGTTGATGGTGTTGTTGTTGGTGATGGCGGTGTAGTTGTTTGTGTTGGTGTTGTTGTTGTTGGAGGTTTTGTTGTTGGTGGTGGTGTTGTTATTAATGGTGGTGGTGTTGTTGTTGGTGGTGGTGTTGTTGGTGGTGGTGATGGTGTTGTTGTTGTTGTTAGTGGTGTTGTTGTTGTTGTTGGTGGTGGTGTTGTTGTTTGTGTTGTTGTTGTTGTTGGTGGTGTTGATGTTGTTGTTGGTGTTGTTGTTGGTGGTGGTGTTGGTGTTGTTGTTGGTGGTGGTGGTGTTGTTGTTAATGGTGGTGCTGTAGTTGTTGCTGGTTGTGGTGTTGGTGTTGTTAATGGTGGTGGTGTTGTTGTTGGTGGTGGTGTTGTTGGTGGTGGTGATGGTGTTGTTGGTGGTGGTGGTGTTGTTGTTGTTAGTGGTGGTGGTGTTGTTGTTGTTGGTGTTGTTGGTGGTGTTGTTGTTGTTGGTGGTTTTGTTGGTGTTGTTGTTGTTTGTGTTGTTGTAGTTGTTGTTGTTGGTGGCGTTGGTATGTGGAGGTGGTGGTGGTACAGTACAGTACAGTGGTATGGTATGGTATGGTATGGTATGGTATGGTATGGTATGGAATGGTATGGAATGGTATGGTATGGTATGGTATGGTTTGGTTTGGTATGGTATGGTATGGTATGGTATGGTATGGTATGGTATGGTATGGTATGGTATGGTATAGTATAGTATAGTCTATGCACCCACACACCCCACAATTACTCAACACTTTCAACCAAAGTATGTTAAGGACATATGTTTTACACCTTTTATATAGCATTACATATGAAAAACACTAACATTGAAACTTTAACAATTATGTATAAGTCTTAATTCTAATTTCAAGTGAAAAGGGGCAAAAATCAAATATAAAAAAGCAAGGATGAGTTATGGGCCTTTGAAAATAAAATCGATGTAAGATAAAATAAAGGTATACAAAGTTTTAAACCTTAATTTTTAAGTCTAAAAAGGGCAGTAATTTGAAAAAAATCAAAGAGTTATGGTTCTTGGCATACATAGTCAGGGTCATGATGGTGAATAAGTTTCAAAGCTATAGTACAAGAAGTATGAAAGTAACTAGCTTGCACGCAAACTTTAACCTGAAATTCTAAGTGGAAAAAGGGCCTTAATTTGATCAAAAATGAAAGAAAGAGTTATGGTTCATGGCATACAGTCTGGGTCATGATGGTAAACAAGTGTCTTAAGTCTCAAAGCTATAGTACAAGAAGTATGAAAGTAACTAGCTTGCACACAAACTTTAACCTGAAATTCTAAATTGAAAAAGGGCAATAATTTGATTAAAAATGAAAGAAAGAGTTATGGTTCTTGGTAGAAATAGTCAGGGTCATGATGGTAAACAAGTGTCTTAAGTTTCAAAGCTGTAGTACAAGAAGTATGAAAGTAACTAGCTTGCACGCAAACTTTAACCTGAAATTCTAAGTCGAAAAAGGGCCATAATTTGAACAAAATGGAAGTTAGAGTTATGGTTCTTGGCATACAAACTTCAAATATGATGATGAACAAGTGTTGAAAGTTTCAAAGCTGTAGTATAAGTTGTATGGAAGTTATGGGTTTGTACAGTAGCTTGCACTCAAACTTTAACCTGAAATTCTAAGTCGAAAAAGGGGCATAATTTGATAAAAATGAAAGTTAGAGTTATGGTTCTTGGCATACACACTTGGGATATGATGATGAACAAGTGTTGAAAGTTTCAAAGCTGTAGTATAAGTAGTATTGAAGTTATTAGTTTGTATAGTAGCTTGCACGCAAACTTTAACCTGAAATTCTAAGTCGAAAAAGGGCCATAATTTGATCAAAATGAAAGTCAGAGTTATGGTTCTTGGTATACACACTCGGGACATGATGATGAACAAGTGTGCCAAGTTTTAAAGCTGTAGTATAAGTAGTATTGAAGTTATGAGTTTGTACAGTAGCTTGCACGCAAACTTTAACCTGAAATTCTAAGTCAAAAAAGGGCCATAATTTGATCAAAATGAAAGTTAGAGTTATGGTTCTTGGCATACACACTCGGGACATGATGACGAACAAGTGTGCCAAGTTTAAAAGCTGTAGCTATAGTAGTTTTTAAGATATAGGTAGGTTGCACGTAAACTTTAACCAAAGCGGGACGCCGACGCCGACGCCCAAGTGAGTACAATAGCTCGACATATTCTTCAAATAGTCGAGCTAACAAAAAATCACTATTCTCTTCACTTTAATAAGCATTCCCATTTCTGGAACCCATGTTAACAACATACAACATATCTCCCCTAAACTGGTAAACATGTATTATCCCTTTGCTCCATAATTATATAATACAGGTTTTATCAGCTGGCACATCCAGCCAATCTGATCAGGATCCACACTGTTTGCTTCTTGGTCAGAAATAGCTAATGAATCAAAAACCGAAAAGTGTAGATCCTTAACAGATGGCAGAAATGTGATAAAAGCCATATTGATGGTGTAAAGTGTAAAGGAGTGAAGGCACGTTTATTTAGCCCTTGCTAAAGAGGGAAAATCGTGACAAATCAAGTTTTTTAATCATTTCCTTAAAAAAAAAAACCTTTCCCACATATATACACATTTTTTAGCATGTACCACCAGTATAGATCCAGATCAGCCTGCACATCCATGCCGTCTGATCGGGATCTGCACTGGTCGCATTTTGGTCAGAAATAACCTAAATGAATCATAAAGTGAACAGTTAAGATCCTGATCGGAAGGCACAGATCTGGATCTACTGTTCGCCCTCGCAATAAAGGTGTTTCTCTGGAGAAAAGGGTTAAGTATGAATAACCTGTATTTATCATGCTTTTGTACTACAATGCCGTATGGTAAAGAAAATGTAAAATTTGCAGGTGAGGTATTTTTCACGGTTAATTCAGTACAATGTATATATGGTACATTAATGTAAAACCCTGGACAGCTTAATAATGAATAAATAAAGGTCATTAATTGAATCAGACTTTAAAGTATATCAAGTTTTGTAAAATGCTTAAAAAAGTCTTTCTTTTTTATGCTCCATTTAAAGAGTATAGATTTTTGAAATAAAAATTGCTGTTTGTTTGTTACTGCTTTCTTTTGTTTGTGTTTTTGTTGTTATTTTTATTCTGGGGTCGGGGTCGGGTTAATTAACAAATATTATTTATTATACCTGTTTGACATTTGTTTCCTAGATTAGGTCTGTAACAATCACATCTGAATTTATTCCACAAGTCCACACAGTCTCCTTTAGCATTGCATGTTGCAGCGTCACACTGGGCCACTCTTGGACATCCCTTGGTCAAATTATTGAAACTACGGCCAACCATGGTTATATTTAGACTTAGTCTGGTTCCCTGAATCGTCACATCCTCCATACAACCAACAAACTCAGTCCTGGACACAGTCTGATTTATTAAAGATCTCATCTGCAGACTTCCGAAATATCCTTCTACAGTGGGCTGAATGCTGGCATTATAAGCTACAACAGTACGACAATTTGATGCCAAAGCGTCACAGTTACCTCCCTTGACTGACACAGTTACTGAACTAGTAGTTTTAGTCAAATTCACTGTTTTCCAATTACCATCGTTAAATTTCTGATCTGAAATAGGCTGGTTTCTTAGATTGTTGTCTGCAGTGTCATGGTAACCAATAAAAAGTTTACCGCCTTTCAACTCGACTGTTGTAAACAGCACGGAAAGACCGCTGCTGTTACCTTTCCAGGCAAATAAAACTGAGTCTTGCAAAGTAGTTCTAAATCTAAATGAAAGGTTTACTTCAATCGAAATATTTAAAGTTGTCTGTATGTAGGAACCCGTGTCAAAAGACATCGTTGTCGAAATGTTACAATATCTCCCTGTAAATCCTTCTGTACACAAACACTCATAGTCTTGCAGGCCTCGTGTTTCGTTGATCAAGTATGGCTTACAGGTTGCTCCGTTTTTACATTCATTATTTGCGCAAGCCGTCAATTCAAACGTACAATTCTTTCCAGCATACGGCTTCCCATTGTAAAGTGGGGGACACTTACAACTGTAGTCTGCAATTTTATCGGTACAGTTGGACCCATACTTGCACGGGTCGTATTCCAAACATTCATTTATCTCAATATTACAGAGCCGTCCCTTATATCCTGGGGAGCACAGACAAGTAAAGTTGTTAAAGAGATCTTGGCAGGTTCCGTTGACACATGGGCTCGATTCACATTCATTGATGTCGATCTCACAGTTGACACCTGGAAGAAGAAAAAATATTGGGACTAAGTTACTGTGGATTCCTTAATATTTATGGGGTACCAACTTTCTTGTTTTTCACTGCTTGATTTTAATCACAAATTTTAAACCCTCATGAAGACTTTTACACTAACTGATGTTGTAAAATTTAAAAACTACAATTTTATAACCCAAGACATTAGAAATGTTTTTTTACCAAAAACCAACACGATTTCATTGCCTAGCCCCCCAGATCAGGTCCCAAGGTTATAAAGCTGAGATTGGAAACCAGTCTCAAATCTCAAGCATCTGATTGGCTGAAATGGCGACTGGTCGCCATTTCAGCCAATCAGATGCTTGAGATTTGAGACTGGTTTCCATGCTCAGTTTTATAACCTTGGGCACAGATAATTTTTTTGCATTAAAGAACTTACGCAGGACCAACCATAATCTACCAAGTTTGAGGAACCTTGGCCAAATCTAAGGTGGCCAAAATAACATTAGTAAGAATAAATAATCACAAAAAGAAACATCACTGAATTTGAATTAAAAAAAGAGAGGCAGTGTACTGGCATTTGTATTATAGCAAACATACCAGAAAAAGCCTGACAAACTAGTACAGCTTTAATACAGTCAAATCTGTCTTCAAAGACCACTGAGGGGAAAACACAAAAAGTGGTCTTTGAAGGCACGTAGTCTTTCTTAACAGGTGTATTTGTTCTTTTAAAAAATCAGTCAGTGGGACAAATAAAATGTGTTCTTTAATCAAAGGTGGCCTTTGTTTAGAGGTTTTAAGCACAGGGTAAAGTTTAGATTTATACTACAGCCCAATTTAAACCAAATAATTCTTAATTTCTGAACCTTTATAAGCAGTCTTAAATTGAAAAATACAAAAACAATGACAGTCAAACCTGTCTTCAAAGATTAAAAAGGGGAAGACCAAAAGTGATCTTAGAAAGCAGGTGATCTATGCTTGGGTGAACAGCATAGATCGAGATCAGCCAGCACAGATGTGCCAGCTGATCTGGATCTAAGCTGTTCAATGTTAGATTCATTATTTCTTACCAAGATGCAACAAGTGCAGATCCAGATTAGATTGCATGGATAAGCCGGCTGATCTGGCTCTACACTGGTTGCACATGCGTAAAAAATGTATATATGGAGTAAAGAATTAAATCAGTGGAATAAATAAAAGGTTGTTTTTATCCCCAGGTGGTGTTAGTTCACAGGTAGTCTGTAGCACAGGTTTGACAGTACAACTTACCTTTGGAGCCAGGTGTACACTGACACAGATAACCAGCCGCTGTAGCATACGAAAACGTGAGATTCTCAAATCCCGGGTAGTCAATATCGTACAATGTCTTGTTGGACTTCTGCAGACAAGTACTGTTGTACTGACAAGGACTTGAGGCACATTCGTTAACGTCAATATTGCAATCTTTTCCGCTGTATCCCAGGTAACAGGAGCAGTTGTAATCCTGAAAGTATATATTTATTTTAATCCTTTACTCTATTTAACCCTTTCCTCCATAGATACACCTTTATTGCATGGGTGAACAGTTTAGATCCAGATCATACGGCACATCTGTGTCAGCTGATCTTGCTCTACCGTGTCCACCCATGCCGTTTAAGTTTTATCTATGGAGTTGAAGGTTAAACATTTGGGAAATATTCAAGTATTATCTTATTTCAAATGGATTTAAGAGTCCAATATTAATGTCTATGGCGCTTCAGTTAGGGCCATCATGTATATGCCCATTCTAAATGCGATATAATAAGCCGTCAGGCCATTATACATTAGTAAAGGCCATTATGGACAATTTGCACTGCTTGCTCGTTTATTTACCTTGCATATACACAAGTTGCATCCTTGTTATTCCAATTCAAACTGATTTCAGAAAACATTCAATCATTGAAGACTTTGAATAAACGATGTCTCTGACATTGTTTTTGTGATGTGATCTCAACTTTTTTTAACCAACTGACAAAGCAGTGAATGGGTATTGATGGATATAATGAACTTTCTCATGACCTTAGATCCCTAACTGTGACTTTTGAGATGGGACCCTGGGGTTTGAGCACAACACTCATTGAGGTCAACATGCATGCCAAATATAACCAAGATTGCTCAATGCACGTAAAAGTTATGGACCATAAAAGTACAGATGGATGCACTAACAGACAGACAAATTGATGCACTTTATACACCGAACCACCAATGTGACAACAGTTACTAAGTCAAGAACATCCCAAACAGGCTCAACAAAAATCAAATCTGAACAATAACATAAACCATTTCAATGGGAAATGGCTGTTGTCTATCGATCAACCGGTTTGATCCAGATCAGCCAGCACATCTGTGCCATCTGATCAAGATCTACATAGTTCACTTTGATTCATTAGGTTATTTCTGGATTTAAATCCATACTGCTTGCACGCATGATAAAACCTGTAAATATAGAGTAAAGTTTATGAAATATCTGTATGCTATATTTTTTGTAGACTAAGAGGAGCATACCTTAATCATGTCATTGCAGGTGGCGCCATTCTGACAAGGATGCGGCTCACAATCATCAATGTTCACATTACACGTGGTATTCTTAAATCCGGTGTCCGAGCAGTTACACTCAAACCTAAACAATAATAAAAATAATCATATTAATTCAGTGTTCTAGTGACACAATTTCCACATATTGTGGCAGTAATGACGCTACTATAACTGATAACAAGAGCTTCCACTAAAATTGCAACAAGTGACTAAAGGCCCACAATGCTTCCAAAAATATTCTGAGCAGAAATTCCTGACAATGGGCACATCTAGGCTTGGTGACAAAAACTCCTGAAAAGTGTCAATGAAATCCCTCAAGCAGTTCTGGAGATGAAACTAAGCTCATTTTTTAAACTGACTGATAAGAAGTGTTGTGTGGGAGACAGGTCATCAGTATAAGTTAAATAAAGATTTGCATGCAAATGCATGCATTGTCAATCTTTCTTCTATATGGGGTGCATCGCTGGAAAAAAATCTTGGAATGGTCAGTCATTAAAATCGCTTACAAAAAAGGTTCAAATAAACATGAGACCTCAGGATAAATGCATCAAGCTTTAACCCTCTACACCATATAATTATATGCCCTTCATCACATGGTGACCAATGTAGATCCGGATCCAGATCAGCCTGTACATCTGCTTTGTTTGATCTGGATCTACACTGTTTGCTTCTTGGTCAGAAATAATGTTCTGACTCAAAAAAGCTAAGAGTTTAGATCCTGATCAGATGGCAAAGATGTGCTGGCTGATCTGGATCTAAACAGTTTTCCCATGTGATAAAAGCCATATCTAAGTAGTAAAGAGTTTAACCCTTTCCTGTACAGACACACCTTTATTGCTAGGGCGAACAGTTTAGATCCAGATCAGCCGGCACATCCGTGCCGTCTGATCAGGATCTAAACTGTTCGCTTCTTGATTCATTAGGTTATTTCTGACCAAAATGCGACCAGTGCAGATCCTGATCAGACGGCACGGATGTGCCGGCTGATCTGGATCTACACTGGTCGCACATGCGTAAAAATGCGTATCTATACAGTAAAGAGTTTAATGGCATAGAATAAAAAGGGAAGTAGGTTTTAAGAACTCATCATTCATTCAATGCTGAACTATAAGGTCAAGGCAACGAGCAGATTTACCTGTCCAGTACTCCGAGAGATCTAAATATAACATAACATTAAGCTCTCTTAAAATCACATTATTTTTTACACTTCCATCAGGGATATTCAATATATTCAGTTTATTTATTTGACACTGGTCATTAGGCTGAAACATTAACGAACAAGTCTCTCTTTGATGGCTTTCAAAATTCCCTTTTCATCTATTATAATTCTTTTCAAAATTCATCAGGAAAATGAAAAAGAATCACACAAAGAATTTTGCACAAAAAGAAACCCTTAACTTTATATATACGAATATATAGCCACTAATCTGAAACTGCTCTGTTCGCTTCTTGGTAAAAATGTCCTAATAAATCTTACACCGAACAATACAGATCCTGAATGGACAGTGCAGATTTAAGAGCTGATCTGGATCTATACTGTTTACCCAGGCCATAAAAGTTGTATCTATGAAGTAAAGGGTTTATCAAACTTAACAACATGCTTTTAGCACAGCATTTAGATTCAGATTTGGTATTACGATATAGAAGGATATAAATATCCTTCTGAACTTAACTATGTTAAGCATTTTATCAGTGTTTGTCCTTTTTATTGTGGACCCCACATTAATCACCTTTGAAGTCTGTTAATGACTTAAAACAAGTACTTGTGCTATGTGTAGAAAAAACATCTCCATTATGGCAGGATCTGAACCTGCAATCACCTGTTTCCAAGATTATTAAACTGGAGACCAGTCCCAAATATCAAGCATCTGATCAACAGAAATGGAGACATTTGTCATTCAGTTTTGCGATTCCATATTAGATCATGGGTCCCCCACATTAGACCATGGGTCCCCACAGACTATGTTGCTTTCCTAGATGCTTTATATTCTGTTCTAACATATTATTTTCTGAACATAATTTAAGGAATTTACCCATTAATCCTATCAATGCATTGTCCGCCATTCAAACATGGATCTGACGCACATTCATCAATGTCGATTTCACAGTTTGCTCCAGTAATACCCGGAATACAGGAACAATTATAGCTGTTGACGCGATCATGACATGTCCCATTGTAACGACATGGGTTAGACTCACATTCATTGATGTCTATTTCACAACGTGGACCTGAAACAAAAAAATAAAAAGTCATTGTAATTGCACATATACAAGAGAAGCACCACATGTTATTTTCAACCACATTGGAATAAGAGCCAGGGCTTTTCAGATCTGGAAAAATGAGTTGTTTTTACTTGTTTTGGGAAATTCTACAATCATAATATACAATACAATATTTCGATTTCCAAGAAAGCTTTAGATTTACTGGCAAAATATACAAAGTTGGTAACTGTGGACTTTTATTAAAGCCATTGATACACCTTTATTAAGTGGGAGAACAGTGTAGATCCATATCAGCCAGCACATTAGCGCCATCTGATCAGGATCTACACCATATTTATTATGTTGCTTTATTCTGACTAAAGGATGCAACGAATGCAGCTACAGATCAGTAAGCACAGATGTATCAGCTGTTGTGGATCTACACTGTTTGCCCAAGCAATAAACTTTTAAGGCATATATTGAACGGTTAAAAAAAACATTAATGATTCCTGAAATATTTTGATTGGGTCAGAGTTCTTGATTTCTTAATGTTCTCTTGTTTCTAATTAGTTTTCTCAACTTAGAAACTATAATTTTGAGAAGATTACTCAGTGTTCACAGTCTACAATAACTGAATGTTCACAGTCTAAAATTACTGAGTGTTCACAGTCTAAAATTACTGAGTGTTCACAGTCTACAATAACTGAATGTTCACAGTCTAAAATTACTGAGTGTTCACAGTCTAAATTACTGAGTGTTCACAGTCTACAATAACTGAATGTTCACAGTCTAAAATTATTGAGTGTTCACAGTCTAAAATTACTGAGTGTTCACAGTCTACAATAACTGAATAATCACAGTCTAAAATTACTGAATGTTCACAGTCTAAAATTACTGAGTGTTCACAGTCTAAAATTACTGAGTGTTCACAGTCTAAAATTACTGAGAGTTCACAGTCTAAAATTACTGAGTGTTCACAGTCTAAAATAACTGAGTGTTCACAGTCTAAAATTACTGAGAGTTCACAGTCTACAATTACTGAATGTTTACTGTCTACAATTACTGAGTGTTCACAGTCTAAAAATACTGAGTGTTCATACTCTAAAATACTGAATGTTTACTGTCTACAATTACTGAGTGTTCACAGTCTAAAATTACTGAGAGTTCACAGTCTACAATTACTGAATGTTTACTGTCTACAATTACTGAGTGTTCACAGTCTAAAACTAGAATTATCACTGAAAGTGATTAAATACCCCCACATGTATGCTTGATAATTGAACTGGGAATGCTTCGAATCAATGGCATAATGTGCCCCACTTTCAATCCAAAGTGTCGTCTTCACAGTAGCCACATATTCAGCAAGTTTCATCACAATATCTCATTCCTTCTAAATTTATTGAGCAGAAATGGTTTAAATATGTTAGTAACAGTGGCCTTTATCTAACTTTTATCTAAGAACTGTGTGCCAAACATTGTTTATGAGAAATCATCCAGAAACCATTTTTTCTATTTTTAGTAACAGTGACCTTGACCCCATCAGGCCCAATTTCAATACCAAGTTTCGTCTTCACAGACACTACCTATATAGCAATTTTCATCACAATATCTCATTCTGAACCAAAGTTATTGAGCATACAGTTTATTTTCTATTTTTAGTAACAGTGACCTTGACCCCACAGGCCTTGAATCCCAAAAGTCATCTTCACAAAAACCATCAATACACCAAATTTCATTTAAGAATCTCATTCCAAGCTATAGTTACTGAGTGAAAACGAAGTTTTGAAGTTTAAATAACAGTGACCTTGACCTTGAACCCACAGGCCCCAAAGTCAAACCTAATCTTTTTCTCACTTACTAGACAGAAAAATCTCTATTTTTAGCCGTGTGAGATTTCCTTATCTCGCATGGCCTTATCTAACACTCCGCGTGCTCGCGTACTTTCGTATTATTGCGCACCGTATTAATTGAGCACTTTCGTTATTGATTTAGCCTACGTCATGATGCTTATTACTACGTCATTTAAGTTCATTATGTGACGTAATTAAACGAATGTTTACTTTTTCAAACAGAGCAAGCTGTTGATTTTGTTTTATCAGGATTTATTTCAAAAATCATTTGGAAGGTATCCACTCGGAGGTTGCTAAATTCTCAACGCTGGAACTTGGAAGTGTTTATCGTGGTATGAGTCTGAAAATGCTAATTTTTTTAGAGTGTTTCATTCTTATACCGCTGTTGCGAGCTTCGTTAAACATCAGGATAGATCTATGAAGAAAGTGAATGGAGAATAAAATAGAAAATATACTGCTGTTTAATCGGGATATTTCAACTGGTATGTACAATTCAATTTAAATCACGAATAACCTTAAAAATCGCAGATCCGTTTTCAAAGGATAAACCAGCTGTTTTCATTCAATGAAAAAACGATTCTTTTCCTTTCTTTTATTTGTAACGATATTGTTGAAGGCCTACATGTTAGGGTTGATAAACTTTGAGAGGACTTTGTATTCGTGGCTGATTTACCGTTCCTACTGGAAGTTACGCAAAAGAAATAGTTCTCTAAAAGTTTGCGTTTTTTTTTTAATTTTAAAGAACTTTGTTTAAATCTTCAAGAAGTAAGTGAGAAAAATAATCAATCATTGGTATTCGGCGAAGATCGCGGTATCCCAACCCTCGGGCAATGCTTTCCAGACGGAAACTCGGCACAGCCTCGTTTCCATCTGGAAAGCATTACCCTCGGGTTGAGATACCTTGATCTTCGCCGAATACCAATGATAGATTCTCTTTATCTTGTTATGTTACATCTGTCTCCCAAAAAATAATTAAATCTATGAAGTATTTCATGAGTTATAGTCCAGAAACAATTTTTCTTTTTTAAGTTACAGTGACCTTGACACTGACCCCTCAGGCCCCAAAGTCGAACTCGACCTGTATCTTCTGATATTACATATATGTACCAAAAAAGGATTTAATCTGTAAAGTTTTTCATGAGTTATTATCTGGAAACCCTTTTTCTATTTTTAGTAATACTGACCTTGACATTGACCCCACCAGCCCCAAAGTCGAACTTGACCTGTATCTTGTGATGTTACATCTATTTACCAAACAAGGATTAAATCTGTGAAGTGTTTCATGAGTTATCATCCGGAAACCATTTTTCTATTTTTAGTAACAGTGACCTTGACACTGATCCCACCAGCCCCAAAATCGAACTTGACCTGTATCTTATGACGATATACCTGTGTACCAAAAATTATTTAATTCTGTCAAGCCTTTCATGAGTTATCATCTGGAAACGAAGAATCCGACCGACCGACCGACCGACCGACAAGCTCGCTCCTATATACCCCCTCAAACTTCGTTTGTGGGGGTATAATTACTGAGCGTTCACACTCTACAATTACTGAATGTTTACTGTCTACAATTACTGAGTGTTCACAGTCTAAAATTACTGAGCGTTCACACTCTACAATTACTGAATGTTTACTGTCTACAATTACTGAGTGTTCACAGTCTAAAATTACTGAGTGTTTATACTCTACTGAATGTTTACTGTCTACAATTACTGAGTGTTCATACTCTACAATTACCGAGTGTTTATATTCTACAATGACTGAATGTTCACAGTCCACAATTACTACGTGTTCACAGTCTAAAATTACTGAATGTTTATACTCTACAATGACTGAATGTTCACAGTCTACAATTACTGAATGTTTACTGTCTACAATTACTGAGTGTTCACAGTCTAAAATTACTGAGCGTTCACACTCTACAATTACTGAATGTTTACTGTCTACAATTACTGAGTGTTCACAGTCTAAAATTACTGAGCGTTCACACTCTACAATTACTGAATGTTTACTGTCTACAATTACTGAGTGTTCACAGATTAAAACAAGAGCTATCACTGAAGGTGATTAATACCCCCGCAATATGGCTTTGTCAGAGTATACAGAAATAATGTTCGCATCTTTTTAAAATGCGACACAAATTGTGCATGTATGTCATCTATATATAAAAATCTAAGTATTCGGTAAACAGGAAGTAGGTGAGCAAGGAGCATTAAATCGCTTTACACCATATGGGAATATATGATAAAGCAATAAGCAAAATATCAGGCGGCTGCATGTTTCAGTTGCTAAGAAAACTACAATGGAAATTGTGCATGAATGTCAAGTATGTGCACAAATCTAAGTATTCGGTAAACAGGAAGTAGATGAGCAAGGAGCATAAAATTGTTTTACACCATATGGGACTATAGGATAAAGCATTATGCAAAATATCAGGCTGCTGCATGTTATAGTTGCTTAGAAAACTGCGACGGAAATTGTGCATGTATGTCAACTATGTGCACAAATCTAAGTATTCGGTAAACAGGAAGTAGATGAGCAAGGAGCATAAAATCGCTTTACACCATATGGGACCAATAAGCAAAATATCAGGCTGCTGCATGTTTCAGTTGCTTAGAAAACTACAACGGAAATTGTGCATGTATGTCAACTATGTGCACAAATCTAAGTATTCGGTAAACAGGAAGTAGATGAGCAAGGAGCATAAAATCGCTTTACACCATTAGGAACTATAGGATAAAGCATTATGCAAAATATCAGGCTGTTGCATGTTATAGTTGCTTAGAAAACTGCGACGGAAATTGTGCATGTATGTCAACTATGTGTAAAAATCTAAGTATTCATCGAACAGGAAGTAGGTGAGCATAGAGCATAAAATCGCTTTACACCATATGGGACTATAGGATAAAGCATTATGCATAATATCAGGCTGCTGAATGTTATAGTTGCTTAGAAAACTATGACGGAAAATTAACATGCCCTTTGGTTGATGTAATGCACCTTTATAGTAACAAAACCTAAAATATTCGGCAAACAGGAAGTAGATGAGCAAGGAGCATGAAATTGCTTTACACCATATGGGACTATAGGATAAAGCAATATGCATAATATCAGGCTGCTGCATGTTATAGTTGCTTAGAAAACTGCGACGGAAAATTAATATGCCTTTTGGTTGATGTAATGCACCTTCATAGTAACAAAATCTAAAAATATGCGGCAAACAGGAAGTAGATGAGCAAGGAGCATGAAATTGCTTTACACCACATGGGACTATAGGATAAAGCAATATGCAAAATATCAGGCTGCTACATGTTATAGTTGCTGAGAAAACTGTGACGGAAATTTTGTAACGGACGGACACACACACGGACGGACGCACGGACGGACGGACGGACAAGGGTAAAACAGTATACCCCCCTCTTCTTCGAAGCGGGGGTATAATTACTGAGTGTTTATACTCTACTGAATGTTTACTGTCTACAATTACTGAGTGTTTATACTCTACAATTACCGAGTGTTTATATTCTACAATGACTGAATGTTCGCAGTCCACAATTACTACGTGTTCACAGTCTAAAATTACTGAATGTTTATACTCTACAATGACTGAATGTTCACAGTCCACAATTAAAGTGTTCACAGTCTAAAATTACTGAATGTTTATACTCTACAATGACTGAATGTTCACAGTCCACAATTACTAAGTGTTCACAGTCTAAAATTACCAAGTGCTCAGGGTTTACACTTAAGTAGAATTTAATAAACCTCTTTTTCTTATAGCTTAAATGACATATAATAACTAAAAAGCTAGCATACCAGTAAAACCAGGTTTACAAACACATCGGTAGCCATTCTGAAGCCCCACGCAGGTGCCATTATTTTTACATATTGGTGGATCGTCTAAAGCATCAGCGTGCACAGCACAGTATGATGTGGATATTTCACAGAAGGCCCCTGTAAGAAAAATAGGCTGTCAAAGCACAATTTCGATTATGAAAATCAAACTATAGCATTATAAAAAGTTTTAATCAACAAGGTTGTCAAAAGTATTATAAATTATACACAGCTATCTTAAATCTAAATTTCTTGGGCATTTCTAATATAATGATATGTTCTTGGACAAAGTAAATCTTTGCTGAAAAAATGCTTTAATTTGTCATTTTTGGTTATGATAATATGTACGCAATATTGCAACATAAGATGTAAAAAGTTGTTAATACATATTCTCATTTTTGTAACTTCTGTTTTATTATATACCCATGAATGATTTTAGCATGACAATGTAACAGATCAGTAAATGCTTATCCCACAGTCATGTTTTCTGATTCTCTATTTTACTGTTATTCATGTTTTTTATTGGAATATCATAACTACGTCACATTACATAGTGTATTCTGATCGTTATTTTCTGGTACTCTTTGGCACATACTGAACTCAAAACAGTATATAAACACTTCAACTTCATCCCCTACAATGAAGTCTTATTCATCGAACAAATCATAATTTCTGATGGTAAACAGTGTGATGTATTACTTTATAAGGCATGGCTACAGTAGAACCGTTCACAATTTATTAGATGTTGCATAATGTTTTGATGTGTGACGTCGCCGAGCATGCACGTTTTGCCAAGGGCTTCACACACTTTTAACAACCCAACTGTTTTCCATTACCAAATGAAAAGCATCAAATATCGATTCAATCCTTAAAAATATTTCGCCCAATGTTCTACAAACATTAGATATTCTAATGCCGCTCATAAATTTCTTACGCCAATTATAAATTTACTATTGCATTACTACTTTTATTTTTAACTGTTATGTAAACCATGTTGTTGACTATAATTTTGTTGTTTAGGAAATTTAATTTTGTTTTGAGCTAAAAGGGTATAATAAAGGAACATTATGAAAGTCTGTAGGATCGTATTAATGTTTGTTGCATATGTAAACCACAGTACCCTTGACCTTGGATCTTGAGTGTTACTGTTTTCATACCCAACTTGAAAAGTACGAACCAATAGACTGCATTCTGTTATAATATTACATTTTTATTATAATTGTTGAAACTTGTATTTATGTTACCTTTTACTTCATAATATAAACCATTTAACACATGTGCAACCAGTAAAGATACAGATCTGGATCTACAGTGGTCATATCTTGGTCAGAAATAACCTATGTCTAATGAATCAGAAGCAAATAGTGAAGATCCTGATCAGATGGCATGAAAGTGCTGGCTGATCTGGATCTACATATTTTGTCTATGCCATAAAGGTGTATATATGAGGATTATTAGATACTACCAAAATTTCGAGCAGAATTTTAAAATTTATGAATAAAAATTTTTAAGGCTTAAAAGTTCTGGGAAGGAATAGATATCCTATTAACCACAGGTGAACACTGTAGATCCAGATCAGCAGGCATATCCAAGCCATCATTGCCCAAGGTTATAAAACTGAGCATAGAAACCAGTCTCAAATCTCAAGCATCTGATTGGCTGAAATGGCGACCAGTCGCCATTTCAGCCAATCAGATGCTTGAGATTTGAGACTGGTTTCCATGCTCAGTTTTATAACCTTCAGCCCTGATCAATGATGTGTTAGCTCATAAGGATCTACATTGTTCACTTTTTGATTCATAAGGTTATTTCTCATCAAGAATAACATTGTAGATCATAATCAGACACAGATGTTCCAGATGATCTGGATCTACAATGTTCTCCTATGTTTAATAGCCATTTACCTATGAGGAAATTTTGTTAACCCTTTCCTGTATAGATACATCTTTATCGCTAGGGCGAACAGTTTAGATCCAAATCATCCGGCACATCTGTGCTGTCTGATGAGGATCAAAACTGTTCGCTTTTTGATTCATAAGGTTATTTCTGACCAAAATGCGACCAGTGCAGATCCTGATCAGACCTCACGGATATGCCTGCTGATCTGGATGCACATGAGTAAAAATGTGTAAACATCATGGAAAGGGTTAATCTCATCAAATAAACATTAATTATGAATACATACCAGTATAATAACTTCCCTGACTGTCTCGACCACACTTGCACTGGTATGTTCCATTCGCATTTTCACATGTTCCACTGTTGAGACAAATCGAGGGCGTGACAGCACACTCATTGATGTCTGTCTCACAATTTGCTCCTGTATAACCAGTTAAAAACGTCCTGTTTGTAGACGGAACCTTCTCATTACGATTACACAAACATGTGTAATTGTTGGGGTTCTCCACACAAGTTCCATTATTCTGACAAGGTAACGACTTGCACTCATTTTTCACGTCAGAGCAATTCAACCCTTGAAATCCTAAACAGACAATTAACAATACTGAATAAACAAGAAATCTGTTCATCTTCCTCTATAATTCTACATCCTAGAGTAAAAACCTGTAAATATGCATTAATCCATTTTAGTCCGAAACCCTATATTGTGGCTAGTCGTAGCAATTGATTTTCTATTCATCAGGTAAAATACGGTTGTATATCTTTACGTTTCAAATTATAAACATCTCATTTCAATGACTCTTATACACCTGAAGTGCACTTTCCGTTCATCCACGAAAAATCTGAAATTCCACAAAGCAGTTCATTTTGATAGAGAAAAAAACTGTTTTTAACTTAACAATAAATCTGTGTTCAATCAATTCACAACCACTACTTGTTTTCAATAAATATTCAATTAACTGTTCACTGGTTTAGCGGTTAAAATTACACCGGTTATAATTACATCGATACAGTAATTTCATATAATTTTCCGTTTTTGGCACATGTACGCTTAAATCATTTACTTCCGATAAAGTTAGGAAAATAACCCCAACTGTTGCACACAATCAATATCCGCCACAAAATAATTGTTTTGTTTTTTCAAGATTATACACAATCCAAGTACAACATGTCGAAATAATCCAGCATTCAATGAATTGACTTGTAAGTCTCACATATCATACGAAAAACCTAACACTCCCTTGTTTAAGATATTTTATGGCCCTTCATAATGCACAAACATGTAAACGACAATGTATCCCCACTTCAGAATTATAGGGAAAATAAATAAATCATGATATTATACGGCTCATACCTGTACAGGTAGAAAATGTCATTAAAGTGACAGTATCAGTGGAGGTCAGAGGTCAAACAATTATACCAAATATTCAAGCCTGTATCAGTCCTGATTATCTTAACTGATAATTGCATATTTTGACAAAATACTATCTGGAGGCTATATTTATTGAACTGTTTTATCAAAATGTTAGTTTATAAATATTTACATAAACATTAAACTTACATTAAATATTATGAGGATAATAAGAAATTTCATTAATTATTGAAGACTTCGCTGTTAATAGAATATGTTTTATATAATTTTAATTCCTTGTTGTGTCTGAATGGGTTTCCTTGAGATGTGCAAAATAACCCTTTACTCCGTGGAATTCGGCTGTTGTCCATAAGTCAACAGTGTAGATCCAGATCTGCCCACACATCCATGCCATCTCAACAGGCCCTTTATTATTTCCTTTCCGATTCATAAGGTTATTTCTGACCCATAAGTGAACAGTGTAGATCCTGATCAGCTTGCATGGATGTGCCAGCTGATCTGGATCTACACTGTTTGCACATTGTGATAAATCTGTATAAATCTGTATATATGGGTTAATTGTCAATTAAGTTAATAAATTTATGTAAAACATTGAAATGGACAATGAGTGCGCTGGCTCAATTTAAAAGGGAGGTGAGTCTATTGCATTAACTCAGCCAACAAAGGGGGTAAATCCTTTACTTCACATATATAAAGGTTTTATCACATGTGTGACCTGTGTAGATCCAATTCAGCTGGCACATCCATGCCATCAGTGCCCAAGGTTATAAAACTGAGCATGAAAACCAGTCTCAAATCTCAAGCATCTGATTGGCTGAAATGGTGACTGGTCGCCATTTCAGCCAATCAGATGCTTGAGATTTGAGACTGGTTTCCTAACTCAAGTTTATAACCTTCAGCCCTGATCAGGATCCAGCCTGGTAACATCTTGGTCAGATATAATCTAATGAATCCAAAACCAACAGTGTAGATCCTGACCAATGGCATGCATGTGCTAGCTGATGTAGATCTAAATTGTTTGCCCATGCAATAAAGGGATATAAAAGGCATATAAAAATTACACAGTATATATTGAGTAAAGAGTAACTTTTCCACTGATAATCACAACAAACATTTTGATCTTACTATTAGTGAAGTCAGGTCCTTACCCTCCCTTGTCCTTGTTTCCTATTCAAACATTTGTTTAACCTGTTTCATATTGAAAGAAAATGTCCAATAGCCACTAAGAAAATTGTACTGGAATAAAAATTTTAAAGAAAAATTCTACTACGATATTTAGAATTTTGTTTCCATTTATGACCAAGTTTGATGAAAATCAGGAAAAGAAAATTGCCTTAACCTTTTAATTTTAAATTATATGTGTTTTATGGCAGGTGCAAATAGTGTAGATCCAGATCTAATGGCTGTACCATCTGATCATGATCTACACTGTTTGCTACTTGTTCAGAAATCACCTACTGTGGTATCATTATATTTCGCAGTGGTTTAATTTTCCCGTTTTTCGCACAAGAGTAAGTGCGCGAAATTTAACCCTAGTGAAATTATACCATTGAATATAATTTATAGTCTTATTAGAATAATAAAACTGCGTGAATTTAAGCCCTCGCGAAAACGTCACTTATTTCATCCCCGCTAAATTGAATGATACAACAGTATTGAATCAAAAAGAGAACATTGTATATCCTGATCACAGATTTGCCGGATGATCTTGATCTACACTGTTCACCCATGCATAACAGCCATATCCCATGGAGTAAAGGACAGCTGACATAAAGTATGACACTGATAACAGTGATAACAGATACCAAGGCTATTTATGCCTGAGGTTTCGTTTGGGTCAGTAGTTCCATAATAGAGCATTAAATTCCAACTTTCTGGCTAAAATCCCGATCAAATTTAATATTGATGCTCAAAAAAGGATTCAAGCAACCCCTGCCACTGAAAACCCCTCTTGAGCAGGTCCTGAAGGGGGCGGGGAAAAAGCACCCCAAAAAACTTCTTAAAACTAACTAACAAATTAGAATAAGCCCTGTTACCTTCATAGCCTGGCTTACACCTACAGGTGTAATTTCCTATACCTTGTGTACAAGATATACTGTTGTTACCACAGGGATTTGGTGTGCACTCATCAATATCAGTCTCACAACTAGTCCCTGTGTAGCCTCGGGCACAAAAGCACTTATAACTATTAACCTACAATTACAACAAATACACATTAAAATAAACATTAAAATACAATTAGCTATAATCTTGATTCAAGTCTCAGGTCCAATCAAATGAATAAATTTATTGTTTTAATAGTTTAATAATCAACATTATTACATGAACTATAAATAGACGCAATGCGATTGGTCACACCCCCAAATTAACCGAGTCAATAAATCTAGATATTGACCCGCTTTCGCTGATATTGACCTGTCTATAAATAGAATGCGAAAGTTTCCATCTTATATATTATTTATAGTTCATGTAATAATAGTTATTTTAATGACGTCATTTACGTCCCGTTACCGTTGATGTTATACTTGGCGCCATTTATCGTTCAAATTAGCTTGATAAGCCGCACAGAGTCCACTTGAAATTAGTCTTAATTGAAGATTTCTAAAACATAACTATTTATAGTTCATGTAATAAAACAGTTATTTACTTATTAGCTGGGAAATATGCTGTTGATATTGACCGCAAAAATCTTTATTGACCTCGGCTATCGCCTCGGTCAATAACAATAAGTAAATAATTGTATATTAAAATGGTTTTCTTTATGATTAATGTTAAGTAATAATTAATGAAACATGCAGATAACCAGCGTGCAACCAACTTTTCTCGAATGGTCACAATTTTCAGGTTCATGACATACCCCTATACCCATAGCTACTATCATGGTATCATTATAATATTCCTAGAGGGTTTAATTTTCGTAAATTTAGCACTAGGAAAAGTACAAAAAATCAAAGCCCAGTTAAACCAAACCGTAGAACCTTTATTCTGATGAGATATTGCAACAGCCAAAATATATACCAGTGCAAAAAATGTTATTTATGTCTCCTGGGCAAAATTTGACATCAGCGGAATTAAATGATAATACAGTATTTCATTGGTAATTTTTTTTCAGCTTTGCAGCTCAATGCGCACAAATTGTTTTGAAACATTGGATCCCTGCATTGGATACAGAATGGTAAACAAGGTTTTAGTGATTATCTGTTCTTCATTACAAATGGCTTAATTTTGCATCTACTACGGGCAAGATGTTGCCAATGCTTGGTAACTTATATAATTGGATGAAATTCTATGCTATATATCTGAAAAAGCATCAGTTAACCAACATAAACCCAGTAATTTTTGTTTGAAAGTGATATAACTTTTGTTTATCAGCATCTTTTTGTTACCTATTGACATTTAACTATATCCAACACAAACAACTTCTTTGAACAATGTTATGTCTGCATGTCTAAAAGTTCATGAGTTCATAACTGGCGATATTGTCAAGTAAGGAATTTTTCTCCAGAGTAAGCATTTTCAGTATAACAAGTTTTACATTCAACAATTAAAAGCAGTTATTCAACTGTTTCATTCAACTATTTACTTGATATACAGTGAAACTTCCCTTAGCAGCAACCTGCGAATAGCAACTACCTGTCTTAAACAGCCAGTTTAAATATAACCTAAACTGACATTTTGTTCTAATTTTTTACTGTCTTAAAAAGCCACCTGTCTTCAGCAGCCACTTTTTGTCGCTCCCTTGCGTGGCCTCTAAAGACAGGTTTGACTGTATACAAAATTTATCGCATGTGCAAACAGTGTAGATCCAGATCTGCAGGCACATCCATCCTGATTCAGATAGCTACACTTCTATACTGTCTATTCTATGATTCCATAGACTATAGAGTACATGTACTAAGAAACAAACATTGTAGCTTTGCAAAGAAGCTCTCTGCTCTGGATCTATACAGAGGAGCTCCGCTATATCGCGATCCGCTATATCGCGAAATCCAATATAACGCGGCCGACCCTTGGACCCCGTTTTTTATTCATAAAAGATAGTAAAATTCTATCAACGGCCATTTTTGTATATTTGGAAAGGGAAAAAAAGGGAAGTAACAACGTAAATACCGCGTTAATCGATAAAGACAATGACGCTCGTTCATTAACGTATTGAAAATCATTGAAAAAATTGTGAAATGTTCCTTTATGATCTGTTAATTGTTTCCTACGTTTATTAAAATATCAAACTGTCATAAAATTGTTAAGTAATAAATTGTTGTACAAACACTGGGTCACCTAATCACGTACGCGAAATGGTTACTGAATGGTTGTTTTTCGCACCTACTGCAGATAAAATGACAAAGGTGTCTGATGTTGTTAAATGGCTTTTAATTTGAGAAGCTCATGCCTACATTTGACATGTGTTGAGAACCTGTTGACATTTTGAGTAGCTTTACCATGTTCTTATATAAACTTAAGTTCAAAGTTTTCACGCGTATTGTTTTCCTTCAAAACAGCGTTCAGGTCAAACAAATACATGAGTTCCGCATATGACAAACGCCCGCAGAATAAACTTTTGTGAGTTAATTTCACAAAGTAATAATTTTATAGCACCTGTTAGATAAAACAAAACAACATGGAAACAAAGGATTTTATTTCAAATAACGATAAAATGATACGAGTAATACATGTATGGACCTAGCATAGCGTAAGTTCTATGTCCCGCGAATATCGCGAATCCGATAATAACGCGATTTGATGGGATGGACCCCACAGACCGCGTTATATTGGATCTCCACTGTACTTGTATACTCGGACTCGGTACTATCAACATATCTTTATGACTGATGTAAATAAGTTATGTAGTCATGCTTTTCCATATTTGATAGCTATCACCAAGATATACTGAACTCTGTCGTCTTGTGGTAAATATTACGTTGATATGTTAGTTATTTTCTACAAAACAGAAGTAATAAGCTAATATTTAACTGCATGGGTGACAATTTTAACAAGTATGTCAATAATACAGTGTTCCAGGCTATATGATATATATACTGTAGACCCTAACACATAATTTTAAGTGATAAATGGCGTACCAGATCTACACAGGTTCCTCCATGCTGACACGGAGATACAGTAGGACAGTCATTAATGTTGTTATCACACAGTGAGCCATTGAAACCTGAGGCACACTGACATTCATAACCATTCACCTTGTCCACACATCTACAAACAAATATAATGAAGTGTATATTTTCGTGAACAAGAACTGTCAGAAGAGAAAGCATGCTCGACTATTCCATTCATTTAGTAAATGCAATTTAAAGATTGAAAGAACAACAACTATGGCAAACATTCATGTGCAATTATAATGATTAGCAGTGAACATTTTGTGAAAAATTACAACTGATTTTTTATTTTAACGCTTTATTCCATTATAATAATATTCATCAACTTAGTGAAATAATGATGATAATTATATCTCCTTAAATTTTTTGAAAGTACTTGTACTGATTTTGCACTGAGGCGACAAGATGTACACCTTTTGTGCACAGGCAAACAGTGTAGATCCAGATCAGATAGCACATCCATGCCATCTGATCAGGATATGCACTGTTCACTTTTAGTTTTATTAGATCTTTTCTGACCAAGAAGTAAACAGTGTAGATCCTGTGTAGATCTACACAATGTCATGTGATCAGTGTCTTAATTTTGATTATTTTTCACTTACTTATTAAACAAGTTCTCAAAAAAATGGTTTTATCATATTGGTTTGGCATTAAACCAAATTGGTAAGGACTGCATATCCAGATCAGCTGACACATCTGTGCTGGGTGACTTGGAACTGGATTGTTTGCTTTCAGATCATAGGTAAGAAGTGAACAATGCAGATACATAACAGATGGCAAGGATATGTCAGCTGATCTGGATCTACACTCGGTACTCATGCCAAAAAATGTGTATCCATGAATTAAATGGTTAATTAAGTGGGTAAAGAGTTAACTTACGTTGCTCCATTTCTGCATGGAGTTGATAGGCATTCCTTGATATCGATACAGCTTGGAGAAATTCCTACAAAATAAAGTCATTGACAGTATAAATAGTCGGTTCACATATAATATAAACAAGCAGATTGTAATTCTAATTATGGACATTTGCAGCAATTTTGTTACTTGATACTGGTCAAACAAATTAAAAGAATTAAGTTTAGGAATATCATGATGCATGCCATTGGCTATTTGAAACCAAATGTTGCAAGCCATGTTGGCTTTGCCAACTTTTGTACAGGGTCACCAAAAGAACAGTCCTTTGAAAAAATTTTAACACTGGACTGGCAGATTTGATAATCACGAAAAAGAAATGTCTGATCTGGATCTCAACTGTTGTTTTAAGTTTCCTTAATATTACTTCTGACTGATTCTACACTTTTCACTTATGGTCAGAAATAACCTAATGAATTAAAAAGCAAACAGTTTAGCATTGTTGGACACCTACGACTGATCCATTTTGTTACTAGTAAAACGGTAAAGCCAAGAGTGGTTATCCAACAACGACAGTATAGATCCTGATCAGACAACATTGATGTGTAAGGTGAACTGAATCTACACTGTTCTGCTCTGCAGTAGAGTGATATCAATAAAGGAAATTGTTTATACTGAGTCACAAAATGTCATTCCAATGTTTTTACAATAAAGCAAAACCCTTCATTAACTCTTTTCTTCATTATACAAGCATTTTTACGCATGTGTGACCAGTGTAGATCAAGGTTAGCCGGCACATCCGTGGCGTCTGATCAGGATCTGCACTGGTCGCATTTTGGTCAGAAATAACCTAACGAATCAAAAAGTGAACAGTTTTGATCCTGGTCAGACTGCGAGGATGAGCCGGCTGATCTGGATCTAAACTGTTCGCCCATGTAATAAAGATGTGTCTATGGAGGAGAGGGTTAAAACCACCCATCTGATTAGGATTTTCTCTGTTGGCTTTTTTATTTATTTGGTAATTTCTGACTGGATCTGGATCTACATGTGTAAAAAGGCAGTAAAGGATTAACTATAATGGCTATTACCTGTATAACCAGGTTTACAGATGCACTGGAATCCGTTGACTCGATCCTGACATTCTGTTAAGTTAGGACATGTGGCATTCAAACATTCGTTGATGTCCACTTCGCAGAAGATCCCCGTATAACCCGCAGCACATGTACATTTGAAGGCGTTGGCAAGATTCTGGCAAGTTGCTCCATTTCTACAGGGGCTTGAGTCACATTCATTGATATCCTGAAATGATTTTGTAGAAGTAAACAAAATGCACTAGCAATGCCATAGAATCAAGAGAACAAAAATAGTTATTTAAACAAAACTTCTCAAGTAAAATTCATGCCAAATATAAACTAGAATTATCACTGAAAGTGATTAAATACCCCCACATGTGTGCTTGATAATTGAACTGGGAATGCTTCGAATCAATGGCATAATGTGCCCCACTTTCAATCCAAAGTGTCGTCTTCGCAGTAGCCACATATACAGCAAGTTTCATCACAATATCTCATTCCTTCTAAATTTATTGAGCAGAAATGGTTTGAGTATGTTAGTAACCTTTAGTGACCTTTACCTAACTTTTAACAATTGTGTGCCAAAAATTGTTTATATATGTGAAGCTTTTCATGAGAAATCATCCAGAAACATTTTTTCTATTTTTAGTAACAGTGACCTTGACCCCATCAGGCCCAATTTCAATACAAAGTTTCATCTTCACAGACACTACCTATATAGCAATTTTCATCACAATATCTCATTCTGAACCAAAGTTATTGAGCACACAGTTTTTTCTACTTTTAGTAACAGTGACCTTGACCCCACAGGCCTTACTTTGAATCCCAAAAGTCATCTTCACAAAAACCACCAATACACCAAATTTCATTTAAGAATCTCATTCCAAGCTTTAGTTACTGAGTGGAAACAAAGTTTTGAAGTTTAAATAACAGTGACCTTGACCTTGAACCCACAGGCCCCAAAGTCAAACCTAACCTATATCTTGTTATGTTACATCTGCGACCCAAAAAATATTTAAATCTATGAAGTATTTCATGAGTTATAGTCCAGAAACAAATTTTCTTTTTTAAGTTACAGTGACCTTGACATTGACCCCACAGGCCCCAAAGTCGAACTCGACCTGTATCTTCTGATATTACATCTATATACCAAAAAAGTATTTAATCTGTGAAGTATTTCATGAGTTATCATCCAGAAATTATTTTTCTATTTTTAGTAATACTGACCTTGACATTGACACCACCAGCCCCAAAGTCGAACTTGACCTGTATCTTGTGATGTTACATCTATTTACCAAACAAGGATTAAATCTGTGAAGTGTTTCATGAGTTATCATCCGGAAACCATTTTTCTATTTTTAGTAACAGTGACCTTGACACTGACCCCACCAGCCCCAAAATCGAACTTGACCTGTATCTTATGACGATATACCTGTGTACCAAAAATTATTTAATTCTGTCAAGCCTTTCATGAGTTATCATCCGGAAACGAAGAATCCGACCGACAGACCGACCGACCGACCGACAGACAGACCGACCAACAAGCTCACTCCTATATACCCCCTCAAACTTCGTTTGTGGGGGTGTAACAAGATTGCTAAATGCATGTTAACTACAATTTTTACAAACACAATATCAATATCTTTCACAAATTCAGTTCGCCCTAGGTTACCTTGCATTCAGCGCCAATGAATCCTGCTTGGCAACCACAAGTAAAGCTTCCAGGGTTGTTAAAACACTGTCCTGTGCCACAGATCGTGGTGTTCTGACACTCATCAATATCCTCGTCACACAATGTCCCATTATAACCTGGATACAGATAAGAAAACACAACATTACAGTCTATTATATCCTAGACACATTGTCATAATTCCAAACCAATGTACACTGTATTAAAGCATATTCATAGTTACCAAAACAAGAGGGCCATGATGGCCCTATATCGCTCACCTGAGTACAAAAGTTCTCTCAGCTTGTGGTTTCAGACAAGAAGATTTTTTAAGTTTCCTATACAAGTCTATATAAAATGAAGTGACCCCTGGGGCGGGGCCAATTTTGACCCCTGGGAAATAATTTGAACAATCTTTGTAGAATTCTACTAGAGGATGCTAAATGCCAAATATCTAAGCTCTAGGCCTTGTGGTTTCAGACAAGAAGATTTTTAAAGTTTTTCCTATATAAGTCTATGTAAAATGAAGTGACCCCTGGGGCGGGGCCAATTTTGACCCCAGGGAAATAATTTGAACAATCTTTGTAGAGTTCCACTAGAGGGTGCTAAATGCCAAATATCAAAGCTCTAGGCCTTGTGGTTTCAGACAAGAAGATTTTAAAAGTTTTTCCTATATAAGTCTATGCAAAATGAAGTGACCCCTGGGGCGGGGCCAATTTTGACCCCAGGGAAATAATTTGAACAAATTTTGTAGAGTTCCACTAGAGGATGCTAAATGACCAAATATCTAAGCTCTAGGCCTTGTGGTTTCAGACAAGAAGATTTTTAAAGTTTTTCCTAAATAAGTCTATGTAAAATGAAGTGACCCCTGGGGCGGGGCCAATTTTGACCCCAGGGAAATAATTTGAACAATCTTTGTAGAGTTCCACTAGAGGGTGCTAAATGCCAAATATCTAAGCTCTAGGCCTTGTGGTTTCAGACAAGATTTTTTAAGTTTTTCCTATATAAGTCTATGCAAAATGAAGTGACCCCTGGGGCGGGCCAATTTTGACCCCAGGAAATAATTTGAACAAACTTTGTAGAGTTCCACTAGAGGTTGCTAAATGCCAAATATCTAAGCTCTAGGCCTTGTGGTTTCAGACAAGAAGATTTTTAAAGTTTTTCATATATAAGTCTATGTCAAATGAAGTGACCCCTGGGGCAGGGCCAATTTTGACCCCAGGGAAATAATTTGAACAATCTTTGTAGAGTTCCACTAGAGGTTGCTAAATGCCAAATATCTAAGCTCTAGGCCTTGTGGTTTCAGACAAGAAGATTTTTTAAGTTTTTCCTATATAAGTCTATGCAAAATGAAGTGACCCCTGGGGCGGGGCCAATTTTGACCCCTGGGAAATAATTTGAACAAACTTTGTAGAGTTCCACTAGAGGATGCTAAATGCCAAATATCTAAGCTCTAGGCCTTGTGGTTTCAGACAAGAAGATTTTTAAAGCTTTTCCTATATAAGTCTATGTAAAATGAAGTGACCCCTGGGGCGGGGCCAATTTTGACCCCAGGGCTATAATTTGAACAATCTTGGTAGAGGACCACTAGGTGATGCTACACAGCAAATATCAAAGTTCTAGGCCCTATGGTTTCAGAGAAGAAGATTTTTAAAAATTTCATGTTCAAAATCTATTTTTATCCTCTGTGACCTAGATAGGCAATGGACTGGAACCATTTGAACAATTTTGGTAAAGCTTCATGCAAGTAACATTCCTGCCAAGTTTCAGCAAGATTGGCCCAGGAGTTCAGGAGAAGAAGTCGTTTGAAGAAAAAGTTGACGACGCACGGACGCACGCACGGATGACGGACGACAGACATCAGGCGATCACAAAAGCTCACCATGAGCACTTCGTGCTCAGGTGAGCTAAAAAGCATCTAGATTAAGGCATCAATTAAGCATGATGTACAATTTCAATGGATTCAGTTTTTTCTACAGTATAGACTGTATAGATTGAGTAGTTCCAAAGGGATGAAACTCCTACACCCGTGTTGAGCATAAAAAATAACAAACACTCAATATTGTCCAAAAATGACTTACGTTCCTCTGGAATAATGGTAGTGACATGTAATACTTGGTTGCAGGAGAAACAGCTTACATTCCAAACCAGACCAGTGTAGATCCAGATCAGGTGCCAAGGTTATAAAACTGAGCATGGAAACCAGTCTCAAATCTCAAGCATCTGATTGGCTGAAATGGCGACCAGTCGCCATTTCAGCCAATCAGATGCTTGAGATTTGAGACTGGTTTCCAAACTCAGTTTTATAACCTTCAACCCAGGCTGCATAGATGGGCAGTGTCATCCAGATCTACACAGTGTCTGCTTATTTAGCAGGAATAACCTAACAGATCTAAAAGCAATAATGATCAGACTGCATAAATGAGACAAAGGGTATTTATATTCTCAAATGGAATCAACACCATTTTTCCAACCAGTGTAGACAGAGATCAGCATGTGCATTCACACAATGTCTACATTGTCTATGCTTCAGTCAATTTCCACAAAACATCTCCAAGATTAATTGATTGATGAACTTCATTTTATTATAACTCTTTCCTCCATATATACGCATTTTTACGCATGTGCGACCAGTTAAGATCAAGATCTGAGCAAGCACGTCAGTGTCGTCTAATCAGGATCTGCACTTGTTGCTTTTTGGTTAGAAAGTTGCTTTTTGGTTAGAAAAAAACCAATCAAATAGCGGATGTGCCAGCTGATCAGGATCTACATGTTCCCGCAGGCATAAAGGGCCTATATAATGGAGGAAAGGGTTAAAAACTTCTAATAAGAAGAACTTCTAATACAATTATTAAGCAGATGAAGAATGAACCCGTTACTATTTTTATACAAGTTTCATCACGTTTGCCACCAGTGTAGACCTTGGTCATCCATCACATCTGTGCCATCTAATCAGGATCTACAGTGTTCCCTTTTAGATTTATTAGCTTATGTCTGACCATGAAGGGACCAGTGTAGATCCTGATGAAGGCACTGGTCACACATGCGATGAAAAACCCAAATATATGGAGTGAAGGGTTATACCTCCATAAATACACATTTTAACACATGTGCTTCCAGTGTAGATCCAGATCAGCCAGCACATACATGCTGTCTAATCAGGATCTGCACTGAATGCATTTTGGTAATGTGGTAATGACTAAAAAAGCAAACAATTTAGATCCTGATCAGACGGCACTGATGTGACGTCTGATCTGGATCTACACTGTTTGCCCACGCATTTTAAAAGATGTGTCTATGGAGGAAACGGTTAAGTGAAAGATTTGCTAGTACCTACCTGAGCCAGTACAGTTACATTCAAAGCGACCCACTCTATCGTAGCACGGAACATTGTTACGGCAGGGATTGGATCCACATTCATCTATTAACGCTTCACAATTCACTCCAGTATAACCTAGGCAACAGTTTAGAAAAATTTGACTATGTTTTCAAAGGTTTACAGAATTTGGAAAAATTGTGAAAAATGTTCTTTACAAAATGATTAGCTACTGAGGTATTGTTTTATTTTGCAAGGGTTTTATTTTCACATATTTCTTGCCAAGGAAAGTGCACGAAATCAAACTTCAATGTGAAATTAAGGTGCAAACAGATATTATTTTATGAGAATAATACAATATGTGCCAACTAATGTCTCATGGTGAAAACAGCATTAACGGTTCATCGTGAAAAATTTGTTCCGGCAAAATTAAATGATGGATCAGTACCTCAAAGGTTCCATTAACTGCTGCCTTTAAAGGATCATTTTTCAGAGGTTCTGCCAATTAACCCTTTCCTCCATAAATACGCATTTGTACGCATGTGTGACCAGTGTAGATCCAGATCAGCCCACACATCTGTGCTGTCTGATCAGGATCTGCACTGGTTGCATTTTGGTCAGAAATAACCTAACGTATAAAATAAGCGAAAAGTTTATGCATAAAATGCATATATATAGAGGAAAGGGTTAAGCAAAAATACTCCTAATTGAAATATAAGCAAGATCCCATGGAGTAATGGATTATTCAATCTGTAAATTTGGCCTTGTTCACAGAGGCATAATCCCCAGAAAAAAGTGCTCCATTCATTTCATAGACATAACTTTTTTCATATGAGCAACCTATATTGGTCCAGATCTGCAGGCAATTCTTATCCATCTGACACTTACTTTTTAGTCAGAAATAACCTAATGAATCTTAAAGCAATCGGTGGAGATCCTGCTTATATGGCACAGGATGTGCCATCTGATCTGGATCTCTCTGGTCACCCACATGATAAAAAGGCATATCGATGGTGTAAGGGGTTTATCGTAAATTAACCCTTTGCTCCACTATACAGCTTTTATCGCACAGGCAAACAGTTGAGATCCAGAATAACTGTCTGATCAGAATCTAAACTGTTCTCTCTTACCCTAACCTCCATCATATACACAATTTTACGCATATTATGCAACCAGTGTAGATCGAGATCAACTGGCACATCCGTGCCATCTGATCAGGATCTGCACCAATAATGGCATTTTGGTCAGTAATAACCTAATAAATCAAAAAGCAAAAAGCGCAGATCCTGATCAGACGGCACGGATGTGCCGGCTGATCTTGATCTACACTGTTTGCCCATGCAATAAATGTGTGTCTATGGAGGAAAGGGTTAAGATTCCTTATATTGTTTCTGACAAAGATGCAACCGATCCAGATCAGATGGCATGGATTTGCCAAATGATCTAAATCTACAATGGTCCTTCATGCATAAAATTTATACACGTGTATGTTGAGTAAAATGTTAAACTCACCTTGTGGACAATGGCACTTGTAATTTCTACCTGTACTTGTGCCATTCACTGATGAACAATTTCCTCCATTCAAACACGGAGCCACTGCACAACCAAAGCCACTGAGATCAAATTCGCAGTTTGTTCCATTGTAGAGATGAGGACAAACACATTCGTAATGGTCCTGCTTTTCTAAACAGGTTCCGCCATTGCTGCATGGACGTAGATGACAAAATGTTACATTACTAGTTGCTGAAAAATAAAAAAATCTTATAATGTTCATACTGTACGATACTTCCGACGCGACTGGGTGGCCTGGTTCGGATGCTAAATTTCCAGGAAAAGGGGATTCACTTCGAGCACTCTTATGGTAGCTGCATAGCACTTTTCAACTTTCTTGCTAAAATCTCAATGAAAACTAAATATTGCTGCCTAAAAAGGGAGGTTCTAGCTACCAAAATGAACCCCTTCTAGATCCGCTCCTGGTGGCCCCAACCGGTAACTCCCAGCAATAACCAGAGTCTGTATTTAACATTGCTAACCACATGTACTCAATTGTAAATAACAAAATTAATTAACAGAACATTAAATTTAAGAAGATACGGCAATGTGACTAACCTAAGTTTTCTTATTAAATTAAAGTAAAAAAGGAGCATAACTATGACAAAATGCAGTCAAGAGTTATGAAACTTGTCCTGATAATTGCTATTGTGATGTCAGACAACTATGTGATGTTTCAAAGCTCTAATTTGGATGGTTACTGATAAAAAGTAAACTTAAACAAAAAAAAAACTTAATGAAATGTTGATGCTGGCCCAATGATGTACCCCAATCTAATAACAAGGATTTAACTTAACTTAAATGTGATTCTAAATTTAAGTATCTTGCTAGTCCATGCTAAACCTATGTTCAAGTCCCACCTATGCTGATTACTTTAACCCTTTGTTCCATATACATGTATACATTTTTTAATGCATGTATGACCAGTGTAGATCCAGATCAGCTGGCACATCTGTTATGGTCAAATAATATAATAAATATTTAAGCCAATAGTGCAGATCCCGATCAGGCAGCACAGATGTGCAGGCTGATCTGGATCTACAACGTTGGCACATGCAATAAAATGTGTACTTTTGGAGAAACAGGTTAAAGAAAGTATTATACAAATTGTGTGTAAAATTTAATCATTATATCACAAAATTCTGAAGCCTTTCTTTGATCTTGGCCAAGTCCAATTGCAGTTTGTCAGTATTCATTATATACTAACCTTGATCAAAATGCAAATTTCCCAATCTTAAATCCTTATTAATAATTAATTAAATTTCACAGTTTGTCTCTCAGTGTAGCAATAAATGGAATGTTAAAATAAATATTTAATTTAGTTCAATAGTATATTAGGACATTAATAAATTTCCTTCTCAGCCTTTTTGGAGCCAAAATTTGCCCTATTTGCAATATACATAATGGAATAGACAAGTAGCAATCTGAATCTACACTGTTCATTTTAGATTCATTAGGTTATTTCTGAGCAAGAAGCAAACAGTATAGATCCAGATCAGATAGCATGGATGTTATTATTAATAGCTGATCTGCATCTACAATGGTCGTCCATCGCTGTATCTAGAGTTGCAAAATCAGGCAATTTTGATTCTCAGTGTGCTAATTGTTGATAGATACAATTTGCACTCCTTTATTGGTCAGCGCAGTAAATTGCCCGATCATTATTTCTTGCGCTTTGTATACAATTATAAAACTGTTATCTCGGATAGCATAAACGTTAGTGAAGATAAAAATGTCAGGCCTATTTTTAATCAAAAAGTTTTTAAGTTGAAAAGAATTCCTGAGGACTTTCTAAGTTCTGATCTGGCAAAAAATGCACTTCAAATGTTGATTCGTAATATTGAATTATGTAGAGAAAATCAAGATAGTATTGATTTGTTGTATGAAGATTTTGTTGAGAAACTATTGCATGAAATGAACAAAAGTATTCCTTTCATAGACTGCACAAGAAAAACTCGGAAACGTTATAAACAATTTAAGCCTTACTGGGATGATGAACTTGAAAAATTCATGGCAAAATGTTCGCAGATCAGAGAGGGAATTTCTAAAATTTCGGGGTAACAAAAATACTCAAAATCGACTTAGGTCTCAATTTAAGTTGGCCCAAAACGCATTTGACAGGCGATTAAGGTCTGCTGAAAGGCAATATAAAAAATCATTGGCTTTTGATATTGATAGCGCGAGCACGAATAATCCTCGAGAGTTTTGGAATCACATTAAGCAGCTAGGTCCTAAACGTAAAAGTTCTATCCCACTTGAGGTTTATGATGATCACGGAAATATAATCTCTGATGAGGAATTTGTTTTCAGTAAATGGAAAGATGAATTTGGAAAACTCTACAATTTCAATGAAAACAGTGAAGATTTTGATCATGCATTCTATGAAAACATTTTGCGTGAAAAATCGTTTTTAGAAAGTAATATGTTAGATCCTCTTTTTGAAGGTAATCGGGTTTTAAACGTAACAATTACACTTTCAGAGGTAAAAAAGGTTGTAAACAAATCAAAGAACGGTAAAAGTGTGGGTTTTGATAAAATTCCCTACGAAGTTTTAAAGTTTCCTATTATTATTGATGTACTTCATGCATTGTTTAATTTATGTTTTGATACAGGTTTGGTTCCAAGTCTTTGGAGAAAAGCTATGATATTTCCTTTACCCAAAGACAATACCAAAGACAAAAGAGTTCCTTTAAACTATAGAGGAATTAGTCTGTTATCTGTTGTAAGCAAATTATATTCTGCTGTTCTTAATAATCGTTTATTGTCATATCTAGAAGAAAATGAACAATTAGCCGAAGAGCAAAACGGTTTTAGACCTAAACGTTCATGTGAAGATCATGTATATAGTGCATGTACAATTATTAAGAACCGTCTGTTAAAGAAACAGGACACATTTGGAACCTTCATAGATCTGCAAAAGGCATTTGATTTTGTCAATAGAGATGTATTGTTGTATAAAATGCTGTCTAATAATATAGATGGAAAATTTTATAATTCTATTAAGGCTCTTCTGAGTAATACTTCATCTGCCATTAAGCTCAATGGTATGCTCTCAGACTGGTTCCCGACTTTGTCAGGGGTAAAGCAGGGGGATAGCAGTTCCCCGACAATTTTTGCATTCTTTATAAATGATCTTGTAGAAGGCCTTAATACACTCAACAAAGGTATATTTATTGATGGTACACATGTTTGCTGTTTATTATATGCAGATGATATTTTATTGTTGTCTGAAAATGAAACAGATATGCAGAAAATGTTAGACTTTCTGTTTGAATGGTGTAGAAAATGGCGTTTAAAAGTTAACTACACTAAATCACAATCAATTCATTTTAGAAATAGAGGAAAACAACGTAGTAAATATGAATTTAAAATAGGAAATCAAACTGTAGAATATACGGATGTATATAGATATCTTGGAGTTCATTTGCATGAACATTTGGATTTTTCTTGTACTGCAGAAATCTTATCACAGGCAGGTGGTAGAGCATTGGGGGCTGTAATTTCAAAGATTCAAAATCATAAAAATGTTGGGTATAAAACATATTGTAAACTGTATTATTCATGTGTGGTTCCAGTTTTAGACTACTGTTCTTCTGTCTGGGGTTTTAAAACTTTCAATCACATTGATATGATTCAAAGTAGAGCGATACGGTATTTTTTAGGTGTTCACAAATTCACACCAATTTTAGCGTTAAATGGGGATATGGGTTGGATTATTACAAAACACAGACGTTGGGTAAACATGATTAGATTATGGAACAGATTAGTAAACATGAATAACTCAAGATTGACAAAAAAAATATTTGAGTATGATTATAGATCAAATAGAAATACTTGGTGCTCAGAAATAAAACAAATTTTATGTGAAGTAAATCTTTCGGCCTGTTATGACACTAAAACTACGGTTGATCTCAAAGAGGTAGAAGTCAAGCTATTTACAAAATATAAAGAAGATTGGTCCAATAATATAAAAACAGTCTCAAAGTTGAGAACTTACATAAAATTTAAATCAGAATACAATACAGAAAAATATCTTCTCGCAAATCTTACAAAGGTTGAGAGATCACATTTATCACAATTTCGTTGCGGTATTCTACCTCTTCGGGTTGAAACTGGAAGATTTATGGGTCTTAACCAAAATGAAAGATTGTGTCAAATTTGCAATAGTAATAGTGAAGTAGAAGATGAAACCCATTTCTTGTTAAAATGTTCCATGTATCAGGACATCAGAGACAATCTACTACACAGAGCAATTGCCAATAATGAGAATTTTCCAACGCTTTCCGATTCAGAAAAACTAGTTTATTTACTAAATAACCATTTTATACATGTGTCAAAATTTATTGTAAGCGGCATGATTAGAAGAAAATCGATACTATACACTTAAAAAATCTTTTTTTTACGAATAGTCTCTAATTAAAAATCTACTTAAGTAATATGTATTTATTTCCTATCAAACTCTCGTTCAGACATACCATATGTATATATTTTGTTTTCTATTGTGTGACTTGATGTAAACAGTACATGCGTACTAATTGAAAATGTCATACAGTATTAGTTTCTGTTCTAATGTTTAAAACCATCTGAAGTGACTTATAGGCCCAACGTGGCCGGGTGTTGTATTTATTTGTTATTATAGTTTGTAAATATTTGATACACAATGTCACTATAATAAAATTTACTTACTTACTTACTTACTTACTTACTCTACACTGTTCATTTTAGATTCATTAGGTTATTTCTGAGCAAGAAGCAAACAGTATAGATCCAGATCAGATAGCATGGATGTTATTATTAATAGCTGATCTGCATCTACAATGGTCGTCCATCGCTGTATCTAGAGTTGCAAAATCAGGCAATTTTGATTCTCAGTGTGCTAAGGGCTCCAGAGGCATGCCCCCTCCAGAAAATTCTATTTTCAAAGTGCATGTTTTTGTCACTTCTCAAAATTTGACAGAGGCAAGTACCTTGGTGTGCCTCGGCATGGCTAAAGGCCTGATGTAAATGGAATAAAAGGTGAATCCATCGAATAAATGGGCAAGAAAATTATTTCACATTTATTTACTATTTAAAACTGCATTTGACTGTAGAACCACAGTTTGTGTTTTTGTGTGTTTCATATTGTGAACAATTAGGCTGAAGTTCATTGTATCACTTGGAAACAAGCAATTAGCTGGTATCTAATAAGACACTACCCAGACAATTAATCTGCTCTCCCTGGATAACCCTGCCTATTAACATTGATAACAGCATAGCTGAACACAGATAACAGAATTACATGGCCTAGTCAAAAGAATTAAAACTGGTTGAAACATTGTTTATAAACCCTACATATGATGGCTGGGGGTAGGGGAAAATGCCCTGAGAAAAAAAGCTGCACCCTTCAGCTATTTTGTCATTGACTGTCATGTATCTTACCCCTTAACCCATTTAATTAATGTAAATTAATGGACTCCTTTTCTTTTTCATTTAACCTTCTTCTTGATGGGATAGTCATACGGCTGTTATACATGGGGGAACAGTGCAGATCCATATCAGGTGGAATGCCATTTGATCAGGATCTGAACTGTTTACTTTTTGATTCACTGAATTATTTTTTACCAAAAAGCAAACAATGTAGATCCTGCACAGATGGCGTAGATGCACTGACAGATCTGAATCTACACTGTATGTGAATAAACCTGTATATATATGGAATACAGGGTTAAGTATATATATATGTCATTAGGTTATTTAGAGAGATATTTTGCAGACTTGCTTACAATGTAAATCAGTGCCCAAGGTTATACAACTGAGCATGGAAACCAGTCTAAAATCTCAAGCATCTGATTGGCTGAAATGGCTACTAGTAGCAATTTCAGCCAATCAGATGCTTGAGATAGTAGCCATTTCAGCCATTCAGATGCTTGAGATTTGAGACTGGTTTCCATGCTCAGTTTTATAACCTTGGCCACAGACTGTGCAGATTAGCAGGCTGATATGAATCTACACGATGTGATGCTGTGCCTATTTAATCTGAACTCTGTATATTACCACTTTGCTTCAATAATACCATTTTATTTAGTCTGCTAACAGTGAAGATCTAGATCAGTCAGCACATCTGTGATATCTGATCAGGATCTACACTGTTTGCTATTTGGTCAGAAATAACTTTAGAAGGATCAAAAAGCAATCTTTGTAGATTCTGATCAGGATGATCTGGATCTACAGACTACACTGTATCCACATGGGTAACACTCATATCCAATGCAGTAAAGGGTTAACACCAAGTTGTTCAATTAACCCTTTCCTCCATAAATACAGTGTCATGTTTTTACGCATGTGTGACCAGTGTAGATCCAGATCAGCTGGAACATCCATGCTGTCTTATCAGGATCTGCACTGGTTGCATTCTGGTCAGGAATAATCTAATGAATCATAAAGCAAACAGTTTAGATCCTGATCAGACTGCATGGATGTGCCAGCTGATCTGGATCTACACTGTTCGCCCATGCAAAAAAGGTGTATAATATTATATGTATCATGTAGATTAGAGACAAGAACATCAGCAGATGCTAAGCATATTGCTTCTTAGGCCCATTTGGAATACCAGCTTTACATGGTGGAGGAAGACCCCAGGTTCCCCTCCAGACAATTTTCAGGCCCGAGCAGGCACCTGGGTAGAACCACCGACATTCCGCAAGCTAGCTGGCAAGCTTCCTCACATGAAAGATCTTAACCCTGGTAGGTCTCGAACTCACAGCGGTGAAGGGCAAGTGATTCTCAGTCGGAAACCTTAACCACTCGGCCACGGACGCCCCAATATGGAGGAAAGGGTTAACCTAGTTGTCGAATTAAATAAGACCTGACATAACTTTTTATCACTTTTTCATTTTCATGTTATGGATGGTAGCAGGGAATTGGACTATATATTAATCAAGCTGTCGACATTCTCTTTCCCACTTTAAGTATGTTTTGTATATTGTTAATGACAGGTAAACATATGACAGATGAAGTAATTAGCTATGTTATATCACACTAACACACAACCATCATGTCTATTTGATGACTTTCATCGACATATGTCTTCTTTGTTCTCAGTTGTAACCTCATTAACCTGCTGTAATTCTTTACACAATATATACATTTTACTCATGTGCGACCAGTCCAGATCTGCTGGCACTTCAATGCCTTCTGATCTGGATCTAAACTGGTTGCACAATGGTCAGAAATAATCTAGTAGCAATGAAAGTGAACAGTGCAACCAGTCCAGATCTGCTGGCACTTCAATGCCTTCTGATCTGGATCTAAACTGGTTGCACAATGGTCAGAAATACCGTATATTCCCTATTAAACGCCCCTCCCCTAATAAACGCCCCCAGTCTTTTTTCAAAAGTAAACGAGTGACTTACCATGACATGACGATCTTTAATCTCTCAGCATTAATCCAAATGAATAATTTAATAATCATTTCAGTGTGAAAAATTTCATTTCAGGTTAAGTTTTTAAAAAATAAGTTCTAGGAAAATGACAAAATTGTTTCCTACGGTTATTTATTAAAAAATAACACAATTATTGAAAACTACATTTTGTCAATAGTTGGTCTCTATTAAATGCCCCCCCCCCCCCTTTGCAAAATGTAACGCCCCTGGGGGCGTTTAAATTTAATAGGGAATATACGGTAATCGATTAGTAATGAAAGTGAACAGTGTAGATCCTGATAAGGTGGAAAGGATGAGCCTGCTGATCTGGATCAACACTGTTCGTCCGTGCGAAAAGGCTTATATGTGAAAGAAAGAGTTAATCCCCTTTACTCCATAATACCACTTTTGCCTTATTACAAATATCCATTATTTTTTCATTAGAGCAAACCATAATACTTAACCCTTTCAACACCATATTATATGTTTTTTACGCATGTGCAACAAGTGTAGATCAAGATCTGCCTTCTGATCTGGATCTAGGCTAATCTGTTTTGGTCAGAAACAACCTAAAGAAAGTGAACCGTTTAGATCCTGATCAGATGGCAAGGATGTGATAGCCAACCTGGATCTACACTGGTCACCCATGCAATAAAAGTAAAGAGTTTGTTAAACAAACAACAGTGCACAAACAATAACAAATTGGTTAATAATAAACTAAAATTGAAGAACAAAATACATTACAACAAGAAAATGGAAATTTCTCCTTAATTCTTGAACAATTTTTCTCAGTCTTTTCATCTTAGTAATTTCGTAATTCTCATGGTATTAAAAACCAATTTAACTAAAGCATCTTTATTTCAAAAGCATAATGAAGTGGTATGAAATATTACACCACTTGTGACAATTTATTAAATAATGTTTCTTTTGCAATGAAGTTGTATAAATATTGTACTTCTCCTAGCAATTTATTACATTAATAAAGTTTCTTGTGAATTTAATTTTATTAATGATGCTTTAATTATAAAAAAATGATGATAAAAAAGGCCAGTAACTCCATCTTTGTGAAGAACTTATCAAGTAAGGCCAGTAACTTAATCTGTGTGTATTGTTTGTCAAGCAAACCCTGTAACTCCAAAAATGGCTTATCAAACAAGACCAGAAACTTTGTAAGTGTCAAAAGCTTATTTAACAAGGGCAGTAACCCTATCTGTGTAACTAGCTTATCAAACAGGGCCAGTAACTCTGTCATTGTTAAGGGCTTTTTCCCATAACAACAAACTGGGTTTGTTTGGATTTTAATTTTCCTATGGTAATTAACTAATTAAAAATAACATTAAAAAAACTATTTTCTAAACTCGGGGGAGGTTTGTTTTCAGTAAATAAACAAAAGCCAAGAACAAGGTTGGGGGTGGGAAGAAATTTGTTTGGAAGCAGGAACAACAGAATTATTATTTGTTAAATGTAACAACAATTACTTGCCAAGCCAATAAAAGTGTACAATAACAATATTTAAAACATCTTTCCCTGCTGAACATGTAGAGTGTAGACCTTGGTCAATGTAGACCCCAATCAGTCTGTGCAAGGACCTGAACAGACTCTTAAAAACTCCAGAAATATTTTCATTCCTGGGATGATTACTTAAATCAGACATAAGCATCTGATCGGATGAAACTGAGACCAGTCTCTAAATGGACCAATCAAAAGCTAGAGTTTTTAGACTGGTCTCCAATTTCAGTTTTGTGATGTTGAGCCCTGGATATTTTATATTCAAATTTAAAGAAAATTATTAACATTTCTGAAACTGTATAGTTCTAAAACCTGATACAATGACCGTCTCTCATACAAGTTCAGCAGGTCAAGATTTAAACTTTTACCAAAATTATCAATAGTCATAATAAATTAGCATACCTTGAGCATAAGCCACTGGAAATAGTCCATAGTCTATTAGTATACAAAGCAGGCACAATAATCCAAAGATCTGCATTAATGTTTTTGTCCAAAATATCCTATAATTTACACTACATTTTGTAAAACTTTGCACATCTGCCGCTTTTCGATGTTCAATAAAATTTAATGTGTGTGTTTCATTATTAACTGAGTTTTGAGCACAGATGGAACACTGAAAATTTACTTTATTCCGCTTACGTTCCCAACTTTCTTCAATATTTTCACTGTCAAACATATTGGGTAATACTAAACCCTTATCTTTTTGTAAACTCTGTAAATAAAGCATGACATCCGACTATAGAATCATTGGAATTTACTGAACTTAGTCATAAAGTGTATAGAAAACAAAATACACACCTAGTTTAAGTTAACACATGACTAAACTCTACCATTTTAATGAATTATTTAAAAAAGCAGCGATAAAGAAATGTGTTATGACATAATGTATGATGAGACCTTCACAAAGCAGAACGGGATCAAATACGCAGGTGCATTTTATTTGACAACATAATGGAAGTCATAATTCATTAAAGTAAATTTTGTATTTACTTTGACATATAAAGGCAAGAAATGTTTATAATTTGCAAAATGACTGGGGATTTAAATAGCGTACAAAAAGCCAACCAAAAGAAATCAATGGAAATAAATATCTAAGTTAAAGGCTTAAAATTATCAAGGATTCAATAATCATATAAATCTAAACCAAACTGACAGCAACTCTAATTGTTTGCTGGTTTTCTTCACACTGCACTAAACATACCAGACAGGATTAACCTATAAATGTGGTTTTGAACCCCCCACCCCCTTATTGACCCTACCTCATCCCCCAAGAGAAATTGTTACATGTACAACACTACAGTTTTCATTTACTCTATAGAGCACGCTATTACCCTAGTCTCAATAATTTGACGGCTGCAGCACAGACCCATTATCATACTGACTTTTTATAGATGTCTGCTGCGAAAGGCGACCATCGTATGTATAGAAAAGCCCTTGTTGCGCGCAAATAGTTGAGCTAGCTATTACCCCTAAAAATGACCCTTACCAATACAATAACATCCCTAGAATTAACTTCCCTTCAATCTTACAGAATCTGTCCTTTTACGTGTAGTGTTTAACAGAAATTTGTTGACAGGACTTATTAACAGAAAAGCAACCTCACTCTCAATGCTGATCACACTGCACCGACATACAAGCTGATCTGGATCTACACTCAAAATTTCCTAATGTGACACAAGCCTAATTCTGAAAGACTTCCACTTTACAAAAAAACAAACACATCCCACAAAAACTAAATCCACTTGAAATACAACAAGTCCATGTATCCATCCACTACTCCATTAGTTACCAAAAGTTATATTACTCCAAAAGTTGCAGCAATCCTTAGTCCTATAACAAATGCGGCCACACAATATAGGCCCAGCGGCAAAATACCATAATAATAAGAACAAATTGTTGACAGACGATCATTCAATTACCAATGAAATTAGTCCAGTATTTGCATAGTGTCACACTATATCAATCAGTAAGATCACCACATTAGAACAAATGAATGATAAATCTGGTGATATATAGAACAAGACAATCACTTTATCTCATGAATTATTAAACGCAGGATCAAATTCTAATCAATGAGGTCAAATATTATAAGTGCTTGAAAATAGTGTGGTATCTTTTAATGCTTTACTCCATATATACACCCTTTATTACATGAGTAACCAATGCACTGATATGCAGATCTTAGTAAGAAATAAATGAATTTATGAATTTAAAAGCAAACAGTGTAGATCCTGATCAGATTGGCACCAAATGTGTAATCGGTTAAACGAATTAGCTCCCAGAATTTAATTGACACCAAATATATTCTTGGTTAAAGAATTAAGCTTCCAAAAACAAATTGGCACAAAAATGTGATCAGTAAAACAATTTCTAAGCTTCCAGGAATCATCTGGCACCCAATACATGTATGTCATCGGTTAAACAATTTAGCTTTCAAAAACCAATTGGCACCAAATATCTGATTGGTTAAAGAATTTAGCTTCCAAAAACCATTGGAACCAAATATGGGATTGGTTAAACAATTTAGCATCTAGAAACCAACTGACACCAAATATGTGATCGGTTAAACAATTTAGCTTCCAGACACCAATTCACACCCAATATGTGATTGGTAAAATAATTTAGCCTTCCAGAAAACAGCTGACACCAAATATGTGATCAGATAGTTTAGCTTTCAAAAACCAATTGACACCATATATGTGATGGGTAAAAAAATTTAGCTTCCACAAATCAATTAACACCAAATATGTGATTGGTTTAACAATTTAGGCTACTTAAACCAATTGATACCAAAACTGTGATTTGGTTAAACAACTGGCATAAAAATGTGAATGGTTAAACAATTAAGCAGAAATCATTTGACACCAAATAATTATGATTGTGGACGGTATAATTATGATTGTGGACGGTTAAAGAATTTAGCTTCCAAAAACCAACTCGCACCAAATATGTGATTTTTTTAAACTGATTAGCTTCCAGTTACAATTAAGCATCCAAAATTCATAATTAACAAATCCACAAACTTTTCCCCACTTTAAATTCCTTCTTCTTAAAACTTAAACATGTTTAAAATGATTCAATCCTTCTTAATTTAATATCCTGCTATGCACCACCACTCAACTAAAATTTACTCTAAAATCCACGTTTAAAATTAAATGTTCAAGGCACATGCATGCACAAGCATGAAAGCGTTTTCACTGCACTCAATTAAGTGGGGAATAATTCCCCAACCTCTAATCATTGACATTGTAACATGATATATTTATCTCATCCTAAGATACCCCACTGTAGAATGACTGTGTTTCTATTCATATAAAATATGCTTGTATGTCTCATTAATTGCATACTTAACTCTGCTTACCCTTTACCCCATAGATACACTTATATTGAGAGAGCAAACAGTGTAGATCCAGATCAGTCGGCACATCAGTGCATCTGATCAGTCCTGATTTGACAGCAATGACCCGCCAGCTGATCTGGATCTGCACTGTTTGCTTTTTTTTTTACATGTATTAGGTTATTTCTGACCAAAAAAGAGAACGGTGCAGATCCTGATCAGATGGCACAGATGTGCCAGCTGATCTGGATCTATGCTTGTGGTACATGCGATAAAATGTATATGGAGTAAAGGGTTAACCCTTTCCTGTACAGGTACACTTTTATTGCTAGGGCGAACAGTTTAGATCCAGATCAGCCGGCACATCCGTGCCGTCTGATCAGGATCTAAACTGTTCGCTTTTTGATTCATTAGCTTATTTCTGACCAAAATGCGACCAGTGTAGATCCTGATCAGACGGCACGGATGTGCCGGCTGATCTGGATCTACACTGGTCGCACATGCGTAAAAATGCGTATATATCCAGGAAAGGGTTAATTGTGTAAATATTGCGTTGTGCTCAACCTGGAACTAAGCTGCATGTGTAATAATAACTGGCTCAAACAAACCAAGCCAGTGGATTTTAAACATTCCTTTCTGTCTATTTTTATGCCTAGTTTATATTCCTCCAACCCTTATAAAGCCCTCCAGCCATGAACAAACATAACATCAAGTTCATAATAATTTCTCCAATTATCTTACCATATCAACAACAACAATTTATAATACATCTTAAGACATTTTCCACAAAGTAAAAATCCCTTTGTAACAAAACCATTTGTCAAATGTTAGTTAATGCACATATTGAGTGTTTTCATCACAAAATCCCAACAAAAAGGTATGCAACAATACTTATTTAAATAGCTATTTTTATCTTATATTTGAACATATTGATATTCTTTCCAAATTTCTATTCCTCAAAATCCGTTTTTTAAATCCATTCTTCTGTATTTCACAAAGAAAACAAACAAATGATTTTTACACAGGTTAAATGCACACGCTAACATAATGTGCTCAGATCAACAAAGACGGGGAATGATAAACAGCGGAGCAACTGTATTGTTAAGCTTGCTTGAGGACTGAACACTGAACAAACATTGGTTCTGACCTTAAATATTTCATTTTCAAGTGGATATACAGTGAAATGATCAAATCTAAGGTGTAATAAACAACTAATTGGTTTAATCTATTTGAAAATTGACATCACAATGAAATGGAAAGCCATTGTACATTAATTTCTCTTGAAAAACATCACCTTTGTATAAATGTGCATGCTTTGATAAAATTTCAACAAATACATAACACATAATACAATTATTATTTGCTGCAAAAAAAACTTTAAGATAAACTGTTAATATAAATGATGTTTACAAAAAAATGTTTGTTCAACATTCATTTAGCAAGGAAACATAATACAAGCAGATTTTTACATAATCTTTAACCATTTAATCCATATATACATGTTTTTATATGTGTGCGACCAATATAGATCCAGATCAGCCAGCAAATCTGTACCTTCTGATCAAGACCTGCACTGTTCGATTATTGTTTAGAAATAAATTTATAAATCAAGAAGCTAACAATGCTGATCCTGATCAGAAGGCATGGATATATGTATTATTTTATCACAAATGGTGTAGATCCAGATCAGCTAACCAATCCTTGCTGTCTGATCAGGATCTAAACTGTTCAATTTTAACATTTGTTGTTGTGTTTTTTTCTGACCAAAAAATGAACAGTGTAGATCCTGTTCAGATGGCACGTATGTGCCAGATGATCTGAATCTACAGTCTACACTGTTTGCAACATGCCATAAAGTGGTTATATAATATGAAGTAAAGAGTTAGCATACAATATGCAAGTTTGCAACTTAATCTTTTAAACAAGATGTAGGCAAGTTTACATATTCTGCATAAATTAATATATTACAGATATTTTCAAATGTCAAATTAGAGCTTATTTCTTAAACGATATTTGAAATGCTATTTAATAATTGGAAACAATTTCAAGAGGGTACTTAACAGCACATAAATGTATGACTGATCAGGATCTACACTGTTTACTTTTAGATTCAATAATTTAGATTATTCCAACCAAGTAGGGAACAGTGTAGATCCAGAACAGATAGCTTTTCTTGATCAACACTGTTCACCCATGGAATTCAAGTCCAATATATGGAGTAGAGTTAGAAGTCCGGCTAAATTAATCTTGCATTTAACCCACATCCATGCCATCTGATCTGGATCTGCACTGGTTGCATCTTGGTCAGAAATAAATTAAAGAATCTAAAAGCAAACAGTGCAGATCCTAATCAGATGGCACAAATGTGCCAGCTGATCTGGATCTATACTGTTAGCCTATGCAATAAAGGCATGAAAGGTGTATCTATGGAGTAACGGGTTAAAACATTAACAAAGGAAAATCAATGTCTTACCTATGGCACAGCTAGCATCATGTACAGGACATGAAGTGTTGCTCCAAATTACGCCAGACGACTGAATATTCACAGAAGGGCTAGAAAATATCACAGTTGGACCTTCTATCATACATCCAGTAAAGTTACGACCCACATATAACCCGTCTGTCACAGCGAAATTTACATTTGAAAAATAATTCCTGAATGTTGCATTAGAAATAATCTCACTGAAACGCACCTTCCCACTTTGAGTCACATTTAAAAATAAATTCCCCAAAAAGCGTTGAATATTTAACGTCCACCATTCATCGTTGTTTAATTTATTTCCAATCGTAAAATTTGATTGGTTAGTCCCCACTGACCAGCTGAATTCAACACTTCCGTTACGAAGTAAGAGTTTTAAAAAATCACCACTACTGGTGCCTTTTTGGTACAACAGCTCCCCGTTTGAGCAAGTTCGAAATGTAAATTGTGTCTGTTGAGTCCCTCGGACATCCCATACCGCACTCCTTATCACAACACTGGAAGAGTTTTCTTTGGAGAAGTAGCCATATTTGCCTTTGATTTGTGCTGATGAGCCATGCAGAAGACTTAACCAAATCCATAAACCTGAATGTAAAACAAGAGACATTTAACACTTTCCTCAATTTAAACTTGTAAGTTTCATCGCATGGGCAAACAGTGTAGACCCAGATCAGCTAGCATATCTGTCATCTGCCATCAGATTCTGCACTGTTTATTTATAAGGTTATTTCTGTCCAAGAAGTGAACAGTATAGATCCTGATCAGAAGGCACAGATGTTTGGGCTAATCTGCATTTACACTGGTTGCCCATGTGATAAAAGCATATAATATTATATGGAGTAGGGTTAACAAGTAGCAACTTGAATCAGTGAGTAAAATTTCACCAAACTACTTTCTCAAAGACCGGAACTGAATATCTGTGTGATATGCCTCATTAAGGTCTTTTATATTTTGGGCTTATAAGTTATAAGTTAAATGTGTCAATTTTTATGACAATTTTTGTGAAAAAGAAACTTTTATATATTTTGCATTTGTGAATGGGGCACCATTTCAGCCCCATTTTCAGTAGCAAAATAGTACTGTGTGCCCTTCACATAAAGCACAGTAGTGAAAAACATGATTAATGTCAAAAATTGGTAAGGGTGGGGGCAGAGTTTAGTAAAGCACAGGAAACATGTACTTAAAAAGTGCACAATTTACAATCTACAATAAAAAAAAATCTGGGATGAAATGCCACTGGATCCGCCCATAATAAAGACTGTTTGTACTCATCTAATGAAACTAAGCTCATGTTGATGAGTTATGACATAATGTGACAAAAATGTAAGCAAGTCAGCCCACCAGCATGAAAAACACACACTTTGCTGATAACAAATTAATTTTGGATTGGATTGAGGATGTTATTTCATGATTCACTAAATGTTTTCCAAACTGTCACTCTATTTTGATAAGAAAAACAAAGTAGACATGTTGAAACAAATGAGGATATAAAAACTGACAATTGAAAGATAAACCGAGATATAAAATATCATAATCAAGAGATTGTTAACTTACCTGTCAATGTCCCCAGGGCCGAACCCGGACCCTGTACGGTCCCTCCAGTCAGTGATATGTAGCCCATTCTTGCATGGCTATTATAAAATCCCGAGGGTCAAGTTTTATATAAATTTTTACAATGGTTTTATAAACACCCTTCAATATTTACATATAAAATTGGTCACGTGACTTCATAGTACCTGTATTCTATTTTTATCTTTACGTTTACGGGTATGTGTTTATTGTTCTTTCAACTGAACTATCAATTTATTGAGATAAAAGGAATGTCAAGTATGCCCTTTACACTCTGTGCAACTAGATCAATGAAATAGGAGTGTGTTCAAGCATGACCTCATTTGTATACAACGCTATTATTCACTGGTGACACACAGGTGCGTACAGGTAAATAAAGGGAAACCACTCTTATTTGTGGGTCAGGCAAGTTTTAAAAGGGAAGGAACTGCGTTATATTTAAATCTGGATTATTACGAGTTACCTCCCTAAAACTCTTAAGTAATTGAACAATTATTGCATCTTTTAACTCAACCTCAAGATTGTTTTGCATTAATAAATTAATTAAGGTATCAAAATATAATATTAGATGAAAGGGGAATTTTAAAAGCCATTGTACATCTCTAATAACAAAATACTGCACACTTGGTTTGATTGAGTCAGTTCATTGGCAGTAATGGAAATGCATATTGCTGCCCCTGGTTGGGCACAACTCAATATTTACACCAGTAAACAGTGCGATTTCAATCCATCCATGAAGACAGTGTGAAACAGTGTGTGAACATGAAACCTTCAATGCACTATTTTCAGATTAATACTCCATTCCATGTTTAGGGGTGTCTGGTCCCCAGATAAAAGAATGGGTTTATCTTAAATAAGAAACCAATGGGCTGGAGTGAACAGAACGAAATTTTGACTGAGAATATAAATCCTGCATATCACAGACAAGGTCAGAGGCAAAAATAAAATTAGGTGACATGCCTGCCAAAATCTTTTTATAAAAAATCTGGAGAGTTTTAATATCTTAAGAATCAAATTGAATGTTATTTTAAGACACCTGGGCCCAAGATAATAAAACTAAATCAGGAGATCAGTCTCAAATCTCAAGGATCTGATTGGCTGATTGGCTGAAATGGCGACTGGTCGCCATTTCAGCCAATCAGATGCTTGAGATTTGAGACTGATCTCCAAACTTAGTTTTATGATCTTGGGCACAGCTTCTGTAACCCTTTACTCCAAAAATACACCTATATTGTGTGTGTGAACAGTCTAGATCCAGATCGGCTTGCACATCCATGCCATTTGATCATGATCTGCACCGTACGCTTTTTTATTCTTTAGGTTATTTCTTACCAAGATGCAACCAGTGCAGATCCATATCAGACTGCATGTACCAGCTGACCTGGATCTACACTGATCACATATGCATTACAAAAGCATATATATGGAGAAAGGTTTAATATTAAATTAACATTGTTTTCCCACTTTTTTTATATTTTTTTCAATTTCATGTACATTTTCGTCATGCTTGTTTGAATCTGAAAATTGACTTTGAACTTGAAAAAAATTGGGGGGACAGTTTTTAATAAGCATCTTTTTTATATAATATATATTAATTTTATTACAGGTTTCTAATTATTGACTGACCCTATTACATAATCTTAAAACGATTACAGATCAAAGATAAAGATAACATCAAGGTCCAGGTTCAGTTTTATGATGCTTGGCTATTGTGTAAAGTTGTGCCCGAGGCAGTCTGTCACTTACTATGTTTTCGTAATCTCTAATCAATAGAAAATTAAAGAGTGTAAATTTTATGGACAATTACTTAATTATTCAACTGTAATTTATTTTAACCCTTTACTCCATAGATACACCTTTTTTGCATACCAGATAAGTATTTCCGCGTGATTTACCGGGGAAAGAAAATCTTATCTTTTCCCTAGGGAAAAGATAACGTTCGCGTGCTACACGAGTGACGTCACGTCTTCGTGTATCTGACGTAATTTATTCAAGTTTGTGACGTCATTTAGAAAATAAGGTTAACGTTAACTTCAATATTTCAGCGTAAGCAAAAAAAATTTAGTTTGTATACATGTACAAAAATGTTATGAACAGTAAAAGGTATGTAAGAAAAAGTATCTTGCATGGGACATTCGGTAAGGATAGAAAAATCTGTCACCTCGGGTGAACTGCTAACTCTCGGTGACAGATTTTTCCATCTTCACCTCACACTCATGCAAGATACTTATATTTATTGCATGGGAAAACGTTGTAGATCTGTGCCACCTGATCAGGATAAACTGTTGGCTTTTAGATTCATTTAGTTATTTCTGCCTAAGATGCGACCAGTGCAGATCTAGATATGATGGCACAGATGTGCCAACTGATCTGGATCTGCACTGGTCACATGTGTTAAAATGCAAAATATCACTAAAATGGTTAATTTTCCATGTTTTTGCAATTTAAAATAAATCCAGAGATTTTTCTTGTAAATTCAAATATCCGAAGAAGTGGTTTTTCTTGTCTAGATTTCTGACAAAAACATCCGTAGATATGGGGTGTTCTGAAGTCGGTAAATAGATTGTAAGATTAAATTGAAGTAGGATGTGTATTTTAAGATTGATAAAGGCAACTACAGCTAGGTATTTCACACCGTTCAACCCGATAAGGTGAATGCCGTGGGTAAGCCGACGGCAGTTGCTTGTGTACATGAACATTTTTCGGCGAAATTGAGTATTGGCCGGATTTTTACATTTTCCCGCAATATCTTAGCAGACAAAAATATGCATATTGATTCCCTGTTTGATAAGGACTCTACTGACGAAATCTTGACGCACACAGGATATTATTTACAGAGAAATTGCAGAAAAAGTGTGCAATTTTTTGACAAAATATACTGAACAAAAATGAAAACTTACCAGTTTTTAAATTCAAGTATTTTGTTTAATGATGATATATATCATTTGTCATTTAATTTGTGGTATTTGCAAATATCTGGACATTTGATAAAGCGGGAAGATATTTTTATTTTTACACAAAGGATAATGTTATCTCTTCTTTCCTAAATAATGATGAGATCGATAATTTTTAACATAAAAGTCTCAAACAGATTATTTGACTGTCAAATTAAGAAGTGTATGGCATGTAGAGAAAGAAAAACACAATCTTTAAAGCCCCCTGATGCAAAGAAATAAGCTACAGTTACTTTAATATCCGTTTTAGCAAATTACCTCCCTTTTAATTGAAATAAGAACGAAATTCAACGCTTAATTTTGCACAACCACGTAATTTTTTCCAGGTTTCTTTTTTAAAACCGATAGATACTGAACCGACAACTTCCACGATAAAAATATTGGCGATCAAATTCCTCCAGATATTTGCATTCACTGGCATCATTTATGTAATAGGAGTTTTCCATGTTATTCTTGTCAAGTTTTCAATTTGGCACAGTATATGTCATTTGACGAATCGACCGCAAATATCCTTTTTAATTACCAAATCTGAAATATTTGAAATATTCCATGATAAAGTTCAATTATTTCCCTGTAATTATTTGAAACCACAGCTCCCAATTCGCTTTCTCTAGAAAGATATTTACTTTTAAATTTGGTATGTTGTGATGATTTTGGTAATGACAAGGGCCGTTAACACTAAAATATTGGTACAGTTAATTGGGGAGCATTCAATTGTCATATGGTTGGATAGAATAGTTATGCGGACCCCAAATGTCATGTTTGCATCTTACTGTGCATGACTGAGCATTTCTGTGTGGGCACTGTTTATGTTTTGAATAGACACCTTTTCACTAAATTTCTGACGGATTCTTTTCATTTTAAGTGGCTATGTATCATAATAAAAACAAACCCAAAAAGTCACTAATATTATTCTTTCATTTGACAAATGAAAAAGACAAAAAAGGGGCAATGGTTTAACCTAACAAGGAAAATAACTGTTGTATAACAGGAAATAAGCTACTTAACCCTTTCCTTGATATATACGCATTTTTACGCATGTGCGACCAGTGTAGATCCAGATCAGTCGGCACATCCGTGCCGTCTGATCTGGATCTGCACTGGTCGCATTTAGGTCAGAAATAACCAAATGAATCAAAAAGCGAACAGTTTAGATCCTGATCAGACGGCATGGATGTGCCGGCTGATCTGGATCTAAACTGTTCGCCCTAGCAATAAAGGTGTATCTGTACGGGAAAGGGTTAATGCCTGTTGAGATTTATTATTGATATTCTAGTGCGACCATTTACTCTTTACTCCATATATATAGGTTTTATTGGATTAGCAACCATGAAGATCCAGATCAGCCAAGACATTTGTGCTCTGGATCTACACTGGTGGCCCATAGAAAACAGCCATATCCCATGGAGTAAAGGGTAAAGTGTTGATAAGAATCATCTCCCCCCATCACAGGTGAAAGTGTTACTCACAATTTCTTACTTCATAAGTAAATAAGCTTGTAATTTTCATTATTAAATAACTATACGTTATAAGCCCTATAAAAAAGCATCTGCCACGTTCAATTACACGATGGCCTGCTTTATAACAGGGCCATTATCATTAACACTTTGTCGGCCCCGGGCTGAAAATGTTATAGATATAAAGCCCTTATTTGAGGCGATTTGTTTGGCTAATAATGCAGGGCCGAAAAAGTGATAAAGATTTCAGCAAGAAACTCTAGGAAATGGCAGCTAGTTTTTTTTAACTCGGTCTATTTGTCGACGCAGAGATTTTGCGTAATAAAATATACTTAGTTTTCAAACAGGAATTGTTTTCGAACTTAGTTTTCAAACTCGGGCCAATACGACTGCCCTCGGACAAATATCAGGGCCAATATCAAATCACTTATTTATTAACATATATTCCAAGACTTGCCCCAGTTTGTATGTATTTTAAGTGTTGATATAAATTATCACAGATGGAAATGTTATTCACAATTTCTTACTTCATACGATGATAACAATTTTCAAAATCACTTTCTGTTCTAACAGTTACCGGTAAAATCCAGTTACAAATGCAACAACTACAACTAGAAACACAGCTGAAATATTTAAACCTATTCTTGAAAGTTTATTCTGTGATAGAAACTTGGAGATATGTTCTAAAGTAAATTGTGTTTCTTCTTTATCTTCCTTCTGAATGCACAAGACCTGGTGAATCCAACGCTGAACAAAGTTTCTTTGATGTACATGATGTTTCTCCGTGGTTAAAGCTGCAATGTAATGGAGTGTAAGATGTTAGCACATGCTGGAGGTAAAGATATAAAATCTCTTCCCAAGGGATAACTGTTATTTAACCCTTGACTCCATATATACACCATATATTGCATGAACAGTGTAGATCCAGATCAGCTGGAACATTTAGGCCTTCGATCAGGATCTACACAGTTCACTTTTTTTATTTAAAATGTTATTTCTGACCAAAAAGCAGTGAAGATCCTGTTCAAACAGCATGGATGTAAAATGCGTTTATATGGAGTAAAGGATTAACTGATAACTGATAATTATTGGAGGAACATTGGTCTAGGGGTAGGGCATCAGACATCCAGATCGGGAGACTGTGGGGTTTGAATTCAACCTGGGAAAGATTCTTCTGCATTTTCCCCAATTCCCTTTTTTGTCACGACAACTGGTTTCAACCCAGGATGCAGTCATCAAGCATGATTGATATCAGTTGAAATAACTTCTCAGTTGATGTAAAATAAATAAGATTCAATTAAACTAAGGGATAACTGTTGTATAAAAGAGCAGGGTACCAATGCAACCGGATGCACATCCTTAGAAATTATATTTTTATCTGTTAACCTTTTAATAAAAATATACAGTTTTTATTCATGTGTGTGACCAGTGAAGATCCAGATCTGTTGGCACATCCTGATCATCTAAATCTGTGCCATCTAATCTGGATCTACACTGGCCATTTTTTTGGTCAGAACCTAATCACTCTAAAAGTGCTTTGCTGACTGATCTGGATCTACAATAACATGGACAGGCAGGTTGTCTGGATCTACATTGTTTGCCCATGGGATAATGGCCAATCTCACTAAAGTCAGATCTAACAAAATGTTAGATCTGATGACGGCCCGTAGATACCGTACATAAGCTTTAGCGGTTTTTCCCGATTTCTATTTTTAGAAATTATCAACACAGGAAGCATGATATACAGCGCTCGCAAAATGATCTGAAGATGTTATTACATTAGAAATAATTGCAATACTACATAAACACAAAAAAATCAGCAAAATATGTCTTACGCAGGCTCTCAACACTTTTTATGGTTTAATATAGAATGTTTACTTTCACTTTCGCGATTTTGTAGGCGACAATCTGATTGGTTCAAAAAGGTTTGTGATAAAAGCACGTTTTAGCTACTCGTCGTCAGATCCTGATAGCGTAGCGGTTTTCAGGATATGATTTTAATCAGATTGTAATGTCCGTGTACATGCTATTATAATTTTATGGTTTGCGCTACGAATGACGGCGTCAAAATACAGAAGATTGGGATAATGGCCATATCCAATGGAGTAGAGCGTTAACTCAAGTTTACGTCAGATTTTGATAATGAAATTCACATACCAGTAATCAGTTATCTCCTTAAAATTGAATACAAATTGTTGTGCCAGCCCGACCAGCTGCCCACCCTATTTTTTAAGATCTATTTAAGCCTTAAAATAATTTGATCCCAATCATATTTGCTCTTAGATGAAAGGGTAAAATGGCAAAATTTTACTTACAGTCATCATCATGTCTAATACTTGGCTTTTTATGATCAATTTCCATGCTGTCGCTGTCAGAATCGTTCACTATATCCGGCACATGCTTGGTCCACCAGGTTACACCTACCAACTTTAAAATAACAAAACTGTTACAAATAATGCTTGGAACACACTTAAATTTGATCAGTATAGAATGATCAAATAGGGTTTAGAAAAAGCATTCTTTAAAATGTTTTAAAAATGTGTCAAGTACCAAATACTGCAGAATTAACACAAGGTTGCAGCAACTGGAGTACGGAGTACAGAATGCTATGCAGTGCATGTCTGACCTGTTTTACACAACTGGAACATTTTACCCACAGTGATTTAATATGCTCTAGTATTCTTAACAAGAAGTTGAGGTTTAAATATGTGTTCAAGGGACCTCAGGTAAACACAATTTGGTGGATAAAACTCCTTTTTAACTAAAAATTCAATATTTATGTGAAACCTAAAGCATCCTTTGTTATATTTATCTTTTGGGAAAAAATTCCAGAGCACTTGAACCTATGCATTGGCCGAATCCCCAACTTAAACATAAAGAAAACCGGTAAAAAATGCGGTCCTTACATGAGCCATACAATAGCAAGGTTCATATGGATTTTGATAAAAATTACCTGTGCAGGTGATCTGGGCTTTGTACAGAGACTGATGATAATGATCATGATAGCTGTAAAGAGAAGCTGAAGCTGTACGTAGTAGCTGTAATGAAGCTTGGTGAGGAACGTTGGGCGTGTATCAGGCTCACCACATGGAGGTGCTGGGTACACTAACTCTACCACTAAACGTGATATCCCACATATGTGTCCAAAAATGATCCCAAAGAATGCTCCCTGTAATGTAAAAAAAAACTTCCAACATAATCCTATACTACATGGAAATGGGGACATGTGTAGATCTAGATCAGTCCGCATGTCCATGCAATCTGATCTGGATCTACAACATTCCACTTCTTGATGAGAAATTATCTAATAATCTAAAAGCCATTGTGGAGAGATCCTCATCAGATTGCACTGATTTTCCTGATATACTGGTATGTATTTTCCCGATTATGTATTTTCCTGCTATAATGTATTATTAGGACTCTTTACCTGCGGTGAATTACAGGAAATGGTGTCTAAGGAAAGCTAACCTCAATCCTTAAATTGATGTGATAATGTTGATCATACAACATTGCTTTTTGTGCATTTTGTGGAGAAGTTTATATTATATTCAAATTGTGTAACAAAATCACTCTTTTAATACGAGTAATTTCTAGAAATTAACTGATTATTGTAAGGTCTATCTAAATATAGTAACAACTAAAAGGTCAAAAGACATCATTGAGAACACCTTTTTCTGTGATATGGCCCGTATCAGTAATAGGTTACAACCTTTAAAATTACAGTGTTGGAAACTTACCGGTTCAGTTGTACGTTTCCAGAAAATGGAAAGAAGAAAAAGTACTCCAAGCGGGGAGCCGACGTATCCTTCCACAGCCACCATGTAGTTAAACAATCGTCCGCTCTGGAACGCCTTCACCATCGGTACCCACAGAATGGCAACCACACACATGATGATCACAAACACTCTGAAATGTAGATAACATACTGTATTAGTATTTCAACTACGATAAAGTCTGATTTATCTAAGGAATCATAATTCCTAATTGCATGCAGTGTGATGTTTTACTTTAAGAAGAGTGGCTTCAGTAAAAGCTGCTCACAATCTTTTAGACTATGCACAGTGAGATGTTTTGATGTATGATGTCGACTAGCACGCACATTTTGCCACAAGTTGCTACGAGACATGTGCTGTCATTCACTTTGTCGTCAACTGGCTGTTCCAACAGCTATTCAAAAAAGCCATAATGTTACAAATTATTCTCATGAGTTTGGTAAAAATGAGAATACTTATATGTTTTAATATAAGGATTGAATCAATATTTAATGGTATTTATCTGGGTATGAAAAACAGTTGGATCATTTCAAGTAAGCGTGAAGCACTTCACACACTTTAAACAACCCATCTGCATTCCATACCCAAATGAAAACCATCAAATATCCATTCAATCTGTAAGTAAATGCATTTATTTACTCGGGGGGAATGTTGTATGAAATAATGTGAAATCATAAATATTCTTTGGGTACTAATTTCATGTGTTTCATGAACAGACTGATCCTTGAATTTTAACCTTTTCCTCCATAAATACCATAAATGTATGCATTTTTACGCATGTGCAACCAGTGTAGATCCAGATCGGCTGGCACATTCGTGCTGTCTGATCAGGATCTGCACTGGCTGCATTTTGGTCAGAAATATCCTAAAGAATCAAAAAGCAAACAGTTTAGATCCTGACAGCCAGATGTGCAAGCTGATCTGGATCTAAACTGTTTGCCCACACAATAAAGGTTTATCTATGGAGGAAAGGGTTAAACCAACACCACATGAACAACTGAACATAAATAAAATTAGCAAATGAAGATCCACAAATTGAACATGAACATTTACCTCCCAACAATAAGCAGTTCTCTTTGAGCCGCCCTTGGGCATAGTTTCCTCCAAACATCCATAGTGAACACTTACCTCCCAACAATAAGCAGTTCCCTTTGAGCCGCCCTTGGGCGTAGTTTCCTCCAGACATCCATAGTGAACACTTACCTCCCAACACTATGCAGTTCTCTTTGAGCCGCTCATGGGCGTAGTTTCCTCCAAACATCCATAGTGGACACTTACCTCCCAACAATAAGCAGTTCCCTTTGAGCCGCCCTTGGGCGTAGTTTCCTCCAGACATCCATAGTGAACACTTACCTCCCAACAATATGCAGTTCTCTTTGAGCCGCTCATGGGCGTAGTTTCCTCCAAACATCCATAGTGGACACTTACCTCCCAACAATAAGCAGTTCTCTTTGAACTGCCCTTGGGCATAGTTTCCTCCAGACATCCATAGTGAACACTTACCTCCCAACAATATGCAGTTCTCTTTGAGCCGCCCTTGGGCGTAGCTTCCTCCAAACATCCATAGTGAACACTTACCTCCCAACAATAAGCAGTTACTTTTGAACTGCCCTTGGGTGTAGTTTCCTCCAGACATCCATCCATAGTGAACACTTACCTCCCAACAATAAGCAGTTCCCTTTGAGCCGCCCTTGGGCGTAGTTTCCTTCAGACATCCATAGTGAACATTTACCTCCCAACAATAAGCAGTTCCCTTTGAGCCGCCCTTGGGCGTAGTTTCCTCCAGACATCCATAGTGAACACTTACCTCCCAACAATAAGCAGTTCCCTTTGAGCTGCCCTTGGGCGTAGTTTCCTCCAGACATCCACAGTGAACACTTACCTCCCAACAATAAACAGTTCCCTTTGAGCTGCCTTTGGGCGTAGTTTCTTCCAAACATCCACAGTGAACACTCACCTCCCAACAATTAGCAGTTCCCTTTGAGCTGCCCTTGGGCATAGTTTCCTCCAGACATCCACAGTGAACACTCACCTCCCAACAATAAGCAGTTCCCTTTGAGCTGCCCTTGGGCGTAGTTTCCTCCAAACATCCATAGTGAACACTTACCTCCCAACAATAAGCAGTTCCCTTTGAGCTGCCCTTGGGCGAAGTTTCCTCCAAACATCCAAGGTGAACACTTACCTCCCAACAATAAGCAGTTCCCTTTGAGCTGCCCTTGGGGGTAGTTTCCGCCAAACATCCAAGGTGAACACTTACCTCCCAACAATAAGCAGTTCCCTTTGAGCTACACTTGGGCGTAGTTTCCTCCAAACATCCACAGTGAACACTTACCTCCCAACAATTAAGCAGTTCTCTTTGAGCAGCCCTTGGGCGTAGTTTCCTCAAACATCCATAGTGAACACTTACCTCCCAACAATAAGCAGTTCCCTTTGAGCTGCCCTTGGGCGTAGTTTCCTCCAGACATCCATAGTGAACACTTACCCCCCAACAATATGCAGTTCTCTTTGAGTTGCCCTTGGGCGTAGTTTCCTCCAGACATCCACAGTGAACACTTACCTCCCAACAATATGCAGTTCTCTTTATGCTGCCCTTGGGCGTAGTTTCCTCCAGACATCCATAGTGAACACTTACCTCCAGACAATATGCAGTTCTCTTCGAGCCGCCCTTGGGCGTAGTTTCCTCTAAACATCCATAGTGAACACTTACCTCCCAACAAGAAGTAGTTCCCTTTGAGCCGCCCTTGGGCGAAGATTCCTCCAGACATCCATAGTGAACATTTACCTCCCAACAATAAGCAGTTCTCTTTGAGCTGCCCTTGGGCGTAGTTTCCTCCAGACATCCACAGTGAACACTTACCTCCCAACAATATGCAGTTCTTTTTGAGCCGCCCTTGGGCGTAGTTTCCTCCAGATATCCATAGTGAACACTTACCTCCCAACAATAAGCAGTTCCCTTTGAGCCGCCCTTGGGCGTAGTTTCCTCCAAACATCCATAGTGAACACTTACCTCCCAAAAAAAGCAGTTCTCTTTGAGCCGCCCTTGGGCATAGTTTCCTCCAAACACCCATAGTGAACACTTACCTCCCAACAATAAGCAGTTCTCTTTGAGCTGCCCCTGGGCGTAGTTTCCTCCAAACATCCATGGTGAACACTGTGCTGGCACTGTTGAATATGGAGGTCAGTGAACTCATGATAGCTGATAGCATCACAGCAAGCAGTAGTCCACGGGCACCTGACAATGTACAGAAACAATCACAATTCTGAAATAACACAGCTTACACAATTGATTTATGTTATAAAAACAAGTTTAAATGATAGTTGTTTTTCAATTACAGGTTAGAAAATAGCAAAATCTGAGTAAAAACTCAAATATTTGAGTTTGCACTCAAACACCTATTCTAAAATATCTTATCAGCTTTTCTTGTTATCTGAAATATTTCCATGAAGATTTTATTTCATTTTATAAAATATTTCAAATAAATAACCAACCTCTCCTAAGATACTGAATAAATATGTTGAGTTGAAAATTCAATTTGAGCTTAAGACTGTGATATTGGGTCCAGTATTTATTCTTAACTTCTTGAGCGAGAATAGACCGATATTTCAGCTTACCTACTGGTAGAACATTCAGCACAAGTTTGGGATAGGCTATGTTGCTGCATCCAACAGGATTATCACAGACTGAGCGACAGATATCAGGGTCAGTACATGCCACCTCATCTGAAACATGAACACAGCTCTTGTCATATTAATAGATAAGAATTAAGTCACAGCTTTAGTTAATATTTTGAAATTTATGAAATTTAATGCATGTGGTATGAAATGGCCATTGATTTAAGACCAGTCTCAGATCTTGGCAATTTGTGCCCAAGATCATAAAACTAAATCTGGAGACCAGTCTCAAATCTGAAGCATCTGATAGGCTGAAGCATACTAAGCAGTCTCTCAGCCATCCAACAGGAAGCTAGAGTTTTAAAACTGGTTTCTATCCTTAGTTTTATAACCTTAAATCCTGGGCCTAGGCATCAAATGAAACTGTATCAGTAACAGTTGTATGGAACACCGTGGAATTGTTTTATTTGGCGGGGATGAATTTTCTGAATAAAAGCTACAAATTTCATATTTTCACAAGGTTGTCAATTCAGAGAACCATATTTTACAAGACATATAATAACTTATTTGTTATTTTGCCAACTTTGAAGGTTTTAATTCATGCACTAACCCTATTGTGTAACAGACGATATTTAAATCCACATGTTTAAATTTGCTCATTTTACACTGTAGCAAAACATGCACAATTTTAACTCATGTGAAATGTAATGATATTTTACAGCCCTTTGACTGACCTGGAAACAATATTCTACTAATCATCCCAGGGAATATCAGCAGGAACAGTGGAAGAATCTTGAGGAACCCTGCGAGGATCGAACCACATTTAGCATGTGACAGTGATCTGGCAGCCAGGGATCTTTGAACTATAACCTGCAATAACAGGAATATGTTAAAACCAGAGTTGATGAAGCTAAAAATAGAAGCATGGAAACCAGTCTAAGTTTTCAGGATTCCCATTGGTTAGTTCTGAGTCTGTGTTCAATGTCAACCAATCAGACAGCTGAGATCTGAGACTGGTCTTGCCCTTTTCAGTTTTATATTGCTAGGCAAAGAACTGAAAAAACTACATGGCTCAGTTTTCATGGGAAATGTTAAAAAGTATCTCGGCACAATTCAGCACTGACTGAAATTTGAAATACTAGTATGCTAACATTATCATCCCTAAACTCCATATTTATGCATTTTTACGTATGTGTGACAAGTGTAGATCCAGACAGAAGTGCCTGCTGATCTGTATTTACACTGGTTGTGAAATAACTTTCATAACGTTACGGCAGACATTTTATAGCTTGTTAACGCTTACTAGGTCTTGGTGACATCACGGACATCACTTCCGAATTATTGTTTGTTATGTTGTCAAAGAAAAGGTCGAACCTGGAAGACGCATTCATAGTTGTATCTTTACAACCGAGTACATCCACCACATTTTTTGGTGGTGTGACGAAACAAATAAAGAAATATGAAGCTAGAGAAAATCTTGTCAATACGAGAAGCGCACAAACAGAGTACATCCACCACAACACTGTTTACCCATGCAATAAAGGTGTATCTATGGAATAAAGGGTTATGCAGCAATATGGTCACAGTTGGCTAGTTTTAAAATTAACAGTAGGCAAGGGTACTCTGTGGTCTAGGTGACCAAGTTCAGACTTCCCGAAAGTTGAAAATATGTGTCAGACATTTGGTCAGATGAGATGTGAAAATCTGTCTGGCCGAAACAAATTCTGTCAGACCGAAACATGTTATAAGGCTATTTGCAAGTATAAGTACTTCAAATTTTTGTCTGACATTCGGTCTGATAACATAAGAAATCTAGTCTGACCGGCTCAAATTTTACCAGACAGGTCCTTCGGTCTGGCAACTTTCGGGATGTCTGCAAGTTGTTTAAGATTATTAAACCCTTACTGCTCCAGGTTATCTTGATGCTGACTGCTTACAAATCACTCAAATTATGTGCTTAATTAATTGTATTTATATTATTATGTAAGCTCATAAAAATGAATTAAAATCACTGCTTCCAGAGTTTTATCTTAAGATGATTGAGTATTTTAACTCTGGTGGGTTTTGACCCCAGATTTTGCAGATCAGGGGCAGGATGTTCTATACTTTATCCACAGGTTAAATTAACAAGTTAAAATCTAAAAAGTATTGAAAATGTTGCATACAACAGTCACTGTCCTTTTTTTATTTGAAAATTTAACCCATAGTAACCAGCAGAAAAAGTTGTAAATAATCAGCCCCAGCAGATCCTGTGGGACCAAGAGCCCACAGCATGACTAGGGACCGTCAAGGTTCTACACAAGGAAAGCTAAAAAAAAATCTATAGAAACCACAACAAACATATAACCTGATCACAGCACCAATACCAGAGACAGCCCAGTGACGCCTGGAGCACGAGACCTGGCCAAGGCTGATCACCAGTAACAGCATCTTGAAAAACGTGAAATGCATCGGGTCGTGGTAATCCACAGGTTGTGTTGTTACTATGTGTGCTGGGTATGGCATCAAAATATAAACGTTCCAAATTGTGGTACCCTCCAATTTTAACAAAACCTGAAAAAAAAGACAGACTTACACAACAAAGAGAACTGTGTCCATGGTTATAAATTTAGCTTCATCACAACCCTGTCATCATAGGCAATACAATTTAAAAACTTTAATGAAGAAATAATAATAAACAGCCTAGTTATAACCAATGTTAAGTTTTTCTCATGGACATAAATATAGACAAATGGAGAAAATGATCTATAAGTAAAGAAAAGGAGAAAAGGTGACAGAAAATTTGAGTCTCCAACTTTGATTGTCAAGCTAACACTAAATCCAAAGCAACAAGTACCTTATTTGAAGTAGGGTCAAACAGTTGAGTAAGCTTCCCAAGTTTTTTTAAGAATATTCAACAAATATTCGCAACAAAATTAATACCTTCCAGTTTAAGAGATTTTTTCATTTACATCAGTTAGAGTTAAGCAGTTAAAGTTTACTTACTCATTACCATGACAACTGCTGATCCAATCACCATGACAACAGTTTGAAATGTATCTGTGTACATGACAGCAGTCAATCCACCTGGAAAACCCCAAACCCAAACAGAATTACTTAGAAAGTAATAATAATTTAGGGTGAGCTTTATACCTCAGTACACAGGTTATTGCGGTTTTTTGCTAACTATACGATATCGCAATATCATTTTCAAACTAGAACTGCTTTTGGGAAAAGCACATGTCTCCCACAAAGGCATCATCTTTGATGATGCACAGGATAAAACTGGTGAAGTGAATATAAAGATGGCAATTTATTAAAAGGGCATACGGAAGTTCTGTGCAATATTAGTCATAAACAATGTCACAAATTTTTGGAGGATCAGGAAAAACATAAGTTTCAATTTCTGATGGGCCATAATCCTGAAGTGCCAGGGTCAATGTGGCTGGTTGTCAAACTTGTTGTCATTAACATTTTGATATATCAGTGAAGATGCACTGAAAAAAGACCATGAGAGTGAGTGTACAAGGCTATCAAGGCCAATTGTAAATAAATAAATGGGCCATAAGTCTTATGTGCCGGGGTCAAAGCGGCTGTTTTTTTATTACACAGATAATTATAGCATTTGGTGAACATCATATAATAAAAATAGCAGAAAATGAGAGAAGAACCAAATCATGAGTATGGAACAGATATTGTAAAATGAAAACTTAAACAGTGTAAGAAATACCTTTATAGCTGCTTAGCACAGTACTTTCTCATAATGCAATGTATGTAATGTCATGATAGCTATGGTATGTTGGTATTACTCCACTGGATACACATTCTACATTGTTCACATAGATATGGTCAATAATGGTCCTGCCAGCTGTAGTAGGCTGTGTTATAAGTTGTTTATAATTCAAAGCAGCCATTTCTTTATGGAGGAGATTATTTTTGTCACAAACAATGTTTACATTGAAATCACCAACAACAATGTTTGCTGCTGTTTCTGAATTTTGAAGCAACAGCTGAGCGTTCCTGGACATTTCTGAACAAAACTTCAGCGGAGTTCCAAATTGTCCGAGATATTTACCCATGAATAAATTGCAACATCTTTGGTGAATTGGTAATTTATTCATGGCTATAAGCGACAGCAAGTGAAGATTTTTTTTTTAAACAATTCAAGGGCCATAATCCTGAAGTGCCTCAAGCAATATCGATGACTTTATAGCCTGGTTAAGATATTATAGCCATCAACATTTTGATAAACTTTGGTGAAGATACAATGAAAACTATCTGACTTTGAGAGATGAACCAGGTTAGTGACATGTTTAAAAGGCTAATTTCGGATAAATCAAAGGGCCATAAATCTGATATGCCTGGTGCAAAGTGGCTGGTTTTCGAACTTGGCCAAGATATTAAGGCCACACACATTATCATAATGTTTATTGAAAATCAGTTGATGAATATTTCAGTTACATAGCAGACAAGGCTTAAACAGCCAATTTTGGATAATTCAAGGGCCATAAATCCGACATGACTGGGGCAATACGGCTGGTTATCGAACTTGGCCGAGATATTATGGCCACAAACATTTTCATAAAGTATGGTGAAGATCAGATGATAACTGTTCAAGTTACAGAGTGGACAAGCCTCAAACAACTTATTTTTGATAATTCAAGGGCCATAATTCTGAGATTCCTTGGGCAATATGGCTGGTTATCGAACTTGATCGAGATATTATGGCCACTAATGGTTAAGATATTATAGCCATCAACATTTTGATAAACTTTGGTGAAGATACAATGAAAACTATCTGACTTTGAGAGATGAACCAGGTTAGTGACATGTTTAAAAGGCTAATTTCGGATAAATCAAAGGGCCATAAATCTGATATGCCTGGTGCAAAGTGGCTGGTTTTCGAACTTGGCCAAGATATTAAGGCCACACACATTATCATAATGTTTATTGAAAATCAGTTGATGAATATTTCAGTTACATAGCAGACAAGGCTTAAACAGCCAATTTTGGATAATTCAAGGGCCATAAATCCGACATGACTGGGGCAATACGGCTGGTTATCGAACTTGGCCGAGATATTATGGCCACAAACATTTTCATAAAGTATGGTGAAGATCAGATGATAACTGTTCAAGTTACAGAGTGGACAAGCCTCAAACAACTTATTTTTGATAATTCAAGGGCCATAATTCTGAGATTCCTTGGGCAATATGGCTGGTTATCGAACTTGATCGAGATATTATGGCCACTAATGGTTAAGATATTATAGCCATCAACATTTTGATAAACTTTGGTGAAGATACAATGAAAACTATCTGACTTTGAGAGATGAACCAGGTTAGTGACATGTTTAAAAGGCTAATTTCGGATAAATCAAAGGGCCATAAATCTGATATGCCTGGTGCAAAGTGGCTGGTTTTCGAACTTGGCCAAGATATTAAGGCCACACACATTATCATAATGTTTATTGAAAATCAGTTGATGAATATTTCAGTTACATAGCAGACAAGGCTTAAACAGCCAATTTTGGATAATTCAAGGGCCATAAATCCGACATGACTGGGGCAATACGGCTGGTTATCGAACTTGGCCGAGATATTATGGCCACAAACATTTTCATAAAGTATGGTGAAGATCAGATGATAACTGTTCAAGTTACAGAGTGGACAAGCCTCAAACAACTTATTTTTGATAATTCAAGGGCCATAATTCTGAGATTCCTTGGGCAATATGGCTGGTTATCGAACTTGATCGAGATATTATGGCCACTAATGGTTAAGATATTATAGCCATCAACATTTTGATAAACTTTGGTGAAGATACAATGAAAACTATCTGACTTTGAGAGATGAACCAGGTTAGTGACATGTTTAAAAGGCTAATTTCGGATAAATCAAAGGGCCATAAATCTGATATGCCTGGTGCAAAGTGGCTGGTTTTCGAACTTGGCCAAGATATTAAGGCCACACACATTATCATAATGTTTATTGAAAATCAGTTGATGAATATTTCAGTTACATAGCAGACAAGGCTTAAACAGCCAATTTTGGATAATTCAAGGGCCATAAATCCGACATGACTGGGGCAATACGGCTGGTTATCGAACTTGGCCGAGATATTATGGCCACAAACATTTTCATAAAGTATGGTGAAGATCAGATGATAACTGTTCAAGTTACAGAGTGGACAAGCCTCAAACAACTTATTTTTGATAATTCAAGGGCCATAATTCTGAGATTCCTTGGGCAATATGGCTGGTTATCGAACTTGATCGAGATATTATGGCCACTAACATTTTGATGAAGTTTGGTGATGATCCGATGAAAACTGTTTGACTTAGAGAGCGGACAAGTGTGACAGACAGACGGACAGACGGACAGACAGACGGACAGACAGGAGCAAATCAAAATGTCTCCCACACCACTACGTGGTGGGAGACATAATAATGGTATTTATGTATTGAATGAAACTTACTTAACCATTTCCTCCATATACATGGCATGGGCGAACACTGTAGATCCAGATCAGCCGGCACATCCGTGCCATCTGAACAGAATCTGTACTGTTTGCTTTTTGATTTGTTCTGTTATTTCTGATTGAAAAATGCAACAAGTGCAGATCCTGATCAGACGGCAAGGATGTGCCAGCTGATCTGGATCTACACTGGTCACACACATGTTAAAATGCATATATATGGAGGAAAGGGTTAAATAAATGCAGTTTGTACACATGCTGTACTTACCTAGTACTGTGTATAGCCCTGTGATAACCCAGAGAACAGCCAGTGACATATACATATCCCACTTACCTAGTTCTGTGTATAGCCCTGCGATAACCAAGAGAACAGCCAGCGACACATACATATCCCACTTACCTAGTACTGTGTATAGCCCTGAGATAACCAAGAGAACAGCCAGCAACACATACATATCCCACCTACCTAGTACTGTGTATAGCCCTGTGATAACTAAGAGAACAGCCAGTGACACATACATATCCCACTTACCTAGTACTGTGTATAGCCCTGTGATAACTAAGAGAACAGCCAGTGACACATACATGTCCCACTTACCTAGTACTGTGTATAGCCCTGTGATAACTAAGAGAACAGCCAGTGACACATACATGTCCCACTTACCTAGTACTGTGTATAGCCCTGTGATAACCAAGAGAACAGCCAGTGACACATACATATCCCAGTTACCTAGTACTGTGTATAGCCCTGTGATAACCAAGAGAACAGCCAGTGACACATACATATCCCAGTTACCTAGTACTGTGTATAGCCCTGTGATAACTAAGAGAACAGCCAGCAACACATACATATCCCACTTACCTAGTACTGTGTATAGCCCTGTGATAACTAAGAGAACAGCCAGCGACACATACATATCCCACTTACCTAGTACTGTGTATAGCCCTGTGATAACCAAGAGAACAGCCAGCGACACATACATGTCCCACTTACCTAGTACTGTGTATAGCCCTGTGATAACCAAGAGAACAGCCAGTGACACATACATGTCCCAATTAATCGCAAGCTGGATAAATAATGCACCAGAAAACATGGCTGCCTGGAAAAAATGCAAACATTAACATGATGTTCAGTTCAAATTAACATATCTTTTAAGAAAAGGTTTAATCTAGAGAAAAATAAAGCTGTGTTTCAGTACAAGATGCCTGTTGGCAATAAATTCAGCCCTCTGGCATATAAATCATTTTACATTTTTAGTACCCTGAATTTATGTCAACATTGAAAATTGTTCATGTGCCTAATAAATGCAGGTTATGTCATGAACAAAATACTCCGGTATCATTTAATTTCACAGGAGCAAATTTAGTGCATAAAACATAAATGACATTTATGAAGGGACATATTATTATTGTATTGTTCTCATAAAACTAGATATTCCATGGTTTTATTTCACTGGGGGATTGATTTCGCACACTTTCCCCAGTGAAATATGCACAAATTAAATCCCTTTGAATTATAATGATATCACAGTATGCAAAGCTGTCCAAATCAAGAGTTGCTCCAGATAAACAAGGAGGAATAGACCTTGCTGAACAAACATGAACTGTGCCCAAGGTTATAAAACTGAGCATGGAAACCAGTCTCAAATCTTAAGCATCTGATTGCCTGAAATGGCAACCAGTCGCCATTTCAGCCAATCAGATCCTTGAGATTTGAGACTGGTTCCAAATCTCAGCTTTATAACCTTCAGTCCTTATTTGTGACAACTTATTTCTTGCTAAATGTCTTGCTAAACTCAACTAAGTTCGACAAAAGCTAGTAAAGAAATAGCTGCTGTCTGATCAGGATATGCACTGGTCGCATTTTGGTCAGAAATAACCTAACGAATCAAAAGCCAAAAGTTTAAATCCTGATCAGACAGCACGGATGTGCCTGCTGGTCTGGATCTAAACTGTTTGTCCATGCAATTAAGGTTTGTCTATGGAGGAAAGGGTTAAATACTGTTGATGAACTTATTTAGGTTCAAATACTGTTATTTCTGGAAGATGAGAGTGACATGTTTATTTCTAGTTCATCCTTATTACCTGTAACAATTGACGAAGATTTACTAGAAAAAATGTCATGGAATTAAATTTCTCCATTTTATAGTGAAACATGTGCTTATTTATTTTGAAAATTTATTCTTATATTTGAAATGTGGCATAAATATTTTAGTCACAAATATTTTATTTGATTTTGAAAAATGTGTTTAATTGTCTTGTTACTTCATTGAAGTAATATAACTGACTGTAGACATTACCTCTTATAAAAAAAAAAAGGTAAAGGTATATATAAGAACATTTAAAATATACCTTGTTTCGACGCTTTAGAAAATCTCACTTATTTTTGCTCAAATCTCACTTAAAAATGTCATCAGTCTCACTTAATTATTTTTCGATACCTGGCATGTATGAATAGGAGCCATGGAGACAACAAAATTTGCTCCTGTTCAGTTATTTATAGACTATTATTAAAATCCAAGATCAAAAAGGGACCTAACTCCATCAAATGTGACCTTGACCTAAAGAATTTGGCATCATCATGAGCGTGTTGTCATAAGCAATATAATTTAAAAGTTTCATGAAGAAATATTGAGAAATGGCAAAGTTATAGCCAACTTTAAGTTTTCATGTCAAAATCTAAGTACAAAAAGGGGCCTAACTCCATCAAATGTGACCTTGACCTAAAGAATTTGGCATTATCATGAGCATGTTGTCATAAGCAATATAATTTGAAAGTTTCATGAAGAAATATTAAGAAATGGCAAAGTTATAGTCAACGTTAAGTTTTCATGACGGACGGACAGACCGACGGACGGACAAAGTAATCCCTATGTATCGCCTTTTCTTCGAAAGGGCCACACAAAAAGCAGTATTATAATAAATATTAACCACATCTGAGATAACGCATCTGACTCAATAGATATTTTTAAGTATTCCATCCTTAACTGTGGACTGACAGGTTTAATCCTTAAATCCATATATAAACCTTGATGGCATGGGCAAACAGTGTAGTTCCAGATCAGCTGGAACAGCTGTGTCATCAGATCAGGATCTACCCTGTTTGCTTTTTGATTAAGGTATTTTCTAACGAAAAATCGAGTAGATCCTGATCAGAGGACATAGATGTGCCAGATGATCTGGATCTACACTGTTCACATATGTGATGAAATGGGTATATATGGATTAAAGGGTTAATGACAGCAAACTTACCGCTAACTTCGTGATAATGTACAGGACTAGAGCAACACAGCTGAGATATATCCTAATCCTGTTTCCTCCGTGACGTTTCTCAATGTATTCTGGTAATGTGTACACCTACAAAACCAATCACATTAGATATATGGTAAATTACAGGAAAACGTGTTCTATTTTATGACATTTCAGTAGCTATATTTGTTGACAAACCTCTCTTCAAATAGGGGTCTTAGTGGTGTGGTCCTAATTTTATGGGAGAAACTTGTGCAAAACTGTTGAATGAGACAATGAAATTGTGGTCTGTGCCCAAGGTTATAAAGCTGGGCATGGAAACCAGTCTCAAATCTCAAGCATCTGATTGGCTGAAATGGCGACTGGTCGCCATTTCAGCCAATCAGATGCTTGAGATTTGAGACTGGTTTCCAATCTCAGTTTTATAACCTTCAACCCTGAATTTGGGGTGGCCTTTATGAGGGGTTTTACATGTATTTCGAAAATACTCAAAATTATCTACATGAATTAATGTCTTAATATGAAGACAGCAATTCTCACAAGATATCTAAGCAGATCTAGTCAATCTTGCTTCAAAAATAAAACTTATTAAAAAAAAATATATAAAAATTATTTAACATTATAATGAATTCCTTATAAACATAAAGGGAAAAAACAAACCTACTAGCATATGCATTTGTTATGAAATGACTCGTCTTGACAAATTTTAGTAGAGGACTTACCCCAGCAGACACATAGACTGGTATGAAAAGCCATCCCAACATCAGTATCAGGAATATTGGCTGCAAGAAATTAAAAACAAGAGCTTATGTTTCATTTCAAAATAACATGACTGAAATATTTCAGTTTTAAACATATAGAAAAACATCTGTCTAATACATAGACAAAATATACTTATAATTAAACAATTAGTAAATATACAGGAAAAAAATATGTTACTCCCTACCTTCACAATACCCCAGTGCCTGCTCAGTTTATTGCAATTTTATCGAAAATGTATTAATTACTTACAAACCATTCAAAGAGAATGAGTGCTATGCCTGCCGCTGCACCTGCACCAGCCAATCCAACAAAATGCTCACTGCCAATGTTACTGGAGAACAAGGAGGCCCCAACCTGAAACAGAAAATCAGGAAGCCCCAACCTGAAACAGGCAGCATTGTTCCATAACCTTAAAACAATCAGCCCCCAACATGAAACAGACGGTCAATGTTCCATTACTTTAAAACAATGACAGCAGCAAACTATATTTTTGTCTGTATTGAAACAATATTTGCCATGAACTATGGCGTTTTAACTGAACAATTCTTACAGCAAACCAATTGTGTTTTCTAGTAACAAAAACCAAACATTGTTCTTCTTGTAAACATTATACGAGTATTGGCTTAGTTCTTGCAGCAAACAATGACAATTAGTTGTTTAACTCTTACTACACATTTGCAACCAGTTTAAATCAAGATCAGCTTTGTTCTCTTTTTGGTCAGAAATAACATAATACTAGAATGTTGTGTTCCGCAGAACACATGTGTCGCCTGCATGCAAAAAGTTGAAATGTGGGCCTATGTTTAATCATATATAATTAAAATATTTTATTCTAGTTGATTTCAATACTACACCACAGAACACATGTGTCACCTAAATTGCTTTGAAAGGGGAATAACTAAAAAATGGTGAAACCTGAGTTATCCTTCTTCAAAAATTGGTATGTGCACGCAGATGAGATATTCAAATAATATAGTGAATTGAACAATACTTTTTATTTTACAGGCAACATTAAAGTTCATATTAAAGTTGCATTTGAGAGGGGCATAACTCATAAAATATTCGAACAGGAGTTTTCATTCTTTTTTTCAGCAATGGCATTGTTCATGCAGATAATATATTCCAAGTATTAAGTGAATAGGACAAGTACTTTCAAAGTTATAGGCAACATTATTCATGTTAAAGTTGCATTTGAAAGGGGCATAACTCATAAAATATTCAAACTGGAGTATTCATTCTTTTTGTCACCAATGGCGTTGTTCATGCAGATAATATTTTCCAAGTACATTGTATTAAGTGAATAGGACAGGTACTTTCAAAGTTATAGGCAATATTAAGTTTAATGTTAACATTGTATTTGAAAGGGGCATAACTCATAAAGTATTCAAAAAGGAGTTATGATCCTTGTTGTAACGTATGTTGTTGTTCCTAAAGATGATAAATTCCAAGTTTTAAGTGAAAAGGACAAGTACTTTCAAAGTTATAGGTAAAATTCAGTTCATGATAAAGCTGTATTTGAAAGGGGCATAACTTAAAACATATTGGAACTGGAGTTATCATTCTTGTTGTCACAGATGTAGTTGTTCATGCTGATGATATATTCCAAGTATGAAGTGAATAGGACAAGTACTTTCAAAGTTATAGGCCACATTAAGTTTCATGTTAAAATTGCATTTGAAAGGGGCATAACTCATAAAATAGTGAAAGAGGAGTTATCATTCTTGTTGTCACAGATGTGGTTGTTCATGCTGATGATATATTCCAAGTATGAAGTGAATAGGACAAGTACTTTCAAAGTTATAAAGGAGTTATCATTCTTGTTGTCACAGATTGCTTTGTTCATGCTGATGATATATTCCAAGAATGAAGTGAATAGAACAAGTACTTTCAAAGTTATAGGCCACATTAAGTTTCATATAAAAGCTTGGGGACTACCGGACGACACAGACGACGACGACACCGACAGACAATAGGATCCCTATGTGTCTACCTGCTACCGCAGGCAACACAAAAATCAAAAAGCTAACAGTGCAGATCCCGATTGGAAGGCATAGATGTGCTGACTGAACTGGATCTACACTGTTCACCTGTGCCATAAATTCCTTATATGGAGTTAACATACTAACAGCAAACCATGGCATTGTTCTTCCAGCAAGGAAATAGCCTTGTACATTTCTCTTCTGTGGCCGACACACTGTCTGAAATACAAAATAGTTTTCATTCTATAAGCAGTCTGATATGGGGTACATCATGGTAAAAGGTGTCCTCCATATGGGGTACATCATGGTAAAAGGTGTCCTCCATATGGGGTACATCATGGTAAAAGGTGTCCTCCATATGGGGTACATTCATGGTAAAACGTGTCCTCCATGTTAATTTTTGGCATTTCAATTGATAGTGCCTCTAGCTGGGAGCGAACCCGCACCGTCATGGCGACAGCGCCTAGCCCTGCAATTCCTGCAACGCAACCAATTGAGCTAACCGGGACAACCCCAAAAAAGGTTGATCGGATAGCCCTGATATATGTAACAATCACTGCATGACATCGGTAACGGGTTATTTTACTGATAACAGTACTGACTATATGTACGGGGAGACTTTTTACAGCCGCCACACTGCACAAATAGTGCTGTGAATTTCAAATGATAGTGCCTCTAGCTGGGAGCGAACCCGCACCGTCACGGCGACAGCGCCTAGCCCTGCAATTCCTGCGACACAACCAATTGAGCTAACCGGGACAACCCCAAAAAAGGTTGATCGGATAGCCCTGATATACGTAACTATCACTGCATGACATCGGTAACGGGTTATTTTACTGATAACAGTACTGACTATATGTACGGGGAGACTTTTTACGGCCGCCACACTGCACAAATAGTGCTACTGTGAATTTCAAATGATAGTGCCTCTAGCTGGGAGCGAACCTGCACCGTCACGGCGACAGCGCCTAGCCCTGCAATTCCTGCGACGCAACCAATTGAGCTAACCGGGACAACCCAAAAAAAGGTTAGTTGGAAAGAATTTTTCAATTATCTTTTGTTTTTTTCATATTATAAAAATTAGATAAGTGGCTTGGTTACATTTTGACTACATAAGGATAGCCCCTTTTGGCTTTTACAAGATTATGAGTAAGACTCCCAAAGGTTGAGGAATAGAAAAAGGAAAGCAATGAAGAGCGTTACTTACCCAGAGTCCAACTGCCAGCACAATGCAAAAATACAGAACAATAATCAGAATGTCCAGCCAGTGGTTTATTGATGAATTCTCCATCACCGATTTGTCTACAGCTAAACTTTAGATTTCTCTATTTTAGTCAGTTTGACACATCTCATATAAAGTTTTATCCACAGCTACGTTTAAACTGTAAATGTGCAGACTGGAAGGCAAAACTTATTTTTTGCAAATAAATTTTAGAGCATCAACTGCCGTACATCACTTTAGACATTGTTCTTCAAACTTAAATCCGTGTCCGCAGCTAATCTGTAAATTTCTCTATTTTTGTCAGTTTGACACATCACATATGAAAATGTGTTTTAAACTAATATCCACAGCTACTTGTAAATTGTATATGCATAATTCAAACTTATTCATGTTTCCACAACTTAATTGTAACTGTGCAGATCGGAAAGCAAAACTGAATTTTGTAAAACAAATTTAAGAACATCAATGAAGTCAGGGTAAGTAATCCAGTGTATAAAGAAAAAAGCATGCTCCAGCATTGTAAAAGTATACACAGACCAGCACAATGTACAAGTCAGCACATTTTGCTTTGATTTTTTATTTCTGTAAACCAGTGTAAAATTTAACTTAGCCCTTCAAATGTCTTATAGCAGCAGAGTTAAGTCAAAATTATTTAATTATTTTGACATCATAATGTATAAACAAACTTATCTACTCTCTTGTTTATATTCACAAACCTTGAAAAATTTAAAATATTTGTCATTAAATAGTGACCTCATTTCCAACAAACTTTGATAAAGTATCATTTGGTACAAGCCTTCGAAGATAATGAGTTCATGCAAATACTAACACCTGCTCATTTAACAACTCCTTGGTAAAACTAATATTGTGCCACACCGTCTAGACTTTTATCTAAAGTAAAGCACTGGCCTTGAAACTGGGTTCAGGAATTGTATTCCTTTAACTATGTAACCAAGTTCATGACCTGTACATTGTTAAATATGCAACTAAATTCATGAATTTTACATCGTTAATTATGAAAACAAGTTCATGACCTGTATGTTGCTGAACCTGCAACCAATACATGACCTGTACATTGCTGAATCAGCAACCTAGTTCATGACCTGTTCATTGCTCAATCTACAGCCAAGTTCATGACTTGTACATTATTAAATTTGCAACCAAGTTCATGGCCTGTATATTACTCAATCTGCTACAAGTTCATGGCCTGTATATTGCTGAACCTGCAACCATGAATTGTAAATTGCCTGTTTTCAGATAGTCAACAAAAAACTGATAACAGGCTATCAACTAAACAAGAGCTGTCACTTGAAATTGACATATGCCCCCGAAATGCAGCTTTGAAATCGAATAGGTTTACATATGTAATAAATAAACATATGTAATGAAAAATATGCTTGTGGAAGACAAAGCATACTGCATGCATATAATGTGGAAGATGAAAGGATCATATGTTTCAAGTCTGCAGTAAATATATAGTTAAATAAAGTTAAATATAACATTTTTTTAGAAAATTTTAAGATTATTGGGGAGATTATCCTGGAAAATGATTATTAGAGGTATGGACCTTACTACATATGATTTGGGTAATATGAACAAGAGGGCCATGGTGGCCCTTTATCACTCAGCTGAGTACAACAAAGTTGTGTTGTACGAGACCCAACGTCTCAATATGGTGAACATATACACCAAGTTATTTTAAAATCCAATAAGAAACAACAAATCTACAGCTTGGAAAAGAAAATGCTTTTTTTAGTAACAGTGACCTTGACCTTTGACTTACCGGCATGGGTATTGTAAGCAGCACAGCCCCTTGTCATGGTGAACATTTATGTAAAGTTATTTTGAAATCACTCCATTCATTAGGAATTAACAGCCCAAACAAGAAAATTCTATTTTTAGTAACAGTGACCTTGACCTTGGACCAACAGGCATGGGTATTGTACGCGAAACTACACCTTGTCATGGTAAACATTTGAGCCAAGTTATTTTAAAATCCAATGAGAAATAACAAATTTACAGCCTGGACAAGATTTTTCTATTTTTAGTAACAGTGACCTAGTTTTTGACCCCAGGTGACCCATATTCAAACTCGTCCAATTAATATCTGGGACATATGTCCTGACCAAGTTTCTTTACAATCTGACAATCAGAGTAAAAATGTGACCGCTATAGTGTTAACAAGAAAATTCTATTTTTAGTAACAGTGACCTAGTTTTTTGGACCCAGATGACCCATATTCAAACTTGTCAGAGAAATCATTGGGACAAACATCCTGACCAAGTTTCATGACAATCAGAGCAAAAATGTGACCTCTAGAGTGTTAACAAGAAAATTCTATTTTTAGTAACAGTGACCTAGTTTTTGGACCCAGATTACCCATATTCAAACTCGTCCGAGAAATCATTGGGACAAACATCCTGACCAAGTGTCATGACAATCAGAACAAAAGTGTGACCGCTAGAGTGTTAACAAGAAAAATCTATTTTTAGTTACAGTGACCTAGTTTTTGGAACCAGATGACCCATATTCAAACTCTTCCTAGAAATCATTGGGACAAACATCCTGAAAAAGTTTCATGACAATTGGAGCAAAAATGTGACCACTAGAGTGTTAACAAGAAAATTCTATTTATAGTAACAGTGACCTAGTTTTTGGACCCAGATGACCTGTATTCGAACTCATCCGAGAAATCATTGGGACAAACATCCTGACCAAGTTTCATGACAATTGGAGCAAAAATGTGACCGCTAGAGTGTTAACAAGAAAATTCTATTTTTAGTAACAGTGACCTAGTTTTGGGACCAAGATGACCCATATTCAAACTCGTCTGAGAAATCATTGGGACAAACATCCTGACCATGTTTCATGACAATCGGAGCAAAAATGTGACCGCTAGAGTGTTAACAAGAAAATTCTATTTTTAGTAACAGTGACCTAGTTTTTGACCCCAGGTGACCCATATTCAAACTCGTCCAATTAATATCTGGGACATATGTCCTGACCAAGTTTCTTTACAATCTGACAATCAGAGTAAAAATGTGACCGCTATAGTGTTAACAAGAAAATTCTATTTTTAGTAACAGTGACCTAGTTTTTTGGACCCAGATGACCCATATTCAAACTTGTCAGAGAAATCATTGGGACAAACATCCTGACCAAGTTTCATGACAATCAGAGCAAAAATGTGACCTCTAGAGTGTTAACAAGAAAATTCTATTTTTAGTAACAGTGACCTAGTTTTTGGACCCAGATTACCCATATTCAAACTCGTCCGAGAAATCATTGGGACAAACATCCTGACAAAGTGTCATGACAATCAGAACAAAAGTGTGACCGCTAGAGTGTTAACAAGAAAAATCTATTTTTAGTTACAGTGACCTAGTTTTTGGAACCAGATGACCCATATTCAAACTCTTCCTAGAAATCATTGGGACAAACATCCTGAAAAAGTTTCATGACAATTGGAGCAAAAATGTGACCGCTAGAGTGTTAACAAGAAAATTCTATTTATAGTAACAGTGACCTAGTTTTTGGACCCAGATGACCTGTATTCGAACTCATCCGAGAAATCATTGGGACAAACATCCTGACCAAGTTTCATGACAATTGGAGCAAAAATGTGACCGCTAGAGTGTTAACAAGAAAATTCTATTTTTAGTAACAGTGACCTAGTTTTGGGACCCAGATGACCCATATTCAAACTCGTCTGAGAAATCATTGGGACAAACATCCTGACCATGTTTCATGACAATCGGAGCAAAAATGTGACCGCTAGAGTGTTAAACAAGAAAATTCTATTTTTAGTAACAGTGACCTAGTTTTGGGACCCAGATGACCCATATTCAAACTCGTCCGAGAAATCATTGGGACAAACATCCTGACCAAGTTTCATGACAATCGGAGCAAAAATGTGACTGCTAAGAGTGTTAACAAGAAAATTCTATTTTTAGTAACAGTGACCTAGTTTTTGGACCCAGATGAACCATATTCAATCTCGTCCAAGAAATCATTGGGACAAACATCCTGACCAAGTTTCATGACAATCGGAGCAAAAATGCGACCGCTAGAGTGTTAACAAGAAAATTCTATTTTTAGTAACAGTGGCCTTGTTTTTGGACCCAGATGACCCATATTCGAACTCGTCCGAGAAATCATTGGGACAAACTTCCTGATCAAGTTTCATGACAATTGGAGCAAAAATGTGAATGCTAGAGTGTAAACAAGAAAATTCTATTTTAAGTAACAGTGACCTAGTTTTTGGACCCAGATGACCCATAATCGAACTCATCTGACAAATCATTGGGACAAACATCCTGAGAAAGTTCCATGACAATCAGAGCAAAAATGTGACCGCTAGAGTGTTAACAAGAAAATTCTATTTTTAGTAACAGTGACCTAGTTTTTGGACCCAGATGACCCATATTCGAACTCGTCCGAGAAATCATTGGGACAAACATCCGGACCAAGTTTAATGATAATCCGAGCAAAAGTGTGAACGCTAGAGTGTTAACAAGAAAATTCTATTTTTAGTAACAGTGACCTAGTTTTTGGACCCAGATGACCCATATTCGAACTCGTCCGAGAAATCATTGGGACAAACATCCTGACCAAGTTTCATGACAATCGGAGCAAAAATGTGACCACTAGAATGTTAACAAGAAAATTCTATTTTTAGTAACAGTGACCTAGTTTTTGGACCCAGATGACCCATATTCAAACTCGTCCGAGAAATCATTGGGACAAACATCCTGACCAAGTTTCATGACAATCAGAGCAAAAATGTGACTGCTAGAGTGTAAACAATAAAATTCTATTTTTAGAAACAGTGACCTAGTTTTTGGACCCAGATGACCCATATTCAAACTCGTCTGTGAAATCATTGGGACAAACATCCTGACCAAGTTTCATGACAATCGGAGCAAAAATGTGACCGCTAGAGTTTTAACAAGAAAATTCTATTAAATTTAGTCTTAACATTTTGAGAATGTGCTACAAATTTGTTGTTGTTGTTCTTGTTGTTGTTTTACTTAAAAAACAGTGAATAACATATTCAGAAAAGCCTGATTTTCAAAGTGCTATAAAGGAAGAAAGTTTATTTGTCACTATCCATAAAATGACAAAATTTACCCTATAAAATCTTCCAGAGCAAAGTTCTTAATATTGCATAACACAGATCTAAGCAGCAAAGTTCATCAGGTCATTGTCCAGCAACTGTACCAGTAATACTACTGGTAAACATCATACCTAAATATAGCTGAAGACAGGTAGAAATATTGGATTTTGACACTTGAAATTTTCACCCTGCTACTAAAATTTTTGTTTCAAATTTTATCCCTGAACAACCAGTGAATAAATTGTTCAGGAAAGATTGAATTTTAAGATGGTATAAAGGTTGTGTCAAAATCTGGTTAATAACTGTAAAAAATCAAAGGTTAAAAACAGAATTTAAAAGAAAAAAATTAAAATCCCCAGGGCGGGGCCCCTGGTCAATTTAACAACATGATTTTAATAATTTGTGTAGAAATCATCAATATCAATATTCATACCAAATTTCATGACAATCGGACAAAAAATGTAACCTCTAATTGCGTTAACAAAATTTACCTTAGGGTTAGGGTTTAGGGTTAGGGTTAGGTAAAAAGGCCCATAACTCCACCAAAAATAATCCGATCAGAAATTCCTTAGGATATGCACAACTAGGCTTGGTGACAAACACTCCTGTGAAGTTTCAATGAAATCCCTCAAGCGGTTTTAGAGAAGAAGCGAGGACAAGATTTTGCTAAAAAGGGCCATAACTCAGCCAAAAATAATCCGAGCAGAAATTCTTGACGATATGCACAACTAGGCTTGGTGACAAACACTCCTGTGAAGTTTGAAAGAAATCCCTCAAGGGGTTTTGGAGAAGAAGCGAGGACAAGATTATTTCGGACGGACGGACGGACGGAAGGACGGACGGACGGTCCGATTACTATATGCCTCCCTTCGGGGGCATAATAAAAAAGGTCATGATACATATATTTAAACAGTTTTTAGGCATCAAGTTAAACCCTTTATACCATATATACACAGTTTTATCACATGGGCAAACATTGTAGATCCAGATCAGCCAGCATATTTATGCATCTGCTCAGGATCTACACTGTTCACTTTTTGACTCGGGACTCATGAGGTTATTTCTGACCAAAAAGTGAACAATGTAGATCCAGATCGTGTGCTGGCTGATCTAGATCTACATTGGTAGACCATGTGATTAAAAAAAACCTTTCCTTGGAGTAAATGGTTAAATGAACTCGACTACACTTGTGTCATCCTTGGGTATTTTGTCAAAATAAAAAAAAAATAAAAAAAGGGACATAACTCAGTAAAATGTGTCCTTGATCTAAAGATTTTGGCATTATCTCGAGGCTGTTGCGATTTATAAGCAATAAAATTTGAAAGTTTGATGAGGCAATATTAATAAATGGCAAAGTTATAGCCAACGTTAAGTTTTCGTGATGGACAGACAAACCGACAAAGCAGTCCCATTGTATAGGAAGGATTCACAGCTACGTCATCAATAAGTGTAATCAGTACCACATGATAGACGTTTCTAGGAAGGTGGTACAATACAGTGTAAACAATGACTGCTTGTGATAAGATATTTGTTGTAAATTTAACAGAAAATGATGAACCTTGAGTTAAGTTTTGCTCATCTAACATAACTGAGCATTCAAATGTTTGACTACAGCTTTGATTACATTGTCGAGATTCAAATTTGTCAGGGAAAAGGCAAGACTTAATTGACATATAAGCAACATCCAACATAAGCAACATAAAAAACAAGATTATTTCCTTTGCTTGTTTACAGTTGAGGAACATGACTGTTTTCTAGCAGTGTTTATTATGTTTGATTCTTTAAATATTTAAAACAAAATCATTCAAATGCACTTGTCTTCATAGAAATTCTAATCTTTTTTTCGTATCAAGCAGTTAAAGCATAAATAACTGTATATAATCTTGAGCTGGAGGTGGTCAGAAACAGGCGCAGTTTCAGTTTCATTATGACCATATCATGGCTGATCTTATCTGTATATTTGTTTACAATAATTACAAAATTAATATGGATGGTTATGTGTGTAGGCAGGGCTTTTTTCACTGCCTGGGGAAGGTGCCCATGCCCTATAATTTTGGGGAAAATAATGTCATTTTTTCTTTTAAGGGGGATAAGAAAACCTGATGTAAAGTTACTTTTTGGGAAAAACTGCATGATTTTAAAGAAATTTTCTGAGGTGAAGTCGCCCATAAACGGCCCCTGCTATAGAAGGAAAAAAACCTGGTAGGTATTCATACCAGTAATTAAGATAATATTTAATCAAATGTTTTGTTTATTGTTGTTGTTGTTTTTCAGATGCAAGGCATGTTTTGAAGCTGGGGGTGAGAAGGACATTATTATTGATTGATTAGGGCAAATGGTTCCAAATTATAGTTCACAAGTGAAAATCTACATTTGTTTTATCTGTGCAGCAAAATTACTATTCTGCCATGCACAATAAAATATCTACAGCCAGTAGATTGACTTAATTTTCTATACCTAAAGCGGTATGTAAGTGGCTCGAATAGGGTCTGGATTTTACTCTGTAGGACCCTTGCCTCCAACAAAATATCAACTGTATTTGCATGCCAAATTTTTAAAAAAAATTTTACTTTGTCAATAGTAAAATACCCCCGACCACATGCTCTTATTCACTTTTTGAACTTCTGTTCATGTGTTTTTGTTTTTGGAAAGGGTATAAAAAATACATCTTTCATGTCACCATAGCAACATTGTTTTGTCTTGCCAAAGTTTGTTTTTTTTAAAGTTTTTGTTTGCAGATCCATACCTCAACACAAGCAAATCTATAGTAAACTGCATGCAAGTCATACAAAATTTGTACCACTAACAACTGTTGCTAAGGTCAGTTCTTATCAGTGAATATATTTTTAGCATACTGGCTACCTGTGAATCCTTCCTTTTGCCTTGGTATTCTTTGGAAGAGCAACACAAGAATGTGACATACTGTGGACAGGACATACCCATTTCTTAAAATGTAAGTTAACAGGAAAAGTGCATTACAATAACAAAATTCTCGTAACTTGACATTTATGTAACTTGACATTCACATAACTTGATATTCATGTAACAGAAACATTTATTTTACAATGGCAAATCATCACAAAATTTTAACTATGGGAAAACATGTGTATTTATTCATTAACATCAATGATTCTACAATTCTTTAACACTTTACTTCGTATATATGTCTTTTATCATGGGTGACCAGTGAGATCCAGATCAGCCAGCATATATGTGCTGTCTTATCAGGATCTGCACTGTTAGCTTTTAGATACATTATGATACTAGAAGCGACAGTGCAGATCCTGATAATGGTGCTGATCAGGATCAACACTCCCATGCTATAAGCACTGTATATAAACCGATTGTATCATCTACCGGATATAGCGCACTGATTGTCACAAAAACATAGTAAACAGTTCAAAAATGAGGAGATTTTGTATGTATTGTAATGAGAAATCCAACCGACAAATAACTGTTCAACAGGCGATTCTCCTAGCACTTGTTTTGAAAGACGTTATTACCTTTCTATGCAATAAACTTAAAAAAAATCGCTTAAATCACTCACACAAAGTACCGTTTGCACTGTGTACTGTTATAAAATCAGCGTAAATGTTTATGTTTAAACAGGTTTTGAGAGGTACTCTCATGCTAGCGATGATAAAACATATCATTTTTATTCTTACAATAATAATAATACCATAGCTAATCAATTAAACATCAAAACATTAGACTAAACATGCATGTAGCTTCGACCCAGACTGTATCATTTATTGAACATGTTCACTCAATTTTTTGTATGTTTCTAGTGATCTATGTGTATCAGTTATGGCGATTTTTTAAAGATGATTTTAGTTATATTTTTCGGATTTAAGAACAATGGCTTGATGTAAAAACATGTATTAAAAGTGCTTCATACAGAGATATGTGATACGTTATGAAATATAAGGGCCTCGGTGCCTTTATATACTTCAGCGACACGAAACAATTGGATCTACCTGACTTCATTAGTTAACACCCAGGTCGCTCTGAGAACTACAATTTACAACAAGCGATAATTAATGTCGTCCCAAAATGTTTTGGATTTGATAAACATAGTCTGAGGTGTTTTAAAAGTAATAGTTTCGAAACTGAAGGTTCACGATTATAAATACTAGTGATGTGCCGATGATCGGAAGACATCGATTAGCGACGTGTAAATGCTTCTCGATGTCGATGATCGATGTCGTTCTCTCATAATCGATTAACAGTTGAGACATGCGCAGTGTAAGCGGCAAAATATAAAGGTACGGGTTCCGGCTTTTACACCGGCCATAAAGGGAAATGACTTTGAAAAATTGAAAATTAAAATGGCGTCCCGAGAGATTTATGAGAACCTAGGCCAAAAAAAATAATCAGAAGCACTTTAGATTCTACAAGATTAACGAAGAACTTCCATCGCATAGAAAAAACCTAGACCTAACAAAAGGCCTTTGCAGAATTTGTTGCAAATAGTACAAAAATACAGGCAACAAGCAAAAACGCAAAATGGCGCCGATTTTGTCGAGCGTCCGAGTTGCGTAGCTATATGACGATTGTTAAAATTCTTCGAATAAATATGTATTGCATTAACTAGAACTCTTATCTTGTGTCTTCAGCCTTAAAATCAGTATATTATTCATAGGAAAACGCAACATTTTTGCATTTGAGAATGTGGCGGATCTAGAGGGGTTCAGTTCAGTTGCACAAACCTTTTTGGGCAGCAATGATTTTGATTCGGTTTTGTCAGAAAGTTGAAAATTATTAGTATCCAGTAATTTTGTATGCTACTGATCTAAGACCATTTGATAACCTTACACTGCGTAAATTAAACCGATTATAATCGTGAAATCGCATCGGAAAGGGCAACCGATTCCAACCGATGATCGATTATGATTTGCAACCGATTTCCCAACACTAATAAATACATACGCAGGTAGGCGTGACATACACATTCTGAGGCAAAGCAAGTTATTTAAATACTGATATTTTAAGCTGATTATAAACCCTTTACTCAATGTACGACCAATGTAGATCATCGTCAGCTGGAACATCCATGTCATTTGATCGGAATATACAATGGTCACTTGTTTTCAGAAATATTCTAATAAATGTAATAGCAAACAGTATACAGCAAAAACAACGTACTACATATCCCATGGAGGAAAGGGTTAAATCGAACTTTAGCAAAGGAACCAATGTCTTGTT